>LKNJ01000372.1:0-183915 GCA_002120245.1 Maccullochella peelii | reverse complement strand
CATATACATATACATATATACATATACATATACATATATACATATACATACATATATACATACATATATACATATACATATATACATATACACACACACATACATATATACATATACACACACACATATATATACACACACATATATACACACACACACATATATATACACACATAAATACATACATATATACACACATAAATACATACATATATATACATACATACACATATATATAAATACATATATACATACATACACATATATATATATATATACATACATATGATATATATCAATCACAGAATAATACAACACTCTTGTTTTGTAGAATTATTTGTACTGCATTAATAAGGTTACGACCCCACAGCCTTCAGGCAATATTCTCAGAAAAGAGATGGTATCACAGGAATGGCATAATGGTGATATTGTTCATATGGGGTATTTAAAGCATAAGGCTGGTTCTATTCTATATTTTTGTTATTGTCAACAAAGCCCATGAAAAGACCAAAAGAAACTAACAAGTGATTGTGTATCCAAAGCTTGATATATCTTATTCCTCTGTGCCACAGAGCTCCATTGTTGTCCAAAAACTATTAAAAACAAGTGTGTATCAATCCACCACTAAAAAAATAGTCCCCAACAAATGCATTATTTACTCTAGTTTGAGTAATGTTTTCTAAAAACTACAGTGCCCAGCTGTTTTAGGAAATGAGCATAATCTGAGGAAATAGCATTATCTGAAAATTAGACTATATATTTGAGAACTATTTTTAGCCATGCTAACGCTAACCTTGTCAATGGTTGATATCTCAGCAACCATTGGACAGATTGCCATGACACTTTGTACAGGCATTCAAGGTCACCAGAGGACGAATCCTGATGAGTTTGGTGATCCCCTGACTTCCAGCATGAGGTTGACATTTTTGGTATTGAGCGAAATATTTCAACATATGTTGGATGGATTGGCATATAATTTATTACAGATATTAACTTGGTGATCCTCTGACTTTTAATCTAGTCCCATCATTAGAACAAAACTTCACTTCGTCCAATACCTGCAAAACTACCGACATTCCCATGAGCTTCAGCTATACTATGACTTCAGTGCTAATTAGCAAATGTTAGCATGCGAAAATGCTAAACTAAGACAGTGAACTTGGGCATTACCTGCTTAACATCAGCATGTTAACATTGTCATTGTGTTAGCAGGCTGACGTTAGCATTACCTACCTAAGTACAGCCTATTTGAGCTGCTAGATATATAGATTTCTGTGGCTTTATAGATTCCTGTTAAAGATTTACTTCTTCAGGAGGAACGAACGGGGTCGGGGCCGAGTGTCACAGACAGGATAAGGAAGTCGGAAAGTATTAAGAGACAGGCTGTTGCATTGTTGGTTTTGGTCTTTTCATGAGATGTGTTGACAATAAGAAAAAGAAAGTTTAACGCCAGCCTTATCCTTTAATCCATACAATAGATAAAGGGACTCTTGAGATGAAATCAATGAAAAGAAAGCCCCTCATACCTTCTTCCACTCATTTTCAGACATGGCCTTCAGCTGATCTGCGGGCACCAGCTCCTTCAGCATCTTGGGAATCATGACAAACTGGGTCTTGTCATTGCTGACCTTTATCCTGAAGAGCAGAGCCGCAATGTTGGCCATTTCCTCTTTGGTGCAAACATGATAACCTCTCAGGTACTTCGGTAGCTCCTGGAAGATAGAAAGGTATTTTATTAAGTCTGCTATTTCAGGAATTCCCAACAGATTTGGGTCCAAGTTTGACCTTTAAACCAAGTGGCTACTGACTACAATGTGCATTAGGAGACAACTTTTTAATCTGTAACATTCCTACTGGTCATAATGAAACCAGAAGGAGCAGTCTGGAACTAGTATTTATACTATCTCATCTATATATCAGGTAGGATTATGTGCAATGGAAACATTTGGCTTTTGTATCATGTGGAAAAACTAATAAGCCTGGAAAATTTGATGGTGGCTGAGCTGCATTCATTCAAATGTACCTGAGGGAAATGAAAGATAAGATCGGCCTCTGTGTCTCTGCCAGGGATCACACTGAACCACAACTTCCTCATGAAGAACACAAGGTAGGATATGTTCACTGGCCCGCCTGCAGAACACACACACACACACACACACACACACACACACACACACACACACACACACACACACACCAAAGAGGTTTTTATAGGTAAATACAAAGAACCATCAAAAGTCCAACTGGCAATCCAATCAGATAATGTTCTGTACCGTCTTTGATCCTCTTAGCTTTCTTGGACCAGTCAGTGATTTGTCTCAGACTGTCAAAGAAGTAGTCTGTGTCATTCAAACTGAGAACCTGAAATAAACACAACAAAAATTACAGACTTTTTTTTTGTGGAGTGGAAGTTCTGAGAATTTATGAGAGAACACACATTGTAACCTTCTAGATCAAAATATAATGTTCAAGGCTGAGAAACGTCAAATAAACCTTGTCATGTGTTTTGACAAAAATGCTGAAGCCGTCCGCTGAAGCCAGACTGAGCTTCTTGGTGATGTTCTGGATGAGATCCCTGATCCTGGTGCTTGTCGCGACCTCAAATATCTGAAGAGGGACGAGAGGAATCACTGTGGGAATATTTGACCTGGCTTTTATCTGGTACTTTATACATACAAGAGGGTCTGCGTTCATACCTCGTCTGTGTCGTTGGGGAAGTGGATTTTGTGGAAGATCTGGGTGCTGTTCTGTTGGATGGCGTCTAACTCAACCTGGTGTGGTGGGAGCTTCCTGGGCTCCATCCTACACAAGGACAGCAAATGCTTAGTAACATTTTTTTTGTTTTTTTATCGTTTTGACACTAAGCCACAGATTGAGTGCAGAAAAAGAAAAGAGCACAATCTCTCTCATTAAAATGGCAAACCAGAATGCAACATCATGCACCAGCTGTGCTGATCAAAGGTCTCTTAGAGCCTGTTGTCATTGTGTTAATTATGCTGAATGTAAATCAAATGTATTTATAGAGGGAGGGAAACTTGGTGCTGTGTGGTGGCGGTGTGTAATACAGCAAGTTGGGCTAACCTCAGCGAGCTCTGCAGCCGCTGCAGACAGTCGGAGGCGAGGGGCTCTCTGCGGCGTGACTCCAGAAATCGCTGAGTGTGCCTCAGAAGAGACTGGCTGGGAGGAAACAGGCCGCAGCAGAGCCACAGCAGCTGCCAGCCCTGCTCCATGCTGAACCTGGGTGATGGGACAAACAAATATATATAAGACGCTATAAAGCACATGATGAAATGGAGTCTTAGTTTATGTTCAAATCCATTCTTGTACACTGAAACGTGGGAGGTTGTTACATTTAAGTTCCACTTCTGGAAAAATATGAAAATGTTGTACATTTGTACTTTCTATTGTCTAAATAAAGAAAAATACACAAAGGAATAACAGTTCTAGCTACTTAAATTCACCAGATTTAGCTGCAAATCTTGGTTTTATCTTTTTAAAATTTTCTAGGGCTGCAACTAAAAATTATTTAATTAATTAATTTCAAAATAAAACAAACAAAAAATCCCTAATCCCTAGTTTCCCTAATTCCAAATTGACATCTTCAAATGTCTTGTTTTGTCCGACCAACAGATTTTCAGTTTACAACGATATAAAACAGAGAAAAGCAGAAAATCTTCTTAGTGGAGAAGCTGGAACCAGAGAATATTCTGATTTTAATTGATACTCATAATTGTTTTCTGTCAATCGACTTATTGTTGCAGCACTTTACCATCTACAATAACAAAACAATGTATTATTATAGTAACAGAATGGGCCTATACATTTGAGCCACAAAGCCTTATTATCATTCTAATGTGTCATAAATAGAAATATTACTAAAGCGATAGAGAAAAGTGAGCTGTATTTATTTATTTATATCATGGGTAATAGCAATGATTGGATGAGATAGTGAAATAACATAAGCGTACCGGTTGTTATTGCTGCTCATCTGCTTCATGATCTGGCAATAGATCTCATCCCGGAGCGCCTCGTTCTGAGTGGCAGGGCCAAAGATCTGGTCAGTGAGCTCAAGAGGACTCTGCATCTGCTTGGTGGGGTAATCTCCCATATATTTCAGGATCGGTACGCAACAGTCAAGGAGGAATAACCATACTGGTTTCATAAACTTTAAAAAAGCAAAGCTTGGGCTGATGCTGAGCTGTATTCTGCCATCGATGGCAACACGCTTGTTTAATTTAATTTAATTGATTTTAATTGATTTGTTTATTAGAAAAGGGCCAAAGTACATTAATCAACATTCAAACAAATGTAAATGCACCCGAGTTAGCTGAAAGGCTAGTTTTCATCAGCAGTCCCTTTATCTGATGTTGTTAGGCATCCTAGAATTTTAAAAAAAGTTTAGCATGTTTTTTCTTATTTTGGCTTTTTTCATTTGTTTACTTAGCCATGTCAAAGCTACATTTTTGGCGTGTTCATGGCCATGTACGCGTAGCCACTGGCTAATGTGTTTGGTGATGCTGGCTATATTGGATATGGTGAGGCCTTTTGTGTCTCAAAGAGTGATGCTAGCCAAACAGTGCTAGCTTGCTGCGGAGGGCTGTGTTGAGAGTGTGTGTGTGCAGGTAAAGAGGGTGGTTGTTCCCAGAGCTCTCTGAGCTGTGGGCCTACTGACAGGTACAAACATCACTAATGTTACCAGGCTTCCACAGGGATGCTCACCCAACTCCTGGCACATTTGACTATTGATAAATACTTGCTCCAGCCAGTAGAAAACTAAACCCCTGAAATAAGTAAATAGTAACTCCCCTGCCAAAAGGTGCACTGGTAAAAAAAAACATAGTAAGAAATGCTACTTTTTGATATAACTCTGGTGTGTAGAGGATATCAGTGAAGGCCAGACAGGCTTTGTGGCTGAGCTCTGAATTGCCCACCAGTTTCTTGAGGAGGGGCTTACTGATTGGCCCTCTGGAGTTCACCCACAGCCTCTCAGGAGCAGCGTTCCTGGAAATCACCTGATGGTTCACGTCCTTAGTGGGCTGCCTGCAGGATCAAAGGAACAAGACGGGTATTCCTGCTGTCAGTACTGTTCCAGTGAGCATTTTCCTGCTGATCAGCTGGTACAAACATTCAGAATGTAGTAAAATAGAGGTCATTTCCAGATACCTGAAGTGCTCGAGGGAGAATTCTTTGAGCGTGGCAGGAGCTAATCTCTCTACTGTTCCTGTTTCTTTCTGGTTTGCCTGTATGATGTTCTTCCTCTGGTTAGGAGACAAGTTGAGGAGGCTCTGAAATAAAGAAACATGCACCACATTTAATACTCCACAGATTCTGAGCACAATAACTCATCTTTGAAGGATGTGTCACTCTATGGTATGGACATCTCCATACCATGACCTCATTGGTGGGTTTGCTGAGTGTTGGCAGGATTAGGAAAGCCTCAGTGGGGATGGCTCCTGTTTGTCTTGTTCTCTCATTTTCTCCCTTTATCCAGCCACGTCCCTGAGAAAACTCATCATCTTTGATTATTATAATGAGCTCGCCTTTCTTAAAGCTGAGGAATGTGGGGTCATCTGTAGAGGAATGGAAGACAACTCAGAAATCAGTTAGCAGAAATGACTAATAGAGATAATTCAGCTGCGACGATATAAGAAAGGAAAAATCAGTCCTCTGACCTTGCCTGTCAGCTTCCTTCAGAGTCACAGCATACTGAGATCTCTCTGTCAGTCCACTCAGGAACATTGTAACCAGCTCTGCCATGGCATCAGCTGTGCCTCCACTCAGGGTAAAGTCTCCTTTCAACGTGAGCAGGCTCACCGCCTGGCCAGACGCTTTACCCTCCCTGGGTGGGCATCAAGGGAGAATCATAACACAGGAGTCATGCACAGCTGGCAAAGTAACACCACACTGTTTTGAGTAAACTTGACTCTTCCTCACTGCAAACTGGCAGACTACACTGCTCCCTTCTCCTCCGATTCTGTCCCTACCTTATGGTGTTGACTCCAGTGACTTCAGGGAAGGAGAGCTCCAGCAGCCTCTTCTCTCTCTCATCCAGGAAGGTGATACCAGTCCAGTTTATGGCCACAATGAACTTGCTCTTTGGCAGTGGAGGACCTAAAAAAGATCCATGCAAGGAACAAGCCCAAAAAATCATGACTCATAGGAGATATGATGGGAATTATGAGATATATTCCTGTCCAGCAGTAAAGTGGAAGCCTGTATAATTACTTTTATCTTGCCAGCACGTTGCCAGTTATGCAATTACACATAGTAACAAAAGAAATTTGACTAAAAATTCGATCTGTTGAGGAAAATACCCACTGTGTCAGTGAGTCAGAGCTCATCCTTTATTACAAATAGCTAAACAGCAGTAAATCTGAAATCCAAGGAAGGAAGACATGTTGTTCCTGGCCCACTTATTCCCTCTTAATCAACTACTTTGTTCTGAGTCTTAACCCCAGTGGTATAGTGTATCTATAAATAGCCTTGTATATTCCAGTCTGACACAGATACAAAAAGCAGCAACAACTAATTGCTCAAAAAGGGAGCTGGTTAAAAAAGCAGCTTCACTGCTGAACATCAAAATTGTTTGTCTTTATATCCTCGAGGAAATTGGAGAAATGTCTGTCTTATACATGTTTTATGTTCTGCAGTGATACAAAAAAATAAATAATAATACAAATCAATAAAATCTATAGGCAATTCTGTGCTGTTTCTGCAAACTTTGGATTTTCAACATTTGAGGAGGGAAAATAATCCTACATTTTCTGATGCAAGTCTTTAACAGGAACTCTGAATACTGTATGTCTGTATATGTATGTCTTTATGTATGATACTCGAGGCCTCTTCTATTTTATTTAAACTAATCAATTCCTGTTAAGGTACAAATGTTCCTTAGTTTGTCACAGCTGGTTCGTTTATAATAATGGAGTGCATGATGCCTTCTATCATTTTATCTTCCCAAGTTATTTGTTTTAAAGATTTCTAATTCTGATCTGATAATCAGCACAAAAACCTCCACATACACGCACATTGTCGTTTCTTGTCATCCATGGGTGTCAACAGCCTTATTTATTATCATAACACTGTAATTAAAGTTGTTTAACAAATTTAAATTAATGCAATCATCATGATTTGCCGACTATAAATTATTTAAATGCAACAACAGCGAGGTTAGAAACGCTCTTTTCTAACAGATGCTTACCTGACTGTTTGACAACTTCGAAGAACCTAGAGAAGAACATGGGCCACTTCTCTCGGGCGTAGTCGACCATCTCCGCCTTCACTGAGTCCGCCTTTTGTCTTGAACTCAAATATGAACCCTTGTGTGGTTTAAGACAAAATAGACAGAAACATTAAATCTTCTCAAGGCCATTGTAGAGCTTTTTTTTTTTTCTGTCCCGTTCTGTTCGTGCTGCACCTTCTGATACGTGGTGGTGTGACTGACCTGAGCATGAGCAGTGCTGACCATTTGCACCCATTTGGCCTCCGACTTGGCCTCCAGCAGAGAGCTGTTGATGCAGTCCTGAACAGCTTCCTTCACATTTTCTGGACTGCTGTCTGAGCCGTGCTGGACGTATAAATGTTTCGCAGCAAGCTGAACAAAATCATCCTCCTGTCAAAGTGAAATGTGAAAAAAAGAGTCAAATTTATATCTGAGAATATGGCAGGAACTTTGTAAATAAATCCAAATATAAGCCCACCTTTTCACTCTGGTACTCTCCAAACTTCAGACCATGGATGATCTGTCTGTAGATGAGGTCTGTGCTGATCTTGTCCTCTTTGCAGTCATGCCACGGGGTGAAGACCTCCTTGCGGAAGAAAAGACGCCAGGGAGCGTGCTGTTCCTGCCCTCCTCTCCTCTTTACCTCCTGCTCACACAGGGAGATGGCGTCCATCACATGCTCCTGGCCGCTGCTCAGAGCCCACACCTACAGGACAGGACAACATTAGAAGTTATGGATGTCTAGATATAATAAATATCTGTATTTTCAGACTCCAACCTCTAGCCCTAGTCTGTCACGAAAACAGGCATTAGACCACTCTTGAGGATCTTTTGGAACACTTCACTAGTGTGTAGAAAAAGCTCAGAAGCGTAATTTTCTATTAAATCCTCATTTTAAAGCTTAAAAAAAATATTTCTTTTATTGTTTCTTATATTTTCACAGCATGTAGAATGTTTAATTGTGGGGTGTTGTTGCAGCTACGATCGCAGTTTTCCCTTCTCAAAGGCAGAAAGAATTTGGATCTGACTGTTGTGTGATAGCAGATCTACTCATCCCCTACTGTACTATAGGAACATACCTTTTCGTACAAGGCGACGTAGAGAGAAAAGCCGAAGGTGTCTTTGAGTTTGACTTTGGTAGAGACGAGATGGCAGATCTCTTTGGAGGTAGATGCTGAGTCAACAGGCAGGTTAATCGAGCGTCCGTCCATCAGCATCACAGACACAATCATCGGCTTTTTTGTTTTGGTTGCCTATTACAGTACAGGAAAAAAAAGACCACGTTGATTAAACAGTAACGAGACATACTGCGTACGCAAGTTCATTAGTGTTAACGGGTCGGTTCACTTGAGTGGCAAAAAAACATGTTCTCACTTACCGCTAGAGCCATACAGACAGTTTGGGTTTTAATCTGTGCAGGTTTTGAGATTTCAGCTGTTTGTGGTGCTCACAGCATAGAAAAATTACATTTACATAATTCAACACTTATTTCTTTTCCCCAAAACAATGCCCTATACTGTGGATACTCACCACAAACCTCACCGCCAACAGATTTCTCCTGAGCTACTTTCTACCAAAAAAATAGTCACTATGAAAACTGTTGAGGTTTGTGGATTATTCCAGATGACAAGGACACTGTCTCTTGAAAGAGATGTTGCTGCTGTGTCTTTATAAACGGGTGCCTTCTGACTGAGAGTGCATTCAAAGTAGTTACCAAGTTAGCAGAGCAAATAGTTAGCTAAATGTAAAAAGCTAAAAGTAATGGATAAGTGGTTTAGATAGTTAGCTAAGAGTGGACAAATATTTGAAATAGTTAGTTAAAAGTAATGCATAACAGTTTAAATAATGACCTAAAATTAATGGATTAACAGGTGAAATAGCTAGCTAAAGTAACTGATAAATGGTTGAAATAATAGCTAATAATAATAATAATAATATTAATAATAATAATAGCTTAAAACTAACCTTGCCTTCAGAGATCTCAAAACCTGGCCAACTTAAACCAAAACTATCTGTTTGGCAAGATACCACTAGATACCTAGGTTTTTTTCCTGATTTGGATAAACTGTGAACGTTTTATTATTAGTATTATTATTATTATTATTTATCTCTAATTTTAAATATTTGCAGGCGCATCTTATGTCAGTCTCCGTACCTGCAGCTCCAGCCAGGCTGGAGGCTCCCCTCGCACTCCGTTCATTCCTGTGCGCCGCAGCCTCTCAGCACAGTAAGAAGCGTAGCCTCCGGGAGCGAAACGGATGAAACTTTGCAGGTACTGCCAAGACAAGAGATAAGAAGAGATGAGGAAAACAGCATGCGGCTCAATGTTCTATGAGACTGAAGCAGCCAATACAACTGTTGTACTTACCCTCATAAAGTGCTCACTTGGAGGGAAAATGCCCAGACAGAGGGACAGCAGGATCCAACCACGGAAGTAGCTGTTGCGATTGTTGTTATCCTGAAGCTGCTTGCAGATCTGACAGTAAATCTCATCCCTGGACAGACAACAGACAAATTTTGTATTAGTAGAGAATTTTAAAAAGAGATACTTGGATGTATGTGATTTTTAAATCGAGCTTCTGTTACCTAAGGTCACGTCTGACAATGGCATATCCCACAATGATGTGGAGTTTTTCGAGAGATGTCAGCGGCCGGTCCAGGGTGGGTCCTTCTCCAATCATGACGTCACTGTCCTCCTTCACAGTCTGCAGGGTGGGAGACTTGGACACCTCAGTCTGATCCTCTGACTGTAAGAAAAAACATGACATTTTAATTTATTGTAATAAAAAAAATAAAAAAAAAGACTTCACAGCAACACAAAGTCAAGATATTTTTCAGGCTTACACCTCACCTCCTCCATGATGATCGAGGGTTTCCTGAGGTTTGAAGTGGATTTTGGGATTCCATTTTCTTGAACACTGGATGCTTTTCTGCTTCTGGACAGTAGGTCAGTGAACGTGGATCCCTTCCTTGTTCGAGGGCCCCCTTCTGGCACAGTATATACCTTCAGGTTTTGAGTTGTCTCACTGGGCACAGCAGAAGCCTTCCTGTTTCTTGTCAGAATGTCCGTGAAAATGGAGCCCTTTCTGTTTTGTGTTGGCTCCTCGGGTACTGCGGAAGGCTTTTGTTCTTTGTTATTCCTTAGCACCCTCTAAAACAGTCAGAAATTATATTTCAAAATCTATGATAAATTCATGATAATCTAAAAAATTTGGCAATATTCAAAATTCATAAAGTCCTTGCTTTGTGAGGATATTTACCTGATCCAGGCCAACCATGTGGCTGAGACGTCTATCTTTTCTGGAGAGCAGGTCCTGCGGCAGAAAGCGTTCCTGCTTGGAGGTTCCCTGGACCTGCTTCTTCGGCTCAGGGAGGTCTCCCATGAACCTCAGGATGATCCACCACACTGTCAGCGAAGCCTGGTGATAACATAACAGAAACACCATGGTAAGTTAATGAAATAAAGATATTCCTCATGTAAGAACAACTGGAATGATGAATTAAAGTGGTCTAAGATAAGCACCAGGACATCTCCTTCATCTTCATGGTAAAGCAAGGGCTGCCGAAGTCTCTGGCGGATGTGGGTGGGGGTGGCTGCACCCTGGAAGTACATGGAGGCAAATTTGGAGAAGGAGTACTCGTCCAGGTCATCGTAGTCTTCTTTGGGAAGATCTTCCTCCATGGGGAGGTCATCGATGTCTATCTCCTCGGTAATTATCCTTTTCCCCTCAAATTTCTGAAAACAGATACAGACATGCAGTGACTGACTCTAAAAGGAATACAAAATGTGTAAAACCTTTGGATGCCGAACCTCAAATCCCACAGGTGCTTGTCCCTCCTGCCCTCCAACCACAATGGGCAGGAAGTCAAAGATGCTGTCCACCATCTCCTGGTCTGTGATGGAGTCGGACTGAGCTTTGGCCTCCATCTCTTTCTTCTGTCTCAGCACTTCCTCCAAGTGTTTCTGTCTCTCCAAAATGACCCGCCGTTCTTCTTCTTTCTCTTTAGCAGAGAGTTTCATCTGAAAGAACGCAACACAAAAGAAGATCAGGAAAAAAGCATCGTCCTGAATCACAACTGCCTGCAAAACGCACAAATGTGTCATTATTCACAGCAGTGGCTTGGGGGTAGCAGAGTAGTGTGGGGTTCAGTGCCTTGCTCATAGACACCTTGGTGGTAGTTACTGAAGCAGGGACTTCTGACACTCTATCCTTTAACACAGTGATTCCTAACCACGGGCATACGTGGAAAGATTGTGGAGTAGTTAAAATAATATGAAAACATTGAAATTATGACTTGATTAAAAGATATACCCAAATATTTGTGTTTAGGAGGAAAATAACCACCCAATATAATTTCAAATTGGTGTGATATTGACATTTTGTAAATGTATCATCACAATAACCACTAATATGCCTCCATCTACTATAGGCTAACTTCACAGTACACACCTCCCACCAACCTGAGTCAGTTGTAACACCACATGGTGCCACTGAGAGTGCATTCAAAGTAGTTACCAAGCTAGCAGAGCAAATACTTAGCTAAAAGTAAAAAGCTAAAAGTAATGGATAAGTGGTTTAGATAGTTAGCTAAGAGCAATAGTTAAATGGTTGAAATAATAAGTTGATATGAATGGATAAGCAGGTGAAATAGTTAGCTAAAGTAATGGACATTTGGAACATGACGGGTGGTGTTGATGAAGGGATACTTCTGAAGAGATGTAGGGGTAGGGGGCTGGCAACCACTACTCTACCAGATAAAACCAGCAGCGACTTTAACCTTCTTTTTCAGTTGTCACCTCGAAAGGGTTCTTCATAGTTCTTTAAGTTGAACTTACATCTCTTTCCATCTTTTTGAGAGCTTTTCTTGCCAGCACACCCCTGGTGTGTGCCTGCAGGAGGATCACAGCGTCTCTCTTGCGCTTCAATTCCTTCCTGACCAGGTATCCTCTGGCTCTGGCCTGCAGCACGATGGCTGCCTGCCGCTTCTTCTTATACTGGAGGTGGAGTTGGCGAGAGCGAACCTGTGCCTGCAGTCTCGCAAAGCCCAGCTGGACCTAGAATAAGAACATAATTGAAGGTTTAATGCAAGCCAGGCCTGTATTCTCACTTTGGTAAATTCTGATATATTAAAAAGTGACTCACCACTTTGTACAGCTTTCTGCCTTTGTGTCCTCTCCAGCATTTCTGAATGACAACAGCACCTGCCCTTTTCCTCAGGAATTGTCTCCTTTAGAGGGCATGAATCACACAGACACGAAGTTGCAAGTCACACGAGAAAAAAAAACATACAATTTACAGCTTTTTGTCTCATACCTGTATTTGTAGCCTCTCAGGACTTTCTGGATCAGAAGTGCTTTCTCATTTAGTTCCTTCATTCGCTCCAGTTCGAGCATGGTGTCATGGAAGTCCTGAGAGAAAACAGTAGCAAGAACTTTTTTTTTCTTTTGGTGGAAACATTCACATCCAATTTATATATTATAAACAACTGAATACCGAATTGGGAAAATTAACCAATTAACCAAATTATGTGGTTTGAATTTCCCTCTGAAATATACAGTAGGTACGTGGTGCCTTTTTTTTAAGGTTCATAATTTCTAATAGTAAATTCAGTTGTCCAATATTCAAACAAGACTAAGAGTCTACAGCCATGCTAGCAGCTCTGTGAGGCTGTATTTAAGCACAGTGGTGTTTTGAGCTAACATGCTCACAATGACAATGCTAACATGCTGTTGTTTTGCAGGTATAGTGTTGACCATGTTCACCATATTAGTATTATTGGTATAAAGATTTCAACATTAGGTATTCAGCAGTGGTTAAATTTCACAATTAGGTATTCAGTTGCTTATAACATTCTAATTATTTTGGCTATTGTATCTTCCACACACATCATCAGTGACAACAGACGGTGCATAAAAATGTAAGGCAGCACCTTGAGGAATATCTTTGTCTTGCCAGTCTTCCAGTCGCCCTCTCCAGTAAGCACAGTTTCACAAATGCTTTCACAGCATTTCTTTTTACTTTCCTGTTAAAGCAAAATAATCATCATACAAACACAGCAAGACAAGATGAGAAAAGGTGTGAGGACGTCATTATCCAAAAGATCACGTTAAAACCTCCAACTTACTTTTTTGGGATCACAGAGGGAAGTTTTCAGAAGGACACGGTAGCGACCTAGAAACTCCTCGAATGAGTAGCGTACGGGATATCCAGCTTTCCGGATCCTGATGGTCTCCATCATACCAGAGTAACGAAGCTGACGGATGCACAGGTCCCTGTCAAACAGCTACAGATACACAGAGGGATGTAATCTGATTTACTTACACCAAATTGTCATTCATTTTTGATACAGATGTAAATAAGTTTTATTTTGGGTGGTTGAATGCAGCTTCTTTACTCACCATGGGCTTCTTGAAGTCATTGGGTTTAATGCAGCGTATGAAAAAGGGCTGGCACACAGTCAGTGTTTTCATCAGAGAATCCAGAGACTGACGGAACTGGCCAGTGAGAGTTGGCACGCGCTTCTTGCCATCAGTCGCTTGCTGTCGGACACAAACAAATATCACATAGTGTAAGTAATTACATACAATACTTGTATTTTTATTTTCCAACTTATTATAGCTGTGTCTAACGCTGAAGCTAAAGACTGCACTGACCCGGAGGCTGTTGTTGGCCGAGGTGATGACCATCCTGGGGTTGACGCTGGTCTTGATCGTGCTGGAGGACAGTTCACTGTGAAAAGCCTGTTTGAGGAGTTTATTGGTGGAGGTCTCCACCAGCTGAATCAGATCTGAGCTCAGGGCGTCACGGTTTTTCTCAAGGAAACCTCAAAAGAAGGCAGACACAATAAGAACATCACAGAAGACTTGCAAAAGAATGGTTTGTTGCTTTTAAAGGTTTTAAAAGTACCTTTTGAATCATAGATGACCTCTCCAGCAAAATGTGTGATTCCAAACTGTGTCTCATAGTCGTTCTTCTTGGGAATATAGATGCCCCCTTTCCCATGGACCTTATTCATCTTTTGGAGCATGGTGGCATCTGTGCCCTGAAAATCAACAAAACAAGAGAGTTAAACCCCGCTTTGCTTTGTTACAACAGAATTTTATGTGGTACACGGAGGATATAGACCTTGGGGAAGTTGCTCTCCTCATCAATAAGCGCAAGGATGTTCAGAGATTTGTTGGCCAATACATCCAGGGTGCCTTGGTTGTCTTTGTAGTCAATGTGCTTCCAAACAATGTTTTCGCGGGCATACTCCTCCTGCTCCAGCTTGAAAACATGCTTGATGAAGAACTGCTGCAACTGCTCATTGGCAAAGTTGATGCACAGCTGCTCAAAGCTGCAACAGTTCAACAAATCCAACAGCAGAAGAGGAAAAGACCGATGGATGGATGTTAGTCAACTTAACAATGGGTCCTATGTCTAAAACATCAGCAAAGCTCTAATGTCACGAGGGCTGCTGTGAACGCCAACCTGTTTTTGGTGAAGTTCTCAAAGCCAAAGATGTCAAGCAAGCCTATTGACTGTCGGACCTCCTTGGAATCCTCAGGTGACTTGTGAATGGCAGCGTTGATTTTGTCCACGACCCAAAGGAAAAGTCTTCCGTAAATAGCCTGAACAAATAATACAATGAATAGCTTATTACTTATACATAGCACCACACACTGTATGGACAAAACAGCTCAAAAGATCCAAATGTCCTAAGTTTTGCCATAGACACCCATGTTATTACTTCCAAGCAATGGTAAATTACTCCATTAACTGCCTCTGCTCTTAGCCTATTTTTAGCCTTATTTTAGTATTGTCATCTGTTTTTAGTAATGATTTTATTCATTTCTAGATTTTGTATTGTTTTGTCCGCAACTTTTTAAGCTGCTGTCTTGGCCAAATCTCCCTTAGAAAAACAGGTTTCCAACCTTGGGGTAAACAAAGGGTATATAAAAAATGGTGCCCAGAAGATAAATCCTAAAGACTTTACATCAAGTGCTAACAAGCAGGTCAAAATTCCACTTCAACGCTTCAGTTTTAATGTCAGAAACAATATGCATTTCTGTTCTGCCTGTGTTATGCTATACTTTGAGCTTAATGCTAACATACCATAACAACATATTAACATTAGCATGTATCCTTAGCATGTTAACATGATACAATGCTAAACGTTACTACACTGCTGAAGTTAACATATTGTATATTAACTAGCATCAAATCAACATACTAACATTAGCATGTATGTATCCTTACATAAGTTAGAATGTTAGTTAACATGATTCAATACTAAAAGTTACTATGCTGCTGAAGTTAACACTTTAGTATGCTGCTAAAACAATAAGAAAGCTATAGAGCAGCTCAGTCTGAGAAGTCCTAAAACAGCCACACTACATCAGGTTTCATTGTTTTGCCTCATTGGTGGTAAGAAATGTAAAAGTTTCTCCATTTATCATCCATCCATTGATTTTGTTTTCTGGTGTGTATGAGCATTACATCCTCACAGAGCTAGTTTACAATACGTTAAAATAAGCTGCATTTATTTCTGAAATAAATGTTTGCCTTCGAAAAAACTCAAGTGTGACTGATGTTACTTTGACAAAGGCGTCCCTGCTGTCCACAGCCTGGGCAGAGGTCAGAGGTTTGGTCACACTCTCTCTGGCTGTCATGAAGGAGCGCTGAGTCAGACTCTTCTCTAGTGCTTTGGGAGCCACCTGAGGTAATGGAACAAACACAGTCAGACAAGGTCATCTCAGCCTCTTTTTATTTGCATTTGTAAAAACAAAACCACACATACCTCCAAAAGTTGGCTGGCCATGTTGAAATGGGATGATCTGTTGATGTCACAGGCCTCTAGGTTATTTACTATGGTGCCTGGAATTATGCAAGAACAACATGTTCAACAGCTCAAAAGATGCAATTATTTTATACATTTGAGAATAGTATCTACAGTACATGTATCCCACTGTATGGTGCTGTGCTTACTCTCAAAGTCCACATTGCCCAGGTGAAGGATAGCAGCGAGCAGTTTGGAGATTTCCCAAGAGTCGTTCTCTGTGAACATAAGGATCTTCAGAGCTGAACGGAAGTGGGCGTATTCCTTCACATCATCACGTCCGTCACAGCTGGTGCAGTTACCCTGGTGATAGGATTGCATGGCTTGAAGCTAAATGTGAATTCTTATCTGGTTTTTATCTGTGATTCACACTCTGTGCATTTATCTTCAAAATCCATCAATAACGACAGCGTTTTATTCAAAGTTCACAGTGTGCTGAACCATTTCAGTACCATGGTCAGATAGTTGTACTCAGCGGCGTTCCCAAGGGAAAGAATCTTTTTCTGCTCAGCTGGCATGCCCATCAGCATGTAGTAAAAGATGTGGTAGTTTCTTTCCTCAGGCGCCTGCACATGAAAGCACACGTTCTTTACCACAAGAAAATTTGACTTGTACTATGTTACTACCCTTGCAAATATTCAGCCAACCAATCTTCCCACCTGACGACAAACTCGGGACTTCTCCAGCAGGTATTGCTCAACGCGGGCCCCTTCGATGGCCCCACCCTTGGTGAAGTTGACGTCAATGTACTTCCCAAAACGACTGGAGTTATCATTTCGAATGGTTTTGGCATTACCGAAGGCTGAGAAGAAAACGTATATTTTATCAGAGCAGATCTAGTGAAAAGGGGGATCCAGCTGATTATGAAGACTGTCTTATAACTTTACGTTGGTGTTTTGCTCATACCCTCCAAGATGGGGTTTGCTTCAAGAATCTGCTGCTCGATCCAGGAGTGCTGGCCGCTCACTGCAGCCAGGAACTGCAGCATGAGCTTGGTGCTCTCAGTTTTCCCTGCTCCTGACTCTCCACTGATGGGGAAAACAAGTAAGCATGTATAGAAAAAATTTATTTAATAATGTCCTTCATGTTGCATGAAAAAAACCCATTTACCTTTATTATTCAAACTCTTTCTTGTCTTGCAAAGGTTTTTGACGGTTTCTCACCTAAACCTCTGTTTTAAATCACTGGCAATCTGGTTTCAGACCTGGGCAAATCAACATTTTGGTTTTGACAACACTATCCTTGGCTGGTTCAGAAATTACTTACAAACCAGATCTCAATATGTTGTGGTTGGTGATGAACAACCTAAACTTCTCAACATTAATAAAGGGGTTCCACAAGGATCAATTTTAGGTGCTGTTCTTTTCACAATCTATAATAATAACCTAGGCCTGTACGGTAATAACTGTTGATCCCATTTGTATGCAGATGACACTATTTGATACACACTGGAGCATGCACTTAATACACTGTTTTCATCACAGTTCTGATTCTTTACAAAGAGCCCTCAACAACTTAAAATTGGTTTTAAATTATGAAAAAATAATATTCCTGCTTTATTATGTCTCGCAATGCTAATCAAGAATTAGTTTGCTTTGCACCTTACAATGGAATAAGAAAGAAGAGAAACTCTTGGACTCTAATAATCACTTAATTGTTTGGTCTATACGTCGGAAAATGGTAAAAAAAAAAAATACCCATCACAATTTCCCTAAGCCCAAGCTGACATATTCAAATGTCTTGCTTTGTCTGAAACAGAAAGATATTCAGTTTACTACAATAGAAGACTAAGAAAACCAGCATATATACATTTGAGAAGCTGTAACTAGAGACTTTTTGTACTTTTTACTTTAAAAAAGTGACTAATACAAATAATTGATTATCAAAATATTATTTTAGTAGATTAATTTTCTGTTAATCGACTAATCGTTTCAGCATTAAAATGTAGTCTTTTGTTATATAACTATGACTTGTCACAATTATTACTTGTATATTACTGTAAACAGGGTTTCCCTGTATAAATAAAGGTTTCAATCAATCAATCAATTATTTGACACAGTCTAAATAAACATCTGGGATCAGCCTCAGTCAAAAGCACACCTGATGACACAGCACTGGTTCTGTCGGTTGCGGCGCATGTTGAAAAAGCAGGTGTCTGCGATGGCAAAGACGTGCGGCGGCAGTTCACCCAGCCGTCTATCTGTGTACATGTGCACATGCTCAGTGGTGTAGATGGGCAGCAGCTGGTAAGGGTTGACTGCAACCAGAATGGAGCCTGTGTATGTCTTAAAACAGAGAGGGATGTTAGCTATCACACAGTAGCACAGTTGCTACTGTGTGTGTGTGTGTGTGTGTGTGTGTGTGTGTACACGAGCATAAACATCACGTTACAAGCACATCATCAAGCCTGTGACCCCAGTGACCCCGTTTGGTCATGGATGCTATGCGTGAGATACATGTTCTAAATATGATTAAATGGATGGATTATAATCATGAAATGTTGGTTGGTTTAAAACGAGGAAATATCAGCCTTAATCAATTTTGCCCACAGTATTCAGCGGTAGTGTTTTTATACAACAAAATGGCCTGATTCATAACTGAACACACACTGTTGAGCTTTGATGCAGTGACATAGAAACACTGGGACGCTCTCTTTTAACAGAGGCTCATTTGTCTCTATGGAGACAAACAGCACTGTGATAAACTACAGGGCAAAGTCTAAGATAGAAAGACATTCACAGCGAGGGAGGACACAGACGCGTAAGCATTTCCACAGCAGGTTATGGACATCATAAAACTAGGTGGCTCGGATTGAATCTAGGGAATAGAAACCTACATAGATGGTGCCTTCTTTGTGTCGCACCAGGAGGTTCCTGAGGAGCCCCGCCTCATTGAGATCACCGAGCCTTATCATGTCATCCACGCCCTTCACAGAGGTGGGGTGCATGGGCCGGATGGTGCCCTCTGTCTTCTTGTTGATCTTGTGTTCCTGTTAAGTGTGTTATGAAAGAGTTGACATTATAGAGAAGGCTTACACTCATTTTCCTAGAGCTGGAAAAAAAAAAGGTGACTCTCGCAGGGGTTTCGTACCTTTCCTTCATCATCGATCAGCTGAAGCTGTCCAGTGTCTGTCACCTTGACCTCAGCCCCGATCGGCACAGCTTCACCAGATTCCACCCACACAAAATCCCCCTAGTTGGGCAAAACATAAGTTGTGATAAGAAATGCCGCGCTGAAAACGCCTAACAGTTCTTGCAATATCTCAGCATCATGAATTTTAGAATTATGTGTATGTATTACAGAGATAGATTCTTACCTTACTCAAATGTAGCATAGCAGAAACGTGGATTAAACCTGTAAAGAAAATGAAATAAAAAATTATCTTAATTCAGATTCAGCTCAGTTACAGTGATTCTAATTAACAAATACCTGCTACCAAACCAATATCACTGTCAGTCAGGTCTACTCAGTACACCTCAGTAGGTTTCAATAGTGTGGACCATGCCTCCACTTAATATTTATAGAAACATACTGTAGATAAGTTGTAAAGCCATCTTAAAAGGAACATATTTAAATGTTACAGAAACCCTTCATCATGTCTTAGCATATCAACATGACTCGTAGTTTCAAGAAACTTCTATTGATGATTTGATATGGAATCTCATTCTAAGAGCACAGTGGAAATGTCCTACTGAAGAAGTACACAAAATGTAATCAAGCTATCTCTTTGGAAATAAGATACTGAGTGTAATCACAGATTTGCAGACACAGTTATGTGTGTATCATGGTGTCAGCTCTTACCTGAGAATACTTGTTTCTTTGGTGGAAGCCCCTGCTGCTGCTGCTCAGGGAACTTTTCTTTGACTGACTGCGGAGGAGGAAGTAGAGAGTTTTCCCAGCAATCACCCCTTTATGGCCCTTTGACTTTGCTCCTGCAAAGGTAGAGCCACCCAGTGTCACCAACCGCCAGACTCAAGGCATACACTTAATATCATCGATTTCAGTTTTATCAGAATAACTGAAGTTGGCTGTTAAATGTCTGAGGTTAATCTTACATGATTAAATACGGATCATTTGAAAAGTGATGACACTTGTTCTTTCCCTTTAAAAGAACAGAAGTCTGACTACTGAAAATTCATGCTTGGCTTCACAATGGTTGACAAGTAGAGACAAGGCTACGGTAGTACTGCTATCGACTGTAAACTATACAAACAGTATTTCTGCCTATTAAATATATGGCAAACAAAATTAACATTATCCAAAATTTTGAGTCAACGTCAGGATTTCAAGTGATTGTATTTCCATTTTTTAGCCCATCCTCCCAACTGAAAATTTTGTTTTTTACAAGACATGGAAAAGTTTAAAAAAATCCTTCTTGAACAATGACAAACACCAGACAAAAACAGTATTCTTTAGCAACAGAATCAGTCAGCTGGTATCAGAAATCAACCTAATAGGGGAAAGTGAATTACCCAAATGCCAGCAAGTCACTTTTCCTGTCCGTAAACTGTCATCACAGGTCATGTACTGCCAACGGATTGTGTGCTGTAATACTGCAATTATGTTGTAAACAGCACATAGTTCCATACCAGCCGTACGGTCAGACTGAGCAGACACTCAGACTTTAAGTGGAACATTGAAAATGCTTAAATCAAAGAGTGTAGACTGCTTTAACATACTGTCAAATGAATCTATACGAGGTTAAAAGCAGGGTTGTACAACGGGCATCATCTGTTGGGTTATACTGTAGGTTCCTCACTTAATGACAAGCAGAGAGCACTGTCTGAGCATGCTCTCTAGAGGTTCCATAATAATACTGTAAAGCAATAATCTTGTAATCTCACCATCTGTCCTCAGGTGTGGTCTGTTTATCCAGTTTGCTTGGAACCAGACTGGTTACATTTTTTAAAGATAATATACGTTAAAAGCGTATTTTCGCTGACAGCACTTACAACTAGAGAAACTCAGGTTTATACTTCGTGGTTCTGACAAGCTTTAAATCTCCTCATACGTACCTTACAGGCCTACAGTCATTGTCATTATTTTTGGACACACCACATCAATCCTTTTCGCTCTTTTGTTTGGAAAACACAAAAATGTTATTTCAGGGTTTGTACAGCTTTTTGAGAGTACAATTCAAGTACTTTCAAGGTACCTAAACCAAACATTTCCAGACTCTCGAGCCTTCATCATCATCACATACGAACTAAATTGTGACTGTTGATTGTTACTATAAATGCAAAGAGACAACAAATATGACAGGATCGTTTCATTTCAAACATTAAAAGATGTTTGGTTTACATGAGTGATTGTGTAGATGATGAAACACCAGATTATGTTGAGATTACGTTATCAAGGATTTTTCAAGCAGTATATTCGAATTCAAGCATATTACTAACCTTGAAAACATAACAGTTAAAATTAAGCATTTTCTAAACTTTCAAGACTTTGTACAAACCCTGTTATTTGCATTGAACTTATCTGTAAAACTGAAAACCAATAAACACAAATTTAAAAAAACAAACGTATTTTCAAATGAGAAATTAAAGTGAAAGAAGTAAAAAACCTTTCAACCATTTTTTGATACAAGTGTTAAAGGACAACACACTAATAAACATAGCAACATACAAACTTCACAGTGTATCTGGTATTGTTTAAGTATCTTTACTATAATTACACAGACAAAAACAATGTACAATAGCTGGATGTTTCGGGCCTCACTTCATCTCATAATGTCATTATCGTCACACTCTGCAAAACAAAGCAGCATACACCACACAGCACAAAATGTTTCATCGTGTACAAAAAACTTGAAAAGAACCGGGTCGATGGAAAACCAAAAGCACATTTACAGTGATTTACATGAATTTAGTCCACCAGGACAACCACACGAGGATACTCGCGCTCTCTTTCGCGTGCTCTCTTTCAAGCGCTCTACTTCCTGTAACCAAATGAAAATATTGTTTAACCACCATGACACCCATTTACTTTGGATTAAGTAGATGATTCATAGCAGTTTAAACGTAAAATTGTTGGCGTTATGCATATGCAGTATGTCCTCACTTCCAGATAACCATCTAAGGACACTATTAATACCTTAAGAGCATTTTTTGTATATTAAATAAATTCAATTTGTCATATTTAGGTTCTCTCAGTATTTTATTATTTTTTTTACCTCAACCCACGTAAGTATTCCATTATCTTTTAGATTACACCTAAACTTGTGGCTGATAATAGGCAACCGTTTACCCACACTAGACGAACAAATCGGAACAAAAAAAAAAAATCCAGGCGCAGGATGTTTGGAGAAAAAGGGGGAAGCAGTGAAATTATCACTTTTCTTTGAATATTTTAAGAATATTTCGACAGCATGTGGAGCAGCTTTCACACGTCCCTCCACTTCATGTACACTGACAAAATGAAGGCACAGATTCATGAGAAGAGCACGATTGAGATTAGTCTGTTGGACTCCTTTAAAATGATTTTGATTTGCCCCATTCAATAACTTTCATCACTTGCATGGATTTACTGCACCTGCTTTTAGTGACAAATATCAAAGATATACAATGCGCCAGTTCAAACATTGTCTTATCAAAAATTAACAGGGGGGGGGGGGGGGTAACAGGGTTGCCAGCTGGCCACTCTAATGCAACCTACAATGCTCCGCGCTCAATATGTACGTTGGGTCTTGAATGAGAACCTATTCCTGATGGGCTTTTCTGCTTCTCGACGCCCTCCTGTCACTTCTCTCTGTCCGCTCTCAGGCAGATAGGGAGGGGTGCCTGCGATTGTGTGCAGCAAATCATAGCACCAAATTCTGAGCAGCTCCTTCACCCCCCCCCTTCAGAGAGGGGGACGGCGGTTGTTGTAGGCAGAGCGAGAAGGCCGCAACCGCTTCATGCCCGCTCTTTGCGCTTCAGTTTGGAGGACTTCTTGACGGCGCCGTTCTTGTTGAGCAGCTTCAGCACTTTCTCCTTGTGGTCGAGCACTTTCATCATGGTGTCCCTGGCCTCCGTCACCTGGTCCATCACCAGCTTACAACGCTGCATGTTACCCTGAGAACAAACATACAAATGGCTGCCGCTGTTGAAAACAAAACTTGTTGGTAAAGAAGTGTTTTGCAATGTGACAGCGGGCCTCCTAAGCCCTATCAATGCCACAAAAATGAGTCTGACAAAATAAATTACAGTAAAACTTTGCCAGTTGTAAAATAAAGCCAACATCATGCTCCTCCACTGCAGTGTATTTGCTGTTCTGGACCAACATTCTCAAAGTGGATTATCTGGTTTGGGCCAATAAATAATGTCTATTATATTAGTTACAGGGTTCATACAGCTTTTTGAAAGTAGAATTCAAGCACTTTCCAGATACCTAAACCAAAAATTTCTAGACTCTCTAAGCCTTTATCATCTAAATATACTATCTAAATTGTTACTATAAATGCCAGGAGACAACAAACAAATATGATGATGGGATCTTTTCATTTCAAATATTAAAAGATGTTTGGTTTACATGAGAGACTGCAGATGATGAAACACCAGATTATGTTGAAAATTAAGCATTTTTCAAGGAGTATATTCAAATTCAAGGATATTCCTTAACTTGAAAACATAACGTTTAAAATTAAGAATTTTCCAAACTTTCAAGACTTTGTACGAACACTGTTAGTTAAAAAAACACTTGCTCTCCATTTAATTCATACAGACAACTTTGATAAGTAATGGCTGCAAATTGAAGCAGCAGAGAAATGTATATTTTATTTTAAGGTCTGGGCCTGCAGCAACAACCTTACCTGTATAAGCTCATTGATTCGGTGAAGGTCGTCATCGGCTCCTGCTCTCTTCTTAGGAATCAGGCCCTCTTGAAGGGTGGAGAGGCGACTGTACACATCATGCTCCAAACTCGACTACAGATCAAGTAACAGACACACCGTGTTTACAGAATCCATTTTAAAAAATCAAAGCGATAGCGCACAAGAATAATTTTCTCCCTGCACAGTACCTGAAAGACACCAGTGACCGCAGCCACAAACCGGCCTTTATCTAGATCACTGAAAGATCAACAATACTACAGAGTTAAAGTTTTGCAGCACTCACCAACTGCCTGAGCTGTGCAGCACAAAGGTGAATTTTCCAGCCTTGTGCTCTGCATGCCACACCTCTCTGGTTGGCCATATCCTGTAAGCTGCCCTTCTTCTCCTCTGAAAGAACAGAAAAAGGATTGTTGTTAGAAAGAAAACGCCACCATCATTCATCCTCATTAGCTGTGTAAAATATAGGTAAATATCTGCCTGTGAGCAGGCAGCGACTGACCTTTGACCCGGATGTCGCTGTACCTCTGGAAGTGGTGGTAGGCAGCTTTCCAGGGGTTCCGGTAGTGCCGCAGAAGAGTGACAGGTGGTCGAGGCCTGACTGGTACATAACGCACTCCTTCCTCATCTGGAAGACAAAAGCAAGTGTTGAACAAGTGATGATGAGTGCCCATTACACACATCATCACCACCGACAACGGATGGCATTACATACCAACATATTCCCTTGGTGGAGATTCGCGCCTCTCAGCCCTGCCGGTGATGGGTCTGCCTGGGGCCTTCTCCTCATCCGTGCTGTTAGTCTCCACCATCTCGCTCTCCTCTGTAGAAATAACATGCTGCTGCTTGCGGGGCTTCTTCCTCGGGGAGGCCCCTGGGATCAGATCTCCTGTGGCAGGAGTGTTCAGGGTGGAGGCCTGGGTGGTGAGGGCTGGGGCTGATGACAAGTTCGCATTGGGATCTGAGGGGAAGAGTTAAAACACATTGTTCTCTTCTGTGGGTATTTCAGCTTCCTTACATTAATTGATTTCCTTTAATTTTACATGAATCAATTGCACTGAAGATTGACATGCTCCTCACCTGGATGGGAGGAGTCCATGGTCTCCACCTCCTGCTTAATTTTCAAATCTGGGCAGGCAGAGCTGGCAGCACAGGCTGCAGTGCTACTGGCTGCTGGCTGAGTGGGGGAGGCCACAGTGTTGGCCATTGAAGCGGGGACGGGGGGAGTTACAGCCATGGCTGCTGGCAGGGCCGAGAGGACCGTGGAGGCCTGGGAGGAAGGCACAGGACCTGGCGTGGCGAGCATTGTGGGGATGGCTTGGCCGAGGTGCTGGGCGTTTGAGGACACGGCCTGCTGCTCTCCTCCCTGAGAGGGCAGTGCTTCTACTGTAGCCATGACAGGAGGGGCCACCGCCATGTGCAGCTCAGCTTTGGGTTTCACACTGAGAGAGGAATCCAAAGTGTCAGCTTTCAGACTCATAGCATAACTTACAATGACAGGATGTGAACGTTAGTGATGTGATCAGTGTGACAGAGGCTCACCCTGCAGGTCGGGGAGATCCCGCTCCTCTCACACCACTCTCAATTCTGCCACTACCGGGTTCACTGGGCTGGGCGGGGATCAGGTTCTTGCGAACACAACTGAAACCCAAAGACAGGCAGGATTGGTTTGGGACAAGACAACAGTCATTCTATTGGAGCTTTATATATAGCAGGTTGACTGTCGGCATTAAAGTGACAATGAAAAGTCGAGTTTAAAAAGTCAAGTGGTTTGGTTTAAAATTTAGGTCAGGGTTACCACAGTCTCTAACAATTCAGAAAATTCTGCATAAGCTCCATAAAAAGACAGCTGACATCAAGCATGTGTAAACAGATTTGTTCTTAAGATGGAACATACAAGTAAATTACCACGGCTTGTCTATTTACTGAGACATCACCTACTGTATGATGTTCTCTTGTCCATCTCCATGACTGCCCCCTTAATCGCCTCCCATCTAAGTCACTGCTTTGCTTTAGAAAGATGTTTTTCTTTTTACAATCCCACCTCATCAAACGATGCCTTCTTTATTTGGACTACGCTAATGATCGAATCTCACAGATGTGCACCTACTCATAAACAGGTGGTATTCATCAGGATGAAACAAGCTATTTAAGACCTGTTTGTGCAGTTAAGAGAATGCAACTTGGAGCACTTGTACAAGCAAACCATAGAGAAAAAGGTAAGAGAGGCCGAGGAGATCAATGCGAAAATATTCTTGCACGAGGGCCGCTGTCTCACGTGCTGTTGCTATACTCACCCTTCATTAGCGGGCTTCTTGCGGAGGATGCTGGGTCTAGGGGAGGAGACCAGGGTGGGAGCTCCTCCTACTCCTCCCTGGGGATGGGCCTGCACCATGGTGGCTACTGGCTGGGTGGTGCTGCTGATGGGGCTGGCTACAAAGCCATCAGCCAAAACAACCCCTGAATAAAAGAAAACGTGCATTACAAACAGCCCACGACTGTGAAGCACTCAAACACCAGATTTAGTAATTACCAGGTTTTGCATCAGACTGCGCTTGTTGCTGCTGCTGCTGCTGAGTGACTATTGGCGCCTGCTGTAGTCCTTGTGTGGTGATTGGTGCAGACGTGTGCAGGCCCTGCACTCCTATCGGCGCGGGCTGAATGCCCTGCGCAGCGATTGGTGCCGGCTGGATCCCTTGGGTGCTGATTTGTGCAGATGGGAGGCCGATCCGGTCCACTGCCATCAGCTGCATGTGGTTTAGATGGACAGTGGTTGCCACGCCTACTCCAGCTTGGGTGGGCAGTGCTGAACTCGGAGCTTGAGGAGTAACTTATTGAGAGGGAAAATAAAGTCCCAATGGGATCTTCGTGCTATCAAGTTACATGTTTAATCCTCTAGTTCCACATTCAAAGTACAAAGTTCAACATATTTAACAATTTTCACAGTCCAAGCTTTTATACGTCAAGTCAAATAATAATAATAGAGTATGATACACTATTCACCAGTCCCTACAGTAGTTAGCTGTGACTGCCAGTAAAACAACATTGGTTAGTCAGTGGTGCTTACCAGGATACTGGCGGATGGTAGATACAGAGCTGCTGATGGGGGTGTAGGTGTGTGTCAGAGGGAATGATGAGGAGTACGCCGGCAGGAAATACTGGAACTGCATAGGCACAGGAGTCCTTAAACAGAAAACATACATGGTTAATGCAACATTCATCATTCTGCACAGACTATCTGTACTTCTGAGGCTCATACAGTTCGATCACATTTTATTTCTACCTCAGTAAGGGATGTAAATACAAGATTATTTCCTAATTATGGCAAGATATGGATCTCATAATTGTTCATCTTCATATTCTCCATATCTATATATTTATATACAAATCACACTCCATTTTTTTCCTGAGGCGAATGAAATTTGCTTCCATAAACATAATCAATATTGGCTGGTAAAGCAGTTTATTCTTAATGTCAGGAGGAGTTTGATCCTTTTATCATCCCTAGTTTTAGTCACACTGGTGGCATGACTCTAGGGATGGCACCACCGGTCACAGGGTTGGTTGGTCGACCATGTTGGTCCAGACTGGATTGCCATGCAAGGTTTACATCCTTTTTTCATTTTTTACTTTCTGACAGCCTTTGTATTGTTTTTTTGTGGATGATCAGAATCAGAATCAGCTTTATTGGCCAGGTATGTGTACACATACAAGGAATCTGACTCCGGTTTTATGTTGCTCTCAATGTACATACATACAGCTAAAAACAAGGACAACACGTTTGACAAGGTAAACAAACATTAAGCCTTCTTGATGATGGAGTCGATGTTGAACATCCACTTTAGATCCTGGGAAATTGTGGATCCCAGAAACCTGAAGGTTTCCACAGCAGACACAGTGCTGTTCAGTATGGCGATGGGGGGCAGTGTTGTGGGGCTCCTGCTGAAGTCACCTCCACAGTTTTGAGTGTGTTCAGCTCTAGATTGTTCTGACCGCACCATCTGCAAATTTCAAGAGTTGAACAGACAGGTCTCCTGAGGTGCAGTCATTGGTGTAGAGGGAGAAGAGCAGTGGGGAGAGCACACACCCCCGGGGGGCGCCAGTGCTCAATGTCCGGGTGCTGGATGTAATGTTCCCCCAACCTCACCTGCTGCCTCCTGTCTGTCAGGAAGTTTGTGATCCACTGACAGGTGGAGGCTGGTACAGTGAGCTGGGTGAGTTTGGTGTGGAGGAAGTCTGGGATGATGGAGTTGAACGCCGAGCTGAAGTCCACAAACAGGATCCTTGCGTAAGTCCCTGGAGAGTCAAGGTGTTGCAGGATGTAGTGCAGTCCCATGTTGACTGCATCATCCACTGACCTGTCTGCCCGGTAGGCAAACTGCAGGGGGTCCAGCAGGAGGTCTGTGATGTCCTTCAGATGGGCCAACACCAGTCTCTGGCTACAGACATCAGGGCAACGGGCCTGTAGTCATTTAATCCTGTGATGGAGGGTTTTTTGGGGACCGGGATGATTGTGGAGCATTTGAAGCAGGAGAGAACTCCAATTATCTGTTGAAGATCTGTGTGAAGATGGGGCCAGCTGGTCAGCACAGAACAGGAGGGTGTGAGGCCATCTGGGCCTGGTGCCTTCATGATCTTCTGTCTGAGAAAGAGGTGACGCACATCCTCTTCACAGATCCTGAGTGCAGGTGGGGGGGGGTCAGTGGGGAGGGGTGAGGGGGTGGCAAGGAGTGTAGGTGGTTGTTTGATGTCGGAGCGGGTGAGGGGTGCGAGTGTGGGCTTGTCAAACCTACAGTAGAACACAGCTATGTATATGTACAACTCAGCTGTTTCTGTTTTGCCTTGATGGTTACAAGTTATATAACAGAAATAGGCTTGGCAGACCAGGTGGTGGAGTGTGTCGACATGTAAATTCAGGACACACTGTAAATATTTGTGATGACCTCAATATTGAAGATGGTCACTCAGATTCTCTATTTATCGAGATAAATGTAAACAATGGTAAAAACCTCATCATTGGAGTGATCTATCAACCTCCAGACTCTGACACGGACACTTTCAAGATGGATGAACGTTTATATTACATAAATAAAAATTGTTTTATTCTTGGGGATTTTAACATTGATATCTCTAAAGAGGACAATGTTAAAAAGCGATTTCATAAACACTCTTTAATCTTCATCATTTTTCCCCACCATAAATACATTTAGTAGAGTAACGGAATCCAGTAAGTCAATTATTGATCATAAACATCATTGCAAATATTCACAATGCTTGTATTGACTCAGAAGTAATACTTGAGGACATTACAGACCATTTTCCTATAGTACTCTTTATTGATATTGATAAAAAGATTCATGTTCTTAAACAAAAATAAAGTCCTGAATGAAAACACCTTGCATCAACTATGTGAAAACCTGGGATCCAGTTTATGACTGCAAAGATCCAGACACCGCATATAATGTTCTAATTGATGATATAACTGACTCCGTTGATCGCACCATACCTGAAAAGACCATTAAATGGGCTGCTGCAGGTCAGAAATGATGGCTTACTAGGGGTACTTTAAAATCCATCAATAAAAAGAACAAACATTATAAGCACTATATCAAAAGTCCAAGTAATGTGAGAAAAAAGAATCATATACAAAATACAGAAATAAGCTCACACATGTAATACAAATGAGTAAGCAGAGACATTACACCGAGCTTATTAAAGCTTCTCAGGGTAATCAAAAGCAATCCTGGAAGGTGCTCAATGAAGTCCTCAGCCAGGGTCACAAAACCACTTTGTTTCCTGACACCAACATCAAATACAATGGCAGAAACACCAGCGAAGATTTTGACTATACTGATCTTGCTAATAGTTTCAACAATTATTTGATCTCCATAGGAGGAAATCTTTCTAGCCAAATTAGTCAACCAGAGGGTGCTACTTTTAGACAATATCTTCAAGGCAATTACTTCAATTCACTATTTTTGACGCCAGCTGACAGAAATGAAATCTTTAAAATCATTATGAATATGAAAAGCACCCATATAGCTGGCGCAGATGACATTTGTAGCAAAATTCTTAAAGCTATTGTGAATGAAATTGTGGAGCCTCTTGTTTACTCTATTAATCTCTCTTTACTTTATGGGGTTGTACCTAAAAAAACAAAGAATTCTAGAATTGTACCGGTCTTTAAGTCTGGTGACAAAAATGATATGCACAACCACCGACTATTTATTTTGCCTACTCTTTCAAAAGTATTGGAGAAAGTTGTGTATAGTAGACTAAGTGATTACTTAGATAAATTAAATATCCTTGTCCCATCAGAGTATGGCTTTAGAAAAAAGAGCACCACCTGTATGGCGATTCTTGATCTCATGGAAAAAAATCAATTGGCATTGGAATATTCCTTGATTTGTCGAAAGCGTTTGACACTATTGATTTTGAAAATCTTCTGACCAAAACTACAACATTATGGTGTCAGAGGCACAGCGCCCAGTTGGTTCAGAAGCTATATGTATGGGAGGGAGCAATATGTATATGTAAATGGTCACAAATCTTTCAGTAAAACCATCAGAAACGGGGTTCCCCAGGGATCCATTTTAGGGCCACTCCTCTTCATATTGTATATTAATGATTTTGTGAATTCCTCTAGCATTCTATACAAAGTATTATTTGCTGATGATACAAATTTATTCTTATCACACAAAAATGTAAATGATCTGCAAAACTATCTAAATGAGGAACTGATTAAAGGTGGGTATATGGTTTAAATGCAGTAAAGTATCCTTGAATATAAGCAAGACAAACTTAATTGTCTTTCGCTCCAATAGATATCGAAATATTGTTGAACATGTTTGTATCAAAATAAACGGTCAGGTTATTGAGAAAGTGAAGTCCACTAAATTCCTAGGGGTACATATTGATCAATTTTTAAACTTTACAGGGCCACATAAATTATTGTAATGTTATATGGTGCAATACCTTTCCTAGTTATCTTTTAAAAAAAACTACAAATTCAACAGAAGAAAGTTATACGTGCCATATCATGGTCCAAGGTAAACGCTCCCACGAACCCTCTTTTCTACAACTACAGTCTTCTGACGCTTACTGAGTCTAACATCCGCCACAATGCTTGTATAATGTACAATGCTGTATATATGCTCCAGGATAGACTTTGTGACCTTATTCCGATTTACTTTCCTTCGCATACATATAAGACTAGGAAACAACATCTTATAAAGGGTAAAAAACGTAAACTTAAATGTACGAGCCTTAGTGTGGTTTGCAGAGGTCCACAGGTTTGGAATGAAATTGATAACCATAAAAATGTCTCTATTAGTATCTGTTTTCAAAAAGCGCTTAAGGCAACAGTTACTACTAAAATATGTTTAAACGGCTGGGGACTAATTACTCTACTCTGAAATCCATTTAAACTGTATTATTATTTTGAGTTGTCATGTGTTTCTATTGATTGCAATTTTACCTATCAAATGTTTCGACTGATGGAATAAATGTCTTGGGACCATTTAGTAGTTTTAAAAGGTTAGGATTAGGTTAGAGTTAAATTGTAGGAAATGTGTTAGAAAATGTATATTTTAAATACTATCTGTTTAGTGACTGGGCCCCTCAAGCTGCAGATAGTTTATCAGGGTGTCCCATTTCACATATCCTTATTATGTCTTGTATGATTGTATTTGTATTTTATCTCTTTTGTGTGAATAAACATGATGATGAAAGTGGCTCAATTTGTGGGGAAAAGCAAATATAAATGGAGGGAAAGTATGCAGTATCACAGAGCTCTTTGCAGGAATATATCACTATAACTGTTTGTGGTAGGTAAAAGAAACACAAATAGATAGCTAAATATTCACATCAGTTGAAAATGCAGATTATCCTCGGTTAATGTTGTTACACCAGGCTTTCCAAACACAACTATTGGAGATCAGATGTAAACCTCTGTCTCCTTATAACCAAAAAAATAGTTTTTATGGGTGTTTTAATCCATTTTCCAATCTGTGTCAATGAGTCAGACTCAATTATTAATAAATGCTCACCTGTTGTCACTTCTTGCTTCCATGGTGACGGGGTTAGGAGATGCCCGATGGCCTGGGAGGGGGATGAGGCTGGTTCTCTCTCCGGGGTAGTCGGGCTGCACGCGGGATGAAGAGTGGGCAATGGGTTGAGGGACCACTTTAGCTGTGAACAACACCAAGAGAAAGATTTACTAAACACACAATGAATTGATTTAATTTACCCCCCTGCTTATCAAGCACAGTGTTCCAAGCAAAGAGACAAAATGGCCAACTTACCAACAGGGATGGCAGAGGTGGTCACTGCTGTAGCATGAGAGGAGTGTGAGGCCATTGCCACGGTGACAATAGCGCTACTGGTCATTTGGGTATGTGGCACAGAGCCTAAACATGAAGAAGACAGAATCATCAAGATGTGTGTGAGAAAACTGCCCAGTTTGAAGTTTAATTGTTAAAAGTGTTGTGACTAGCTTGTAGATATTAATATACAAAAAGTCAATTATTACCTATTGTGGTGGTTGATGGCACAGTGTTAGTGGCAACAATTGGTGCCACAGTTGCTGCTGGTGTCACAGGACTGAAGATAGGCTTCTATTGGGGTAAAAAAAATAAGAGCAATTATTTCACTGTCACTGTATAAAAGGACTATTTGTTATTATTGCAGAGCAGCCATCAAGAAGCAGGAACCTGGGTCATGGTGTGAACAGGCTGAGGCTTTTGAGCCCCGATTGCGGGGTGAGACGGCAGCGTGATCCGCGTGGTGGTGTCACGGGATTGTTGAGACCTCTGAATACCGACAGTGACTGGAGGGGCGTGAATGGTCAGCCCTGGACGCCTGAAAGAAAACAGCACTGCCCCTTTAGTGCATCAACTCAGGCTGAGGCAAGGCTTGATAAAGTCCAGAGGGAATGGTCAGTGCAGAAAACATCTCCATATTAGACAAAAGCATAGTTTTTCTTTTTAATGAATTTTCTCTGAACGTTCACCTCTTCAGGCCTCTAAAAAATTGATCAAGTTGATCAAATGAAACAATATGAGACAGAAAAACAACTGTCTAGCTTTAGGCCATCACCTCTGACGAGATTGCACATAGACACTGCTTTGCTTTAAGGGGTTACAAGCCAAAAAGGTTGGGAACCACTAGTCTGCTACCTTTTATGGAGATGGGATGCTTGGTAAACAAGCTTATTATGTCCTTAAATCCATACAAATATCTATACAGGCCAGATGAACAAAAAATAGACAAAAAAAAACACACTGTATACAGAAATGCAGCCTAACTTAAGACTGTGTCATTTTCTTTTTATTTCCTTCAAAATGAGGCCCTAGACAGCACATCGCTCTATAGTGCCTCTAAGGACATTACACTTAGGTTGCCACTATTACATCTATGATGGTCAGTTGACTGCCCACTGGTAAGTTAAGAAGACAATAATGTTATTATTACTTCTTCACATGAAGCACCTCTGATTAGGTCCTAGTCAATAAATTCTCAGACTGCTACTTACCCATGTGCCACCTCTGCAGAGTGTGTTACTGCTGGGCTGATAACTGGGGACTGAGTTCTCGTTGCTGAAATGGGGGCTACCACAGTTGGAAGCACGGCTGTGGACGTTGTTACAGCAGGGCGGGACTGTGGACAGAGGGTTATGACACTGTTACACATTGGGTGACCCGGTGTCCTGCTTTATGCGGGACTGCATGGCATTTTTTTTTATCCCTTGTCCCGCGTCCCACATATTGAGACAATGTCCCGCATTTTGATCGACTCTAGTCAAACCACTGCTAGACAGACGCTTTTTCTAAAATCTGGCTTTCATCCAATGGCTGTGCAGAGTTTTTTTTTGCAAATTTTGGTTCTTTTTCAATTTGGGGAATATGACGTGAAGCACAGAGATGTGACGAGTTAAGGAGCAGAATAGAAATGTTTATTTTTTAAGTTAGACTGACATTATATCAAAATATATCAAAAATGTTTAGACTACCTCTCAGCATTGGTAACGTGTCCCACATTGTCCCACACAAACAAACATACACTTTGTCCCACATTTGGTTGGTTGGGAGCTGGTCACCCTAGTTATACACAATGTGTCGAAATGTCCAACATAATGACAACACTTCCTTAGATGAAAGTACATCAGAGAACCTGAATAGTCTGGTGGATGATGTGCTGCACTGTGGGCTGGCCGGGGCCCGCGCTTGCTCCAGTGGCTGGCCGCAGGACAGTTTTGGAGCTGGACATAACAGCTGCCGCAGCAGCCCCTACAGGAAAAAAAAATAGGCAGATCTAGAGAAATGCAATGCTACGGATGAGCAGTATATGGATGACTGTTTCAAGGACAAGCAAACACCAAGCCTGGCATAGTGTTCATCATGCATACCTCGGGGTAAATGGGATGTGAAGGGCTGGGGAGGGACCGCAGGGTTTGCAATCCCACTGCCCCTAATGATCTGAATGTTAGTTGGCATCAGTTGGTGTAAGTTGCTGGAGTGACCCTGAAACACAATGAAAGCAGTCCACAACTTGAGTCATCCACAAGAAAGAGACAATAACAGACAGTAATAGTCGATGCACAGTGCACTCACCTGTTGACCACTGATAGTTGCCACAGGAATAGATTGGGTTGTAGCAATACTGCTCTCTATGGTGACAGTAATGTGACCAGGCACCTTGGGAGGAATGGGGATATGACCCTGGTTGGAAGCTGGTGCCGGGGCAATAAGACGACTTGGCATAGGTGACTTCAGGACAGCCTGATGAGAGACACAATACAAACACGTTTTGTTTTTAGCCCTGAAGAGTGTTTACTGAAACCATCAAATTGCAGTACGAAACTGTGCACATTCACCATCCAAGAGTATACTTTAACTACACACTCCACTCACACCTTAAACGATATGTAGCAGAAGAACAATTTAATTTTTAATAACTGTAAGGTTAGACAGTTTGCACATGGCCTGTATCCTAATTAAGTTGACAATAAATTGTATTGGTGAGCCAGTTATTAAGCAAAGTAATTAGCTGTCAAAGTCCTTCCAGATTAAGCTCCTCTGGAACAATTTGTTTCTGATACTAATTGAGCAGAAGGTGCATCCAAACAAACATTTATCCAAGTATAAAATTAGAAACCTAGGCCCTTAACACGTAAACTAGATCTTCACTCCAGTTGAATTATGCAACCTGCATGATTTAAAAAATGAAAAAAGCAGGTGCTTCAGAATATATTCTGTGAAAATAGTCATAGAGTTCATCATTCCAAATGAAATTACATAACAAGAGCTACATGAAGATGGAAAATCTCTACCAATTTAGACAGAAAACAGAACAAGTACTTCAAATGGTTAAAATGTTCCTGTCCATTCCATTGTCCTTCCTCTTGAGCTAATCTGCCATTGGCTGCTGCCAAGTTTGATCTCAGATTTCAGTGTTGGACCAGATGACACTAAACAAACCCAAACAGACTAAGCCTTGCGATATTAAGCACACTTAAAATGAAACCTGTCCAACTCTGTCTGGAGAGCACAAGGATTTGGGAAGAGGAGGGCAAATTGTTACATGCTGACTTCTCTAACCACAGAATGCATTATATCTTTGCCAATTTATGTATGGTTAAACTGTGTTTACCTCACACTGAAGATGGTAAAGACACTACGTATTTTACTATCAATATGTATACAAAGCTTCTACAAGTCTTAACAGCTATAGACGTAATCACCACCTTCATCTGTCCCTCAGTGAGGACTGCAGGCTGGCCCTGTGGGAGATGGACCAAGGGGGCAGGTACAGTCACAGGTATGCCAGGCTGGATGGGCACGGCTTGGGGAGTAGCCTGTGGCTGGCTGTGCGTATGTACTTGTGGGTAAGGTCTGACCACCATGGTCTCCTGCTTGTCATCTCTGAACGCCAAGGTCCCCCCGCCCCCGGCAGGTGGATGATCCTGCTGCCCGTGGTCAGCATCCCGGCTGCTGTCCGCATCTCCACCACCTAAGGAAAAACAGTTTGATGAAAAACTGCGTCTTCCTCGCCATAAATGAAGTATCCTGCGAGTCATTTCAGTGTCAGTAAGTTACCTGGTGCATTTGACGGCTGATTGACAGACACTAGGTTTCCAGCAGCGGGGATCTGAGGTGCTCCCCCGCTGGAAGCAGGCAGCCCGTGTCGGGGGAATTGCTGGGAGTTCATTTTAACTATTTATGACCTAAAATAGTGTCAAGGTTGTACATTTATTCTAGTACCAGACACAATGAAGATAGCATTAAGGTTTAAAGTCAGTTAATGGTTGTATTTCGAATACTAAACATGCACGGCTGCTACAACAATAAAAGCCTAGCAGTTTAACCCTTAACAGGCGGCGCGGGGACATAAACAGGCTAATGTAGCGCTGGCTACCAAGTAGCAAAGGAGCCGGGAGCAAGTCGATAACATTAACGTTTAGCATCTGGTGTTGGTAAAAATAGATATGTCGTAAACAACTGTTACTATGAAAAACCAGACAATAAAATTTTTGTGGATCTTTGTTTACCGTTATACGTGCAATAACATATGCCAAAACTGCTCGACAACAACTGTATCGTTACTTATCAAATATCAAGTACGTGCAGGTACAAAAACAGCTTTTCGACTGCCTACACCAAAATGACCAAACGCGATATCTGCTCAATCAGAAAATGCTCACTATAGTCAATGGTTTTGGTTCGGTAACCTTAAAACTAAAAAGCTACCGTGTTAGCCAGCTACCTTAGCTAGAAGCAGGCTAACGTTAGAATCGCGCTAACCCTGGTGTCGCCTGCTTTTCATGCTAAATCCCGAACTTTCTAAAGAGTAAAACGGTGTAAACTTCGTAGGGCTAAATAAACAAACACGTTTCTACATGTGTGCAGATGTTACCTTACCGCGGACTTACTAGGAAATGGTCGTTTTGTGGATTACAATTTTTTCCATTAGTCTTTTCTTTTTTCCAACATGTAAGCCGGAAGAACGCTTAGCAAGGACCGGACCTCCCTGATTCATTCCACCAATCAGATAAGAGACTCTCAGCTCGCCGACCAATCGGAGCCCCGGAGATGTTTTGATCAACCTTAACCTGCACCAGGAAGGGGGGACTCTCTAGCCGGGGACCGCTACAACCTGCAACACCAGAGTCACGTGGTCGACGGAGGCATCCGAGCTAGCACTGGAGCTAACCTGCTAGCACTGTCACCTGGCCACCATTGGCTGTGAAGACTATTATTATGTTATAGAATATTGTACAATGTCATCTTACATAGTTTACAATTGGTCAGTGGTGGAAGAACTTTACTGATGTAAAAATAACAATACTACGAGTAAACAAATTACAAGTAAAAATCCTGCATTCAAAATACAGATTATTAGCAAAATGTACAAACGTATCAAAATTAAAATGCAGAAACATCTCTTCAGATAGTTAAAATATTTTACATTATTTGGTTATTATTACTGATGCACAACATGTGATGAGCATTTTAATGTTGTAGCTGGTCAATGTATATGTAGTCTACATGTAGCTTACCAAATATATTTGGTAGTTTAATCTTAACCATCATATGACTCGTATTATGTTTGTTATAGCTTCATCTACAATAGCTGTCAGGTAAATGTAGTGGAGTAAAAAGTACAATATTTGACAGTGAAATGTAGTATAGTATACTGTATGTATATAGTAATATGAACTACTCGTAAAGTACAAGTACATCAAAGTTGTTTTTAATTTATACTGTAGGTTGTTAAATGTGCTTATACGTACTTTCCACTACTGCTATTGGCTGTGTATTTGACAGTGTTTCATTATCAAAGTTCCAAACAAGAAAGGGCTTATAATTATTGTTTGTGTAGCCCAGCTAAATGCTACTGAAAAGCAGCCTGCTGTTTGCTGATGCCTTCGGCTATCTCCGTTGGTCACGTGACCATCGCCTAACAGGTGGTAGCGGTCCCTCCAGCCAGAGTCTCCCACTTAACAAACTGATTGGAGCTGGCTGCTTGGCTCCTGCGAGTGAACTAAAAATTGAGCCCTCCTAGTGCACTACCGCAATACTTTCAATGAAACACTAGAGAGCAGTAGCCAACTACAGAAATGTCTCAGGACTCCACATGGCTCTATGATTTTGGCCTACAGGTCAAGTGTGTGTGAAGGAAAATTCGTGAGCTGAGCTGAAGAGAATTTGTTTTTCACAGAAGACAGTTTGACATGTGACAAGGAAAACAAAGATATAAATGATGGCTGAATTCCATTTCACTGCTTCAGTTTCAGGGTCCTGGTATTATGCATGCTGGCTCACTACACTTGAATAGAACAGAGCCATCACTATTTTTGTTCTATTCTGATTTCAGGTATTTGAAAGTGTGTTCTGTGTGTGTCGCGTGAACGGGACTACTTTCATTTCCTGTGTTGTACAATGACTAATAAATGTACGTTGTACCTTTTTGGGAGCAGTTTGCAGTTTGTTCAGAGTTCACTTTCCAAGACTGCACAGGCTACCACATTGTCATTATCAGTAACAGTAGATTTGCATTACTTGTGTAAATCTACATGTCATGGGTCATGTAGAAACTGGGCAAACAGTGTGTGACAGTGAGTATGACCGGGTGCTTTATTAGATTCCCTGTTTTTATGGGTATTATTCACAGATATTATTATACATGGCTTTCAGTTCCACTATTTCTTCAATTATTCTAATGACTGTAGCTCTGACTATCTTCACATCTACAGGCCGCAGGTATTTCCCCTATGTAATATCTCAGTCACTTGCCCTTACAGAAGGACATCTGAGTGGTTCAAGAGAAGTATACTCCCTGAGGCTTTTCAGTTTTTGAGTTGTTAACTGTAGGCATGCTGTTCAGAACTGACATGCAATCAATTCTTTAACTGTACTTCCTTCTGGGGAAAAAAGGTTAAAAGTGCAAGAGGAATATAATTAATATGTTGATCAACCACAAAAAAATGCCTGTGGCTTTAAAGGCAAAAGATTCATACATTTCAACTCACTAAATTATATTGTATTTTAGGTCTAGAAAAACCTAATCATTATTTTGGTTCTGCACCACCTATGGCTGTTTTTTAATATATTATTAATCTTTCAAGATGTAAATACTGGTTGGAAAAAGAAAAGAAAAAAAAGAATGCCTTCTGCTCTGTTCAATATCAGTGACAGTGATTCATGATTATCTTAATATCACTGACCTTTCAGCACCTGAGTGCACACTATTCACCCCTCAATCCCATATAGGACGGGTCGAGAACGTCATCATGTACATACACCTGGGCCATAAAGGGTTATATAATACATTCCTGCAAGCTGAGGCATGACCACTAAATTCCCCAGCTGTACTCACTCACTCGCATACACCTGTTGATATGTAGTTTTAACAGAGAACTTGTAAAACTCTCATGACAAGCAGAGTTTGGATATTATTGCTGACTACTTAAGAAAATGATGGGGTTGTCATGGAAAGGAAACTTCAGAGGAACGTATCTTCTTAGAGAAGTAAGCAGATATAAGTAACTGTCAATAAGACATTTACAAAGGAGGGTGTGAATTGCACAGAGTGGGGCAAGCTGAGACTAAACTGGTGTGATACAAGTATTACCTTGCATCTGCTAATAGGGGAATTTAAGGGAAAACATAATGCCTATGGCTCTCACAGTTATGCTCACTTATCCATCCTTTAACCCATCTTCTGACTATGAATTCTTTAGCCTCTCTGCCATTTCACGTACTAATTTGCCACTTACTCATCCGTCTATATAGTTAATTACTCATTGGCATTGTAGACAAAGAAACCAAATTTTCACAGGTAACTAAACACTGACTCAGGTGCCATTGTCTTCATGCCTCCACAGGACGTCTCTATGCTTTGCTTCAGACACCGAACATTTTGACTCATGGACCCATTCCTTTCTATAGTGAATCAGTCTTTCTGGATTGTGCAGCTCAGTTGATTCACTGGAAACCACTGGCAGTCCGAGACTGGAAGCGGCTAAACATGGTCAACCTGGTGCCTCATGCATGGTTCATGAACACTGTCGTAATCGTTTGTTGGGAATTGGGGTTAGGGGCTAGTCTAAGCACAGTGTTAGGGGTTACACGGTCTACAAGTTAAACAAATAAGTGCTTGGAACCCATCAACTGCTAGCAGGGCGCCGAGTGTTTTGCATCAAGTCAATTTTCAAGTCATTCAAGACAAGTGCAAGTCAAATGTCTGTCACAGTTATGTCTGAAGTCAATTCTCAAGTCCAAGTCAGGTCCAAAGTCTTCATTAGCAAGTCAAGAAAGTCTTACATGTCTTTGAATTTTGATCATCAAAAGGACATGGCTTTGTCAGGATGTGGGATGAGAAGGATCCAAACGTAGACAGCTGTGGAGGCTCAAACAGTTTTCAAAGGTTTTATTGAAACACTTACGACACAGGAGGACAGGAAAACAAGGAGGTATGTCCAGGTAAGCGATAACACGGGAGCACTAGAAATAAAGTCCAACACGGGAGCACAAGAAATAATCCCATCCAGGAACATGAAGACAACACACAAAGGGCACGCACCACATGCCAACAAGAAATCATCATGAAAAACACATCCAGACATGAGACACTGGACCAACAGAGCACAAAGGAAAAGGACAAGCATAAATAGGGAAAGGCTAACGAGGGAAATCAAACACAGGTGAGTAACAGGGAACAGGTGAACACACTCAAGGCAGAGACACGAGGGCGGGAACACAGTGGAAACAGGAGACAGGACTTCAAAATAAAACCAGACACTAAACACAGACATAAACAAGACAAGACAAAGTCCATGGATCCTGACAGGCTTTTGACATGGACATTGTCCTTTCAAACTGTATAAATAGTGTTTTTTACATAGCCGATACCAAGTCATTTCAATGCATGAATAATTAATAAACATTGAAGCTGGAGGCATGTGAGGCCTGCCTAGCGCTATCTTATTTGTTTGTTTTTTTATTGTTCTGGGATTTAACCTCATCAAAATTTAAGACATCATTGTTTTTGCTTTCAGGTCAAGTCAAGTCTTTAGGGAGCCAAGTCTGAAGTAAATCAAGTCAAGACTCAAGTACTCATTTTTGTGAGTGATAGTTGCTGATAGTTGGTTCTGTATTAAAATTACACTGGCATCACCCAACTTCAAAGCAGTATTGAGTGATTTTTTGGCCACTTGGGGGCAGCAGAACGACCTATAAAAACAACACTGACATATTTTCACCACATAAAGGTGTCATGGCAAACATGTTAGCAAACAATTGACTAATTACACATCCAAGCATACACGAAGCAACACTAGTGTTCATTTGAAGTTGTGTTTCTGGCAACCTGATGGATTTATGTCCAATAATCACTCTCTTTTTAGTTCTGGACTCACCAACTCCTGAGGGAAATATCTGTCTCTTTCGCCGCTAAATTCTTCTCTATGTTCACTAGCTAATCGTTAGCTTTGTCTGTCTGCCATTTGATATAGTAATCAAGTAGAGTAAAATGGGTGTTGCTAACTTTTTTTGTTGAAAACAGCTGCCTGCTGCTGGAAAGGAGGTTGTTAGCTGAACCAAAACAGTAAAGGCTAAAAGGAACTGCAGAGTTGGATGAAATTTCCTCTGGGCTCATCACCTCTCACATTACACTTAAGTCTTTTGATCCATTGTTAATAAAAACATTGATTGGAGCAGCTTTAATTATCAAGTCTAAATACTATACTATACCAAGTATTATTCTAAAAGAAAACTATCATTTTTAACATGCTCTGTCTTTTACTGGAAACATGTAAATAGTGGCAAAGGAGCAGCATAAAGCGATGTAAAGGAGTGAGAGATGGATTGGAGATGAGTGGTTGAGGGGGTGGCAGAGGAGCAGAACAGGTGTGGTGCTCTTGCTGCTGCTCGGCCACAGTTAACACCTATAAAGCAAAACACCTTCATACCTTTGGCTTACCAGCCACACAATTGACAAGGACCTAGAAATTTGCTGCAAGTGGCCTGCTATCTGAGAGGTTTCCTTCATCTTAGTAACAGCCCTAAAATTAGAGGACGGTGCCCTGATTTATATGGAAAAGTTAAGGGGGTGGGGGTACATTCCATGACTGCTGTAGGCAGGAAGTTTTGGAATCTCCATGGAAATTAAGGCAAAACACAGAGCTCCACAGTTATTTTTCCAAGTATTTTGCACAAAATGTGTTCAAGAGACACATGATTTGTTACCAATTGTCCCCTCTATTGCTGCCAGACACATTGATTTACTTGCATTATGATACAAATAGTGCATGACTTTAAAAGTGCAACAACTGTAGAGGCAAGATAAATATAAGCAGAGTGAACCGGCACACATGTAAACACGTTATTTCACATGACTCTACAGTTTACTGACCATGTTAAACCAACAACAAAACATCTGTTCTTGATCCACTATGCCTGGTGCTGTGGTTCAAGTGAGAACCGTTTACGGTTGCTGGGAGTCAAAGTAGTGAAATCATGGTAATAAATGCAATGGTCCAGACAGCAATCACAGTCATTCCTGCAGGACTCCAGATGTGTGTGGAATGCATACATGTACGCAGGATTGAATTTTTTCTTCATCCTGGCTGGATGACGCTGATGAGTTTAGCACACTTGAGGGTCCCCAGGAATGATTCTCCCCCTGTGAAGCTGTTCAAACTTGGCACTGCCTGGAGTCACGTAATCATAACCTTTCACCTACAGAAGCCCCTAACATTGCTCACAGTGTGGTGGGGACTCTTGTCTTACATGTGCTGATATTAGAGGCAGGATGAAATATCTGAAATGATTTATTATTGCCCTTCTGAGCTGAGAAAAGTGGCACTCGCCTACAACAAGTAAAGGCAGCAGGAGGAAAATGTGTGGCATCTATGGAATGCCACCCCAAGCTCACCAGGGGAACAAGGAAGGCAAAAATATTTACATTAAAAGTCAAAGCTGCATCGACTTCTTGGAAATCTACTAGACAGATCATACACATAGAAAATAATCTTCCCTAAAAGCAATACAATTAGTATTATAGAATTCAATATACAATTTACAGAGATGATTCAGACATAACATTATCTGGGGTTTACATTTCTACTTGCACTCTACTTTAACTTTCAGTCACATTGGTCAGTTAGCACTGATGGCTCACATAACCATATTCTCAGAATTTATGCTTCATAACAGTCAGCAGAACTGTCCCAATTGTGAGTCGGAGCAGGTTTGAAATTTTACATCATGTGAAATGAGATCTTCTGTTGATGATGAGACTGGCTGAAATCTTAAGTATTTCTTCATTTGCTCAGGATTCGAATGTAAAGAACACAAAGTGAAGTTCACAGCACAATGCTACTGATGTTTGTCTGTCACCAGAGAGGCTGAGGGCTACACTGTGTCGGTCAGGTGAGGGTAAATGTCATGAAGGCGTTGTGTTCATGGTGAAGCATTCAGTTCCAAAATCTTGACACTGAGACACACTGGATTTGTGGACACAGAGTACATCCCTCTGAAGAAATATTTTAGTTGGAATTCATGATGTTTTCCTCAAATGTGATAGTGCTGTCACAAATGGTGCCAAGGTATGTCTCACTTACCCCCCCAGACAACTAGGGGCAGCATAACAAACTGTAAACACAGCATATCATCACCATAAAGTTGTTAGCATTTGTTTGTTGTTAGGGGGGAGTTCAAGCTTTTTTCGCTACAAACAGCAACGGAAACGAGGTTGATGAAACTAGTGAGAGTGAACCAAAAGGGAAATACCACCAGGGGCGTACATATAGACGGTGCAGGGGGTGCGGTTGCGCTGGGCCCCCTGGGGTGGGGGGGTTCATGGAGAGAGTGGGCCCTCCAACAGTGTGTTGGTAGAGAATGGGCCCTTGTGAATCGGAAATACACCTGTGTTCAAAGAAGAACTCACATTAAATTAAATATGGTGCCATTTGCTATATATGCCCTTGAAAAGGCAAACCCATCTCTGTCATGGTTTTCATTTTTCTTTCGGTTAAATAGTCAGTAGCAATCTATAACAAAATTATATGCTTATTTTAATTCCAATACAATAGCCTAAGTAACTCATTCGACTTTAAAATCCAACACATTGTTAAAATATATATACACAGGCTGGTGTGTGTGCTTAGTAACTAGTAACTAGCATGCCACTCTCCAGAAGCAATGTATTTAGCCATATCCAAGTGTTTGGAACATACTGAGCATGCATGTGATGTGAAACAGTGAGACGCATTGCTCTTCCAGAGTGGTTTAAGGACTGTCTGTGGAAACTTTGATACATTTTGTCACCATTGGAATCCATCGTGACCAGTATGAATTCAAGCTGACCACAGCCTCCATATTCTCCATGAAGGACAGAAATACAACTACCTCTCAAGCCTACAATGAGTGAGATTTTGATACTCAGAAGATGGATGGGCTTAATTAGAAATACACACCTCTCTTAAAAAAGAAAAGTTGAATTCCTACGCAATGAAACACACCCTTGCTTGATTCAATACGCTCAGGGGCTTTAGTGGTACAGCCTTACTTGGTCTGTTATGACCAGTAGCTTATAGTGGCTAATGTTAGCTAACGTTAGCAAACTTTAGACAGCTGTGTAACTAATATTACTGAGTCATTTCACTGATTTTCTTTACTCTGCAATGTGCGGTGTGACTATACTCAACCAACAGATTCGTTTTAGATTAACTGAATTCTTAAATTATGAAGGAAAAATCAACCTGCACCAACTGTACCTGAAGTACCGAATATTGCGGTTGATATTCCAGTAGATCCCTTCAATGTTAGCAGTAAAATAGCAAACCGTTTTGTATCTTGCCATAAGGCTAATATATTCTTGAATTTAGGAACATGCAAATGCGAGAAGTTGTTGTTGTTGAGTTTTGGCACGTCACATTATGTCTCTTATTGATCAAGACGGACCATAGCTGAATAGTGATACTGAATAGACCTTCAGTAGGGTGTTTGCAGAGGTGGAAGAAGTATTTGGATCCTTTGCTTAAGTAAAAGTAGCAATACTACACCTCGAAAATACTCCACTACAAGTAAGAAGTATTATCAATTAAATTTACTTGAAGTATCAAAAGTAAAAGTACTCATTTTGGAGAAAAATGGTCCTTGTCAGTGCTCTATTATGATGTTTTCTGATTATTACTGCTGCATTAACGTGTATGTTGCATTTCACTTCTGTAAATGTTTAAGGTTGAACTTATTTTAACTACTTTATATACTGTTGGGTAGTTTAATCTACGGCAATGCATCATATTCTGTAAGATCATCATATGTTTGTAGCGCCACTCTCCTGTGAGAAACACGTATCTCTAGAAAGAGCTCAGAAAAACAGCCGTTTTCAGCTTTGTGACGAGGCATTTTCCAGCTGATCCAAGGGGAGGTTAAATAGTTTGCTTAGCTTAAGAAGTAGGATTCCCATAAAGGAACACTTAGTCCTTCAGTTTATCAGAAAAAATCTAATTCAAAATCACTAAATTTGGAGATACATGCTCCAACAGGAAAGGTATGAAAAATCTGGAAAGTAACTAAACTAACTAGTAACTAAAGCTGTCTGACAAATGTAGTGGAGTATAAGTATGAAGATGCATAAAACTGAAATACACAAGTAAAGTACAAGTACCTTGAATGTGTACTTAAGTACAGTACTTAGTAAATGTACACCACTGGGTTTTTTGTAATCAATCCAATGAAGCATATATGGTATTAAACCAGTGCAACACATCAAAACAGGAAGCCCTTTATCAGACATATATTAAGAATTTTAATCTATTATAGTGAAATGATAAGACATACATACCAATGTTTCCTTTACAAAAGTTCACAGCAACATCAAAATGGGTCAACCAGCTGAAGCAAGGCCCCTTAACAGAACCTTTTGTATTTGTCATCGGTTATAACTTAAAAGTAGAGTACATCTTTGGCATCCGAAAACAAAACAATGTATATAAATGAAAAAAAAAATCTAGAAAATATATTAACTTCTCACTTCAAATAGCCATTCATGTAAACACATTCCAAACAAAGTGAAGGGCATTACCTCAAACTGACACTCTGCATTGACCAGCAAACGCGTAGTGACGGGGAAACATGATGAAAAAGCTCGAAGGGGAATACTGGATTTCACATGCTATTTGTGGGACTCCTGTCGATAATGTTGCCATGATGGAACCTGACAGTGAACTAGAGTTTGTGACTCATACATGAAGATTTTGAGGCACCCAACAAATTAACATTAGTACTAACAATTCAAAAAATGGAGGATGATATATTAGCTTCTTCACAAATCCATTGATGTTTGAATTTTAGCTGTATTCCCCTCTAAAGAGTCTGAGATTTGAGTCTACAGATCTGAATTGGTGGCACATTCCAGGTCAATACAAAACAGGAGTCTACATTCAGCAGTGTTTAGTGGTCCTACACTATGCAGGGAGAAATAAATAGAAGATTCCAAATTAAGGGTATAGTCCACTCAGAAATGTGAGATACTTGAGCAATGGAGAAAACACAGCTGAATATAACATAGTGATGGGGACAACAAATAGAGTAGCAAATGCAGGCCAATTATAGTTGACCATTTCTATGTTTGCGGCAGAACCAGCTACCACGGCTCAGAAGAAATAACCTGCCCCGGGAAAGGAATCATGTGGAGAATGCGTGCCATTTTAACAAGGGCAAGGGGTCAGACTTTAGATAGCCTTTTTCTTTAATGGGAGCATTCCCTCAGCGAGGGAATGTGAGAAGATTAGCTCCAGCGTGTCAGCGGAGGGGAGCGAAATGCTGGGCAGTCGCCATCTGAGGCCCCAAACATTAACCCGGGATCTGGAAAAATTAGACCGCCGTGAAACACTGTCAATCCTCGCAGGCTTTTTAAAGAGAGAAATGAGCAGACGTTCTGCGGGCTCCGAAAGTTTCCAAATCCTCTGCTGAGCTGTGAGCAGGGCCCCAAGTGTATTTTAAAGAGAGAGGCAACTGCTAATTTAGGTATGAGTAGTTCTGTTGAACAGAATAATCCTCACACGCGGCATGGAAACATAGAGGATGCATATACTGAGTCATTTTATAAATATTCCCATTACTTTCAGAGGGCATGGTAATAGGCTCGCTACTGGAAATGAAAAATAAACCAAGCAAAACATAGACGGGTTGCGAACGTAATCCAGGAAAAGTGAGTATATTTGTATATAACTTAAGTGGAGCAGAGCAAGACGAGTGATCCTTGTTCTTCTCACCTCTCAAACACAGAAGTAACATCACAATATGAGCAGCATTTACAAATATAAATACAATACATAACTAAAATAAGCAACATGCACAACATATGTATACACACAACCAGCAGTTCCTCTCATAATGCAGAACGCTGTCCAGGTACCTTGAAGAAATCTGACTCATGAGGCAAACGTGAGAGTTTGTGAATTGTGCGGCAGAAGGAAAGCTCAGCTCTCCTCTCCAAACGGTGCCACATTCTGGACCCTGCATGTTCATTCCGATTCACGTCAGACGGTCATCTTTACTTGTGGTCAGACGTTTAACACCTCGGCCAAAAGTCTCCGTCATCGTTGGCTGTCACTGCTCAGCCGTGTCAGCTGGAGCGAGCACTCAAATGAGGATTTCAACCACCTCTGCATCTGAGCTGTTGATGCTCTTGAATGTCTTGAGTGGTGCCTTTGGCTGCTCCGATGTGTCTACAGTGAAGATAAAATTAGCAGATTAGAAAAACAACTTTGGTATGCTAAAGCAAATACAACTGCAATGCTGGCTATTTGCAAAGCACACAACCTTGTTTAATTTTATTGTGAAAGTTTTAGCTTATTAGCATCAAGAGTACATCTGGTTACACTTTAAATAGTGGTCAAACAGGGTGAAGATCAAGGCCGTAGTTTGTGTGGTGGTGATTGGGTGACAAGTGCTTCACAAAACAATAAACCCACCAGTGGCAGCTGCTGAGATCGCCTCAGATGTCTTTAGCTTGCTAGGCTCCGCTGTGAGCTCAGGCTCCTGCGGGGCATCGTCACTCTGGGTGCTGCAGTCTCGGCTCGGCCTCTTGGGCACCACACGGGGTCGGGGTTGCAGAGCAGCGGCACCTGTCTGGTCATCCGAGAGGCTCTTTCCTACAAACGCAGACAAAGAGAGGAGGCTGCTTAATTTCCCGCTTCCATCCACATTTACATTTACTCCCGAACATCTGCGGAGTTCTTCCCATGACTATTCTGGATCGGGCTATTCTGGAGTGAGAGATGATATGCATTCCAGTTTAAAAACATGTTGTCTATTTGAGGGGTTGTCTCCTACTCCCTACTTTTTTTTAGGAAGTGTACATTCTGTCTGGCGACGCTGACCAGTCTGCCAGTTGTCGCTTGATAGCATGCGTCATTAAAGTTTCAAAATTCTTCTGTGCTGTCCCGAAGTGTGGGGGCAAACACCTTGTGCTCACCTTTACTCTCTGTGCTGCTGGTCACAGTGTTGATAGAGGGGACGGACCTTGCGAGGCGGAGCCCCTGTTTCTCCAGCTTGCCCTGCTCCCATCTGGAGCGCTGCTGGAGGACTTTGATCACAGCATCCTTCTCCAGGAGCTGAGCGTGAAGTGCGCGGATCCTAAAACCCATGGAATACACCATTAGACCAGAAACCCCCAACAAGCAGGCATAAAGTAGTATCTAACAAGGACGTGGAAAGATGTATACCTGTTCTCCATCTCCTGATATCTATAACTCGACAAAGGCAGGTCTTCATTAAAACTGCTGTTGGGTGAATGTCGGGGTGAATGATTGATGATGGTTGTATCTCTGCAAAGAAAATCGATGTTTGTTAAAAAATGTTCCTAAACTTCAATAAATTTGTAATCGTCAGATGTTTTTATCTTTGCAATATTCCTCAGTGTTATCGTACCTCTGTGCTGCAGCAGTGGCAGCTGCATCCATTGCAAACTGCCTCATGGTGCTCTCCTCCAGGTACTTTTGCTCCCACTTGGTGATGTCTGCCTCCAGGGCCAGAATGCGCTCCTCTTTCTCCCTCAGCTGTTGCTGCGACGTGGTGGAGCTCAGTTTTGAGGCCGTGGGGTCAGCTGCCTGGTTCTGAGACAGAGATAATAGACGACAGTTGTTAGCATTAGGCTTCCAGGGAAACAAACACTTTTCATTTAAATTAACAGTTTGACATTTTGGGAAATACACTTAGCCTATATGTGTACACTAAATATGAAGCTACATAGCAACAGTTGGTTAGCTTAACTTAGCATAATGACTGAAAGTAGGGGGAAACTGCTAGCCTGGCTCTGTCCACAGACAAAGAAAATCTAATAGCACCTCAAAGTGTTTCTGTATGGATTAAACAAACAACAATGATATATTACAATAATGTGTAAATTAGTGACCTTTAGAGGTGCTGGTAAGAACCAGGCCAGCTGTATCTCCCTGCTTCCAGTCTTTATGTTAAGCTAAGCTAAGCTAATCAACACCAACATTATTACACTAACTCTCGACAAGAAAGCACATGAGCATATTTTCCAAAATATTGAACTATTCCTTTAAATTACAGATATAAAACACAAGTCTATATGATGACTTCTGCTCCTCACCTGTTGCGTCCTGAGGCTTTTCAGTTCCTGCTCCAGTCGCGTGCGCAGCCGCAGCTCGAGCATCTCCCTCTTCTCGCACGCCGCCTGCAGCTGAGCCAGCGCGCTCTGCAGCCGCTCCACTTTCTCCACGTAGGCTCTCTTCCGATGCAGTTCTTCCTCCAGCTGCTGGTTGCGGGCCTGCGCCGAGGCCAGAGCCTGCTCAAGCAGCTCCCGTCTCCGCTGGCACTCCTCCCCGGAGACGCGCAGGTGCTGTATCTGCCTCTCCAGCTGTTCGCGCTCCCGCTGCTGCTCTTCATCTAAGATACAGGGAGGGGAAAAGAGGTGAATGGTGGTAAGAGGAAGATGTGAGGTTGGGAGGTTATCATCTCTTATTGTCCTGGGAATATAGCAGCCTCGTAGAAGAGGTCAAATGAATGCTAAAGAAGGGTATACAGTACAGTATATCAAGACTATTTAGTGGCCATTGATGGGGTCAGTCAAGTGGCTACGTAAGCGCAGTATTTTGAATGGAATGTGACCAAACAAGAGACATTTACACACTGCCATCAAGGCATGTGGTTCAACGACAGACCATGTTGACACCATGTTGTCTAAAATGAAAATGAATCACAGAGTTGCAACCTGTTTGCTGTATCGTGAACTTATTTAATATTTCTCATTTACTAATTAAAAGCTAGTCTGTGTTTTAATGAAAACTTTTACACAAGAGAGCCAGTTTCTCTGTTGTGCCACTTTAAAAGGGGGTTGATTACACAACACGAGTGCATGCCTGTGGAGGGAATGTGGACTTCCTCTTATCCACTTACGCACACACAGGCATAGCTTTGTACTGGGAAAAGCTCTGGAATGCTTCTAAGGCTGTGAAGTAAACAAGCAGCTCAAAATATAATTCAAGTGGTCCTTGTAACAAAAAAATATATAAACTACACATCCCACTATTGTAATTTAAATGTGGTTTTGCTCCTGTTGTTCCAAGACAATATTTCTGATTTCTTATTGCTCAAGACAATGTCATGGCTGTTTAAAATACCCAGCAAAGTGCAACTGTCATTCCAGCTGGGTAATGTATAACAGACCAGTATGGCTGATTATGTAACTACAGCTGATTCACAAGATTTTTGGAATGAAAATCTAGTCCTCACTGCCAGAAATGTCTATGCAAGGTAAAAAAAAAAAACATTTACAATGTCAGAAAATCATTTCCAAATGTATCAAATCGAAAGTGGAATTTGGCAAAAGAAAAAAGATCATTAAACCAAGGATAGTTGGGTTTACTCTACAGCACATCCCTTCAGAGAACAGAAAAGGTGGAAAGAAATATTCACTGGCCGATCATGATTAAACCTTGAGGTAAAGAAATGCCCAAACTAGGAGAGCGAAGTAGCCAGGGGTCATGTTAAGTTGGGCCTGGATGCCCTGGAGTCCCAGACTTATTAGTTCCCCTTGAGGAGGGAAGTCAGCAGTGATGCAAAACCGAGAAGGGGGAGGGGGAGGGAGGCATTCCTAATGCTGGAACAGCCTGAAATACCTAAAAAAAATTCCTGGAATCCAGGCCACATTTACTACAGCCATGAAAAATGGCTGGCGTCTAAAGGGCCAAGAGTAACTCTTAACATTAGAGATAGAGCCATCTGTGTCCCGACATGCAGGGCCACAGCTTTTATAACACACCACCTCAGTGAGGGAGGAAACCAATCCCTGCTAAACTATGTTCCTGCCATTGTTAAATGCTTCACATGGTGGTGTGATTTGTCAAATCAGACTTTTAAAAAAATAGATCCTCAAAATCTTCCTACTCTCTTCAGTCATGAATCCAAGCTACTAGAAGACAGTTTCTCTAATAAAAGACTGCTGCAGACATAAACTTACTTTGCTCCAGCAGTTTAACAAAGACATGCTGTCTCTGGTCTGTACACTCTGCCTCCTTGGCCGCTCGCTGTTTGGTAGCTGTGTCAAGCTGTTCTGTTAAGAGGATAAAGAAACAAAATGCGACAGTTACACACACTGTGTTACGTTTAAAAGCAGGCTGTGGACTACTACCAGGACAGTTTTGGTCCAACATACCTCTCAGGTCTCTGTTAAAGTCGTGCATCCTCTTAATCTCGGCCTCTAGTTTGTTCCTCATTGTTTTCTCCAGAGTTTCCCGCTTTGCAGAGCCTTTCATCAGAGTCTCGTAAGCTTCAGATATCCTCTGAATCTCCAACTCCAGCTGGGAAGAAAATGTGAGATGATCAGTCTCTGGGAGAGGAATCCCCACTCACAGTCTGGATTGTGGTTTATGTTTCAGTTGTTAATATCAATGAGGCTAATTAGTCATTTCCACAAAAAGCTGCCCTTTTTCTTTTTTTTACTGCCTGCAGGCAAATGGCTTTTTAACACTATGCACAATGAAAAGTGGGAATCAACATTCCTGAGTGAACACTTCCCAGGTCCCAGGTGTTGAGGCATTTATCTCCTTTCATGGCAATATGCCAGCCTGTTTGAAAGACAAAGGGGGTAGGATGTGTTGTAGGCATTCCAGAGGCTGGAATTAGGAGAAAACTCTCAACACCTAACTGGTAGAGCACATTTTTGAAAAGTCTCATACCATGAAATAAATATGATAAAAACTCTGGGAGTCGCTCCTCCATGAAGTGAACCAATCTCTGGGATCTCTCTCCTATGCATATTCCTTAACTGCCAGACAGCTTATCACCCTGACATGCACTGGCAAGAAACTATTGTTTCCACACCCCTCTATGAGCCAACAGCTCCGTTCATCGCACCGCCTTCCTCTCTCACCTTCTGCAGCCTGGCGGCCTTCTCGGCGTAAACCTCCAGCTCCTTCCTGAGCCGCTCATTCTCCCGCATCAACACGTCGGTCTGAGCTGGGTTATGGCTGGAGGCTGCGGTGATGCTGTTGTCAGCCACCTGGGACTGAGCAGACACATACCTGCTGAGGGGAGACATGAGTAATACATTACAACACTGCTGAAAACCACACAAACTTGGAAGTACTGAATGAAAGAACTGTCTGGAGCTGCTAATTTGGCCACATTTGATCTGATACCCAAACTATATTCCAAAGTGTCCTCCATCTGTTGTGATTACCTGTGATGCTGTGAGTAGAAGGGGGGAGGAGGGTCTCTGTAGTACTGCACATGCTCCTGTGAGTGGCTGAGCATATATCCAGGAAGCCTGGCAAAGATGGGATAGTCTGGGGGCGGCCCTCGCTGGTCTACATACTGTTGGGTCCCTTGCCTGTCAGGCGCCACAGCGTTTGTAACATTATTATTATGCAGCTGTGGATAGCTGCGTGAAGAGCTCATAGCCAGACTGTGTCTCGGCCCGTTCCTCTCCAGAGAAAGCTGCATGAGCCTTTCACTGAGGGAACGAGCGTGCTCCCTCTTCATATCCCACTGTCCCTCACTGCGACCCCCCATTATGTCCATGCTGGGCCCTTCCTGCTCCGCCTGCTGAGAGATCAGGTACTGGGAGTGGACTTTGGCCTCCTCATAAGTGGGCAGCTCCTCTCCATGGAGCTGGTACAGATGGCACACCTGGCTCTCGGAGTGCAGGCAGTCCCCCTGGTGCTCCTGGCCTTGAGGCTCCTGTCGTTTTGACATCTGGATGTACTGGGACTCCTCCTGAGTCAGGCTCTCTAGAGAGGAGCGAGGACTGCCCGTGCCCCCGCCGCTGCTGCCTCCACGCAGGGCCTGCTGCTGGATAGCAAGAAGTGTGCGAGTGTCTGTCAGATTCCCGTAGCGGAGCTGCTCTTGGATGAGACGGTGCAGGACCGTTCCAGATGAGTCTTCAGCGGTTCTCATTTCAGTCAGTGGGAAAGGAGCAAAAAAACCCAACAGCCTAGAGGTGGCAGTTTGGGCACTTCACAAGTCACAAATCTGATGGAAAAATAATAATCTTGATCAGACTTAGCACTGCACAACATATATGTTACATTTGATCTCAGCAGCTCACTATGTTTTCAGGGTTCCTAAGCCCATATTGTTATCGTCCAAATCATTCAGTGGTATCAATGGTAGCAGAAGCCAACATGGAGAATTCTTCCCAATGAATGTACAAACTTCTATTGCACAAAGACTGAAAGTGCATGAGCTGTTGCTGGAAATACCCCTGACAGTGATGCCAGTGCAGATCCAGTTTTATTGCCCACACACTCTAATAAAGCATAACTTTCCTTCAGTCAGACAGAAGTGTAATACTCTAAAATAGTCGCTATATCACACAAACTCACAGAACAACAAATAGAATGATTTCCCAAATTTGGCATAAACTACAATGACGTATGACCCTACACATGAAACACACTGAAACATATAAAATGCTTAATTTAAAGACTCCTGTTCTCTAAAAGCTCCCTGTGGGAATTAATGTGATAAAATCCTACAAAGAGGCTTTAAATCGACTAGAAACTCAACTCTGAAAGATTTATTTAATTTCACATTTTGGATATGTGTGGGAACCAGTCCAGTAAAGGTGATGCTCTTCACTAGATAAAATATATGAATAAACCAGGACTCAGCTTTAAACAAAACATGAAAACGCACATTGAAAACTCACATCATTAATCACACATTAATACAGCGCCATGCAAAAAAAAAATCCTTGCCAATGGGTTTTCTAGTTATCAGGCATCCAAACACAACCCGGCCGAGAGATAAAACAAAATGTTTAACATACCAAATTATAGTCTCATCCCACACGAAACAGTTAACGATGGCGTAATCTCACAGTATTCTGCGCTCAATTCAACACAAGTTTCCCGAGCCTCTTCCTCTGAGCTCCTCCATGTAAGTAACGTGTGTGCGCCCCGACGGCCAGCAGCAGACTGAGCGGCCCGAAGCTGCGGGCTGCACGAATAAATAACTGAGGGCCGATTGTTCGCTGCGGCTGGAATGACTGGAATGTAAAGGCTCCAAGTCCCTGTGGGATCAAAAGCAGGAGGAGGAGGAGAGAGGAGAGGGGGAGAGGTGGGAGAGAGGGAGGTGAGCAAAAAACTGGATTCAGAGCAGCAGCACTATCTCAGCTGGCAGCTTGTGTCATGTAAAAGAGCTTGTTGTTTTTGTTGTTTTGCAGTTTGAGGAATTTGAAGTCCCTCTACTGCTCCTGAAGTTAAAGGAGATTTAAGTCCTTAGAGTTTTAGGAGCAACTTAGGAATGTTGTTGTGGGACTGCAGGAGATAAAGAGATCACAAAATGCAGTAAAACATTACAACCTCGCTGTCATAAAGACTTTATTGAAATACTCTGGGAATGTATGGGAAAATATGATTATATATAAGGATGTCTTTGTTAAACTGATATGAGTGTGTGTGAGTGTGTGTGTGGCGGGGGTGGGGGGTGTCAAGATTTCTGCCAGAAGTTTTGTTAAAATTTCTAAAGAAAACTAATATGTGACAAAACACACATGCACAGTGTCAATCTGTCCTTACAAAAAGTGGTAAAATGATAAGGGCTGCAGCTAACAGCTGTTTCCATTATTCATTATATTAACATCTGTCAGCAAACCCCAGGTGATGTATTCAAACTCCTTGTTTTGTCCAACCAACAGTCCAAAAAGCCAAAGTTATTTGCTAAACGGAAAAAAAATAGCAAATTCTCACTGTTGAGAAGCTGAAAACAAAGAACGTTTGACATTTTTGGTTGATAAATGTCGACTAATCAAATAATCGACTGATAATCGGCACTACAAATGATGTGATATTGAACTGAGACCTCATTATAATTTGTGTTGATTAAAGCTGTATTGCATGGTGATAATATTATTATATATGATATTATTATAACTATCACAATGAAGCAGTGATGAAAACAAGTGTTGTCATATAATTGAGACATGGATTAATCATTATTTTCTTGAACAGACTTTTGTTTGCATGTGTCTGGTAAATATTTAAGCCGTGGCCCGTGCCAGTTAATTGCAGAGTGTGTGTCTGTGTGTGGACACGGAGGGAGAGGGGCGAGTGCGAGGCACGCTGCCTGCCAGCTGTCCGTGGACTGAAATCCCCTTCCCCTCCTTTAATAAGAGCTCTGAGAGATGCATTGTTCTCCCCAAAAAGCAGACATGACGGGGGCAGCCCTGCCATCTGCTGTTCTCCCCTCCACCACTAGCACCGGCTATACGCTCCACACACACATGCATGTAGATGGAGACCCTGGGATCAGCTGGCAGTGGGGGTTGGGTCGTAGTATTGGAGTATTGTCATTGAGTGCAGCCTTTTTTTTGCATGAAAAGGATCATCCTAATGTGGTGGTGGAGGTTGTGGGGTGTAAACAAGTCTCCTCTTGTTAACGCGGCGCAGTTGATAGGCACAAAAAACTGCCGGTTACTTTATCTCAGACACTCAAACGTCCACCTGCTGATTTGCATGGCAGTTGAAGGCCAGCAGTTGCTAAAGAATGCTGATTACCTCAACAACCGATTAAGTTTAACAGGTTTTGTCATTTCATGATTAATGTGGGTCGCCAAGACAAGCAAGAGGTTTATAACACCTCACATTGTCTTAGGGATTAGTTAGAAATTTTGTAAAATATGCTCATTCGCTTTCTTGCTGAAAGTACAATGAGAAGCTCGACACACTCTCATATCTGTCCATTAAATATGAATTAGATATGATACAGCCAGGAGACAGTTAGCTTAGCACAAAGGCTGGAAACGGCTCTGTCCAAAGACAAAAAAATCCACCTTCCAGCACCTCTAAAGCTCACGAATTACACACTGTATCTTGTTTGTTTAATTTGTACAAAAACCAAAGTGTACAAACGACAAGTTGTGGTTTTACAGGGGTTTGTGATATAACTTGTCCGGGAGCAGTCACTTCCTTGACTCTTGTCATTGACACAAGGTTGCCAGGCAACTAGCAAAGACCCCAAAATCACTGCTCCCGACCAAGAAATTACCACATAAACCCCCGTAAAAAGCACAACTTGTCGTTTTTATACCTCTGTTTTTGGACAAAACAAACAACATATAACATGTTAATTACCGCAACCTTTGGACAGAGCCAGGCTAGCTGCTTCCCCCTGCTTCCAGTCTTTATGCTAAACTAAGCTAACCGAACTATTCCTTTAAAGATTTAATATAAGTGAAGAAAAATGTTCATACCACTAATCTCTACTATGAAACTATATATCAGCAACAATGGGCTACATTCATCACACATCAGCCCTGCATTATTCATTCAGTCCAGTTTAGTGGACCTCATGTAGCATTTCTGTTGTGTCATCACCAGCCAGAGAGGAAGTACACAGAGAGAAACATGACTCACATTTCATTTGTACAGTGGAAAACTGTGACGTCAGTACATAGGTTCTGTATGTCATGTTCATGGGAAAATCATTTTCTGAAACTCTGAAGCACTATTTCTGTGTCTTTTGCACATAGACAGCAAGGCCTGCACAGACACACAAAATTAATCAGTCCTAAACTTGCTGGAACAAGTCGACGTCATTCTTTTTTATGACTCCACTCAGTGTCAACCACACCAGGTTTACAGTCAAACAACTGAATGAATGATTATTCCAGTATATCCACCCACACAAAACTATTACGTTCTGTCAACACATCATTTTAAATCAGAGGTGAATTACACATATTAGGACTTCACACAACATCACACAGTTTAAGAAGGGACACTTCCTAATATAATCCCACAAAATAGCAAACAGAAAGAAACTAATCTTCTCCTAAAGGAATAGTTAGACATTTTGGGGGATACACGTATTCGCTTTCTTGAGAGTTAGACGCGAGGACTGATACCACTCTCATATCTGTACATTAATGGTGCAAGAGGTGTCGTCAGCTTAGTTTAGCACAGTTGTTTTCCAGGTATGACGCTGTGGGCCCTCCCTCAGACAAAATTGAGACAACTGAAACTCCCCAACAACTCCTGGTTTGATTATTTGATTCCAACTTGGCAAATTGGCACCATTAAAAGTATGCCAAATTAGCTGTTAGCAGCTCCTGTTTGCAAAGTACTCATGGATGTACAGACAACTATAACTGGATTAGGCTACCTTGATACTGAAGAAAACTTAAAAAACGTGATGATTCTCAGGCAAGTTCTGGAGTTATAAGGACCACTGTTTTTCTATGATTTTTAAGCAATTTTATTGCCGTTTATTCATTATGGACATGAAAATAATGATGTTCTTGGAAAGTGTAACTAACACTGAATCTAATAAATATGTGTACCGTGTCTCTGTGTTTGGATTAAAGAATGAGTATGATGCTTGGCACAAATTGCAGCAATTGGGCGCTAAGGGTTTTAAAGTACCTTACTTACCCCCATGAGCTGTGTGTCATGGCCACAGTTGCTGCTGTTGTTGCTGTCCGAGTTGGTCAGCGGGCCAAACTATAACTTCCCGTTGTTTTTAGAACACTGGCATGCCTCTGTCCTTTTCACCTCAGCCAGTATCTTTGTCTCATGTCTCCCCCCTTCAGCTCTCACGCACCCCGATGGGGAGGCGCACCTCACAGTTTGAGAACCTCTGGCCTAGCATAAAGACTGGAAAGACAGGAAAACAGCTAGCTAGGCTACGTCCGAAGATTAAGAAATCAGCCTACCAGCACCTGTAAAGCTTACTAATTAACAAATTATATCTTATTTATTAAGTAAGTATTTTGTTGTGCTGGTGAGTGGATTTTTTTTTTACCATTGGATAGAGCCAGACGAGCTGTTTGTCCCTGCTTCAAGTATTTAAGCTAAGCTAAGCTAATTGGCTGCTGGATGTAGCATCATATTTAGCGTACAGACATGAAATTGGTATCAAACTTTTCATCTTACTCTCACCAAGAAGACAAATAATTATATTTCTCAAAATGTCCTTTAACCACAGCAGGTCCTAACATTGATTATTTAAATCAGTACCAGACGAAATGATTAGCATTAGCATCACCTGTGTTTTGCTGATATTCTAGATGTTATTTTTCATCTTGTGTTTCTCGCTAAGAGTTGTTTCACCAGAAGTGACAGATTCTCAGGGTAGGCAGGTATGACTACTGGTGTGTTTTTGAACCGTTGGTTGGTACAGTACACGCTTTCCCAAGGGAAGAAGGTCAAAAATTTAACTGAAGACTCAAACATTTACACCATGTTTGTCACCATGTTAGCACATTTCAGCTTTATCAAACAGACATCTTGTAAGATTTTAACCTTTTTTTGGAAACACATTTGCCAATAGGAGTGACATTTAAGATCAGCCATTCGAACCTATTAATGGCATGGCCTAGGCTGACTGGGTTAACACAATACGGACTGGGATCTGGGAGTGGCAGCCTTGTTATGTGAGGTGGGACAAGCTAGGCGCTTCAGCAGCTCCTTTTGTTTTCCTGCAAAGGAGGAAATGGCCGCATTCCTCACATTACCATGTCCATGGGGTCTCACCAACCTCCAGTCTGCTGTTTTACTGGGGACGACAGGAGGGTAACCAGCAGCCACTGACATTTTCATTTTAATGGGGGGTTTCTCTAATGAATAATACTGTTGTCCCAAATCATAAGCACAACTTTTCTTTGTAGACAATAGCTATGAATGACTTATGGAAATAAAGTGAGTTGAATATGCAGAGGCAGACCTACTTAACTCTGATGTGTTGAGTTGGGATTTTGTTTTTGCTGAAGTTATAACAATATCAGCAGAGAACAGTTTTATAAAAGTCCGAATGATATCCTAATGCAGTGAATAATATATAGGTAGGAGTAAATGTCATTCTTGAAAGCAGCGGACATGAAAGACATGCTATGTTTGCTTCCTCTCACAGACTAAAACTTCTCAACAAACGTCAACAGCCATATCTGGGGACTGTGAAACAGCTGGAGGTGAACAACATTTACACAAGTCTGACTTGTTGCAGGTCTACTAAGAAACGGTCCCTCGCACCTGGTGACACAAGAAATTCCTCGCTTAACCATAAAAGTAAACAAGTCACACTGAACCAGTGAGGAACTCCAAACAGGACTACGCCTGTGGGTGATGCTGTTTACAGATAAGGCAAGGACACATATTTTCATGATTGCTCAGTGGGCTCGTAGCTACAGTGGTTCTACTCTGGTCCACTTCAGCTCAATTCAACTAAATTTAACTGGATCTGAGTCAATGAGTTCAGTACAGTTTGACTCGGGTCTACATTACTGTCTTTCATGTTATAGTACAACAATGTAGTGACAATTTGGGATTTAGTAACAGTTCAGTGAACACATATAGTAACTGAGTACAGGATTCAAGCCCTGTTTTTGGATCTATCAGAAACAATTTATTCTAACTCCCCCTATTTATTAGCAGTGTATAATCAATTAATAAATGGTTTATATGCTATAGCACACTATAAAGTAGCTGTAAGCAAATAAAGGACTTTTAAAGTGTTTATTAGTGTATTTGCTAACTCTAACTCCTTTCATGAATTGGTATCTATAACTGGTGTATGACAGTTAATAATTTTTTTTAAATAGTATTTTTTGGGTATTTTTCACCTTCATTGGACAGTGGGGGGGTGTCTGGGGCTCCTGTTAATAACATTTTAATAAAAATTGGATGACACAAAGTTGTAATTTTATTGTATGTTTTCAACGCATTTGTAAACAGAGTTGGGCAAGTTACTTGAAAAATATATACTCATCACATATTACTCATTACAAAAAGTCAACAGCAAAATTTGTAACATTACTTGTTACTTTATTTTTGTTACTCAGGCCATATCAAAGTGCCTTTAAGCAACTCCAAAGCTTCCACACCCACACATCGCATCTTCTGTATTTAACATGTCTAGAAGCAGAAAAAAAAGACATTGTGGTTTAACTAACAACCCGCGAGCCAGCAGTTAGGAAGTATTTTTTAATCACCAACAGCTAATGTTAGCTTAGCCCTGGTGACTGACTGCATGCATCACTCCAGAAAAGTCTTGTCCTCAATTGAAGACTTACCAACCAAATGAAGCACAGATATCGGTGGCTAGCTACAGGCTAAAAAAAAAACATAAAATGTGAATAAGACAACTTTTGAGTTACCAGGAGGCACATTTCTCCTCTTTTAGCAGAGGCTAACCGCTTCCCCACACCTCCTGCGCCAAGCTAACGCATCCCGCAGCAGTGTGTCCACTGAATGCACTGATAAGAAATTGATATCAACCCTCCGTCAAACTCCTGGTAAGACAGCAAAGAAGTTACTGGCTTTAGTAACTATTATGTAATTACTGAATTTCAAATTGTAATCCCTTACACTACATCTTATTGAAAAAAGTATAACAGTGTATAAACAGTTAATATATGCTTTAGAACACAGTGGAAGGATTTGTTTAATGTGTTTAATCATACACATAAGATATAATGTTATCAAGTAATAATCTAAGCTAAAAAATGCCCTTATATTTGCTTACATTATACTTTACATTATAGTGTGTTATTCTGTGTTTATAACCTGCTTATACATGTTAAATAATGCGTGTACCGATCTATCTAATGAGTCCAGTGCTGACGTGACTGGAAGCTGGCCATTTGCTTCAGCCAGGGGTCAGAGAGCAACTGCTGTGGTGATAGTCGTCCCTGCAGCTACTCCAACATCCTGCTGCCTCATTTGCCTAAACAAATCTGTTCTAGCCAGTTCAGTATTGATTAAGATGCTCTCCTGACGGCCAAACGGCTTTTGGCCTTCTGGATCATTTTAGTGGTTTCTGTTGAAAAGACACTGAAACAAACCAATTTAGGAAACAAATACTTGAGACTGGTTTTGATATGATTTCATCTCATACCGACTCAGCCTGGGAGTAAATGTGTATTTATAAACGGACAGATATATAAAAGATGAAAAAGGGGAAAGTCTACTGTAATCTACAAAAATGAATGATTCCTAATAACCAGGTGTACAAAACTTCCTGAAGATGATTAAGGCTGCCTATTAAATGACTCCTTGTCTATGTGAGCTCTTTAAACATTTTACTGTAGCCAAAGTGTCCTGACAGTGACCTTCAAAGGCAGGTCAGGATTGTCGTCACATCCACACAATGAACAAAGACTCACTCTGTTGAGGAGGTATGAACCAAATCATAGAAGAAAATACTGTATATTATTATTATTATTCACATTAACATTTCTACATTCACGAAGATCATTTTTGGCTTCTTCTTGTGATGGTTTTAGTTTGTGGAGCAGAGTTTAGACTGGGAAAAGCTAGATGGTTTTACTGATACTGTATAATGGAGAATTCTGTTGTGATAATAAATTACCTAAAAATCTCAAGCCAAAATAGGATTTACAAGCCTTCTAAATCCAAAAATATTCATGTGACCACACTTATCACTGCTTTAATGAAACTAAAGAGTAGTGTAAATACTCAGTACAGCTGATGCCCAAACATTCCTTGCCGTCACTGTTGCGGAAACCTTTGGAAGGTGAAATGGCTCAATTTAGCCATTTCAGGAAAACCAGCAACTCGTGTTTGGCTCACAACACTAATCTTGTGTCAACAGATAACACAAGCATTCTTTTAAGTGCTTGAGTTGTCTGTTTGTATGCTGCCTAATGTTTATTGGAAAAATAACTTATCTGAAAGAACGTTTAGGCAACAAGAAGTGGCATAAACAAAGTTAAAATCCATGGAGAATACCACAGCGGGCCTGTAAGCCATCGTTTTAGGTTTATTTATGTACATGTTTTACGTTGTCACTGCTGATGAAGGAAAACCTTAAGTACTTAATTAATTAATAAAAATTTTTTAACCGAAGGATGGTCTTGAGTGGTATATCATGGGGCTGCATGCTGAGTGGCAGATGTTTAGTGGAAAAAAAGCACAGCGCAGACTATCTCCTGCCCTCCAGCTTAGAGGCAGATGCACCTGTCGTAAAGAGAGACTTCAAATACGTAGTTACATTCTGTACAAAATAAATCAAACTGAGAGGACCTATTCAAGTGTAAGCCTTTCTCTTGTTCAAATTCTTAAAGCCTTTATGTAGAGAGCAGGTGGAAGAACCATGTAATGTCACATCAGCTGCAGTTCACTTACAGCTGTTAAACAAATGTCTAACAGGCCAGCCGCTGCTGCTCATCTAATAAAAAAGTGCCATTTTAATCCGCACCATCATTTGTGGATCCAAAATGACAGTCACAACAAGTCTGAACAATGACTCTCAGGTCACACACATGTTTGTAGGCGCTTGCGCATATAAGCTAGCCTGCCCCCTCCCCAGCCATGCGGGGCCTGGTGAAGTCCCTGTGGGAGCAGATGGCTGGGTAAAGCCATCGCTTCCAGGCCAGATAAAGATGTCTCCTAGGGCCATGCTGAGTGCAGAGCCCCCAATCTGCTCGTCAGCCACTGAGCTGAGAGATGGATGCCTCTGTTGCTTGAAGCCTATAGAAATGGCCCTGTGTCAGACAGAGAGCAGGTGGTGGATCCCTGCGACAGGGGCCAATTATCTCACCGCCCTGATAGTGGAAGGCAAGGGTTAAACACTGGGATTTCCATTTTAAAACAGGCAGAGAAGAGTAGAATGTGGACAATTAGGACAAAGAACAACCAAAAAGAAGAAGAAAATGTAAGCTGTGGATCAGTTCAGAGAGCAGTTAATAGGCCATATTCAACATTCAATCAATAGAAGGATGAAATGAGTTGATTGTTCTTAAATCTTAATGTAAAATGCAAATAATAACACTTAATGGTTCAACCAGTATTGTTTTACCATTAAATTAATATTTGAAGTATATCAACATATATAATTGGAATTAGCATTTTGTGCATCTCTTAACTAATCATAATATAAAATATAAACCTGTTTAATTAAACATTAATAACTTCTAATCTAGTTGTTGTGTTGTGTGGAATGATATTTGTGTCTAAACTCTGAGCAGCAATGGGCGATTTTGAACACTGAAAAAGATTTTTTGTACGCATACATTCAATAAATGCATGTTTGCTATTATGTACATAAGCACACAACAATGAGCTCTCTCACTCAGTTTGACTCATTTATTCAGCACAGAATAGACTTTTGTTTTCTCAAAATTACATTATTTTTGCGTGATAATAAAGTCTACAAAATATAATTATTGTTTGCAAAAAGTATTTTTTCCTTTGTTCAGAATGTCCCATCACGCGCTCTGAGTGGTGACACAAACATAATTCCATATATAGTGTTAATCTGTGTATTAATAGACTCATCAATCAATATTTGTGCAGAGACCTGGTTGTATTTATTTGGATAACCAATTGTCTTTAACACAACTGGAGTAAAGCAACATTTCAACTAATAGCTGCAAAGCTGATGAGGCCATTTTAAATAGGGCTCCATCCCCGGAATATTTGACTGTTTAGTTTATCCTTGGATATATTTATTGTTGAATCAGAGTGTGGTAGCAGAGGTTATTGTTATTGACACAGTTTCCTCTGTCTGCCCCCACCTCTGTCCCAAATGTCTGACTTTGTGTTTCTGGCAATTTGCTCCCATTGTGCAGCACTTCCTGATAGGAGGCACTCTGGAAGACTGGGCTCAGTCGACTGCAAAGGAATGTGACATTCCTTTCTAAAATTACGGATGTTTCTTTGGATTTCTGGGGCCGATTTCTGCCATTTTCACTGTGGTGTCTGGAGAAAGTGTTTCCGGACCGACACGCAAGTGAACACAGAGCATATATTCTTTATTCAGCAAGATTGACGGCAACTGACTGTTGGATGCCGACAAAGTATTTATTTTCACTGGTAACATACAAGTGTATATTGTTATTGTCCTTTTGTCCACATTTAACAACATCAAATATGTTGGGGAGGAAATTGATCTACCGTTAAAAGAATAAATAAATTAATCTAAAAAAGGGAAAGTCTGTACTTATCTATGACGGGACTTTATAAATCAAATTTGAAATATGTTGCGTTGCATATTATTGACATATTAAATCCAATGCTAAAGCTAAGTTGCAATGAGTATTCTTACACCACTGTGACTAAAAACAGTGCCTCCCAACCTTTTGTTTGTCACTCTAAAATTCTACCTGTGACCCCCAATTACAGGTTATAAATTAGGTGAGAACCTGAGTTGTGAGCAGTTAAACCATATAATCATTTTGCCATCTCAGTCTGTTAGCTATAACAGTCAAAATGAAGTGTTTCTTTAAACCTGCAATAATAACTGATTTTTTGGCCACTTGGTGGCAGCAGAAACAAGCTGTGAAAACAACACCAACATATTATCACCTTCTATATGGCAAACCTGCCTATTTTCACATCCAGCAGATATATGGAGTGACATTAGCATTCATTTGGAGTCGTATTTGTGTCCACTGGATCTCTGCTAAATGCTCCACAATGTTCACCAGCTAGTCTCTAACTGTGTCTGTCTGCCGTTTGGTGCTGGGCAGGAAGCGCAAGGTCATTTTTCATTAGCTTTTTTGTTGAGAATAGCTGCCTGCTATTGCTGAAAAACAGCGCTATAATAGCGGCGACAGTGAACCCAAACAGTAAAGTGGCAGGCTGGAAAACCAAAGCAATGACCTAAAAGCTGCTACAAAGCTCCATAGAGCTGAGGTTTTTAATTCTCTGCGGGTCCATCATTACAACCAATGTCTTTCACATACAAGTAATCATGTGCCCAACCCCCAGACTGGGAACCACTGCTTTAAAATAGAAATATGTATCTATATGTGTAACCATAATTAATATCTAAAAATCTCATATAAAGATCTCAGACTCTTACGATGAGCTGAAAGGAGAAAAAGTTAAATGTGGTTTGTCACTGGAAAACTAACTGCGGTCATTATTTGGGGGAAAATCAGGTGTCCTGACTGAATAGAAAGAATATTCTTCCGTAAAATAAACCACTTCTTTTCTACTTAAATTAAACCAACAGACACTTGAGCGTGCCAATATGTGATGTGCTGTCTTTTCCTTCTCTTTGAAATGCTTTCATTTTGTAGCTGTATCCACTCTCCTGTTATTAAGGGCATCTACATGTAGATTTCTAAATAAAAAGGGAACCTGTTCATATTCATTAAAGAACACTGTGCCAGCATATAGGTCGAAGAAACATGAAGAGGCCACAGGCTTGCTGTGATAACCTGTACCTCCAGATGGTAGACTGGAGCTAAAGGGAAATAGGAGACAGGGGAGTAGAGGGGTCAGACGTCAGGAATGAGGAAATCCCACCCTGGCCCCAGCAGATAGAGGACAGGAAGCACTGCCATTTGCATACAACATGTGCAGCTTGGGGTGAGTGTGTTAAAAGCGTGGGAGGAGAGCTGCAGACCACTGATAGTGCATTGTCAGGTAGCCCTGTACGTGCCTGATGACATCCATAGGCCACGGCTGTGGAGATAAAGAGGAACCATTTATGTCAAGTCCCATTCATCAAGAGAGGATCTGAACCAGAGACCAGCTGAATGAAATTTAATTTAGCCTCCTTATAGAAAGTAAGCACAGGCCTGAGAGCAAAAAAGCTTGTATAAATAAATAGGTAGTCCCTCAAAACCCTTTTGCGTATTATGCTGACAGCAATGTACACACCATCATTAGATAAATCATATAAATAACGGCTTACAGTAAACAAATTTAAACACCTCCAACAATCACACATCACAATTCAAATCCTGTTTGTGTAATGAATGGAAACCACACCTTCATGGCCTCTCGTTGCATATTTTAAAGCTTTGGTCAAATTCACAGTGCCTGACAAAGGCATTTTATCTACTTAATTCTGCAAATGTGTATTTAAAATCCACCGAATCTGATTCAAAGTTTTTTTGAGATTCTGCTGAATCAACACGGTACGAGCAGCCGCGGGAGCCTGTTGATTTATGACACCGTCACCCAGCGGAGTGATCCCCACAGGTGACGACAATTTTCTCTGTGATCTCCAACAACACTGACAACTTTATGGCTCGTGTAATTAAAGACTTAAACACACAGGAGCACCAAAGTTGACTCAAGCATGAAAGGAAGGGACGCCGTTAAGAGTCTATAATGTTTTTAGTCTGACTGGGAAGACATTTAAATTGGTTTCGGAGATTCCAGATAAGGCAGTGGAAACTGAAGACATTCATAGAAGCTCACTACTTTCTTAAATGTGATAAAATGTGAAGTTTAAAATGAGAAAAGGTGAAGTAAGAGACATTACATAAGAGGATTAGTGAGTGGTATCGGGTCGGGGACAGTGGGATGATTTCACCTTTCTGGGTGATCTTGGAATGGAAAGATTAAGACATCAATTTGTGAGTGAGAGTAATCTTGACACTGTTGTTATCTACCCCCACCTCCTTGTCAAGTGACAACAGCTGCCTGACAGTAATGAAGCGTGAAACGGCTCCCTCTCATGACTCAAGAATGTGCACGTTATGACATCATCTACTACAGTATTGGATTTCTTGTCACCATGTTTGGTTAATATGAAAACATACATATTGTTGATGGCACACGAGACAGCTGGGCATGATTAGATGGATAAATACTGGAGGAGGCACTTTGTCCGTGTATGCGTTTTGTTTTTGACACACGTTCTCAAAAAGTACAACTTTTTTAGTCATCAGTGATCGCCAGGAATGATCAAACACATCATTTTATCACATGAAAACCAAAGCTGCAAGATTTGGAAGTGCGGCAAAGAGTAAAGAGATACTGGAAGCATTTTTGGTATTGGCAGAATATCTTGACATTTCAGCAAATTTACGAGCCAAATCTAAAGGAACTAAGGAACATCACATCTCTCCACAACTCCTTCTCCAAATCTATAAAACAGTGCTTACTGAACAATCAAACATGCTGTCATAATCTGGAGTAGTGGTTATGTCATTGTCTTGCTACTAGTCTGTGCTTATGTATGTTTTCTTTTAATGTTTTTTATATGCCATCAACCTGCCAGGGACTGCAGATGAAAAGTGTATGGCTGGTCCCTTCTTAAATAAAATAAACATAAACATGAAGTAATTCTGGGGAAAAACACCGCTCTAGACGACTGGTTCCCAACCTTTTGCCCACTGGTGATCCCTCATCACATGTTTGCATTTCACAAGCAAACAAGACTAAAAGTGTATTTCCATTCACTTATTCTTATGAGCATTTTCAATTTGTGCATAACAAAACCCAAAGGAAAAGTGTGGAAATGCAAAAGAAAAGTCCAAATATTGCTAAAAATTTTCTGGGGTGGAAAAGTTGATGTATTGAAAAAAAAAAAGTGGGACAGTGTAATGGAGACCGACTTGGCTTCATGAAGAGTCGAACAATGGCGGCAGACAAAAACATCAGATCGGCGTGGAGTGATCAAGCCCCCAGGAAGTGCACCAGGATTTGAAGCCAATTTGACACAGTGGCCAAACCGTGTAATTCTGGGTCCGTCACGTGATGCACACTGGCCCCAAAAGACTTTTTCCAAAGACTTACATTGTGAAAGAGACGTCAGATGATTTTTTTTTGAGGTACAACAACTAGCCAGTACGAACACTTAAATGTTCCTTATTTAAATCATTATGTCCTAAAAGTTGTAAAATTCACTGATACCCAGATCCAGAGTTATAGAGTCACTGTCACTCATGTGAGCGAGTCCGAGAGCAAGCGGTTGGGAGGCGGGGTTAAAGGAAACGCTAGTGCGCTTGCTCTATGGGCCGCATGATGCAGAAGCGATGTGGAAGATCCGGGTAATTTTATAACCGGGAAGTCAAACTTTTTTGGCTTCACACGCCACTGAGCAACGTTCATCGGAATGAACGGGACCCCGTCTCCGACGCTGTACCCAGTTCTCTTTATACATCCAAGGGAGTGATGAGGAGATGGAACCTCAAATTAGTGCATGACACAAACATAAATGCCATATTTCCAACACATTTTATACATTCCTCCTAATGTCATTAGTATTGAAAGTATTTGGTCATAAACCAAAGCATTGGATGAACTGACACTTTGACCTGATGATGGCGCTAGATGAAAGGTTAAGAGATCAGCAAAGTAATTACAGTTCATCCTGAGGGAAGCAGGAATATCTGACTTAAATTTACCGACGATCTATCCATCCAATTGTTGTCGAGACATTTCAAGTATAAAAAATGTCAACCTCATGGTGGCACTAGATGAAAAGTCAGAGAATCACCAAAGTCTGTGGGACTCATCCTCTGGGAACCATGACTGTTCAAAAATCCATGGCAATCCATCTGACAGTGGTGAACCAACCTACAGACCAACATTGCTGTTTGTAGATTTGAGAAGAGTTATAAACAAAACAAAAAAAACTATAATAATGTTTTTTATTCTTTTTAATTATGCTGTGACCCCATTAGGGGTCTCAACCCCCAGGTTGGGAACCACTGATCAGGTAATGAAACCAGCAGCACAAACCAAGACCTAACAAGTCTGTAATCTCTGCGAGATCCACCATTAAAAGACACCTGTGAATAAAAAATGTGTCTAATCTAATATATGACAAAGCATGGAGGAGAATTTCAGATTGTGTTGCAGGTAAATTACATTTCTACAGTATCCTGGAAAGATGAGGAGGTTTTAGAAACCGGAAACAAGTTAGGGCGTCACTTCCTCAGGCATTTCTCTTGAAAAGACATACAAATCAAAACACACTCAGCTGTTTATGTCACTACGACTGAAAGAATGTAAACGGACTCTTCCTCTCACCAATTCATCAGCGTGTCCCAGGAAGCTTGTGTGGCGTAGATTATCATCAGTAGTTGCACATTGTTTCCCCCCCCTTTTTTTCCCACTGTAGCTTCTTTGTCAGGCATAGGATATCACAACGTTCTCAGACTGAATGGCACCCAAATAATGTTTTGGGATGTGACAGTTGTGTAAAAACCTGATCATTCCAATTTTGGTGTTTGAATGGTTTTACTTCAGTTTGTAATGACATAGTTACAGCTGCAACAATATGCAAATGAAAGGATATAGCATTCAAAAGAATATACCACTACAGTCAAAAGTGTCTGGTTCACACTGTTTTATATATTTAATATTATGTCACAGCTCACACCTCAGTCCTGAAGCCCAAGACCCTGCACACCGGTCACACTCAGTCAAACTTGTGCATGTCATTGTGTAAGACAGAGGGAGAGAAAATGAGGCTAGCCTGGGATGTTTGCGGCGGCGGGGGAAATCTGAAAACTAATTACACGAGACGATCCAAATGAATGCCCTCATTAGCCATGAATGAACAAGGAATGTTTTTACATAACAGAACCCCAGCATCAAAGTGTACGCGCAGAAACTGTCAATCAAAGAATTCCTGTTCCAACTGGGCTGAATATCAACAAGACGATGATGCTCCATTCTCCAAGAATTAATATTTTTTCGGAGTTCATCCCATCTCGTTAAAAGATCAATCCATGATCATGTTGTAAACAAAAGGGCTGCCCCAGCACCAAGATGAAAAACTCTCAGATTGATTAATGGGTCATATAAATCTCACAACAGTTACATCTGAGTTGTTCATGCTTTCTGATGCTGTTAAGGGAAATGCCTGCATTCTGAAATTATTGGTAAGAGTAACTGCAACCTATATGATCAAAAAAATTACAGATTGGGCCTTTAATTTGAAATTTGATTCAGGCCTTAATCTTTATGAATAACATGAGCACAAACAGGGGAAGTTAGTGTCAGTCCACCTCTCATGCCTTCACCTGCCCCTTGTTGCCCCACCAGTCTCACCGTGTGTGTGTGTGTGTGTGTGTGTGTGTGTGTGTGTGTGTGTGTGTGTGTGTGTGTGTGTGTGTGTATATATAAATAATAATATATATATATGTGTGTGTGTGTGTGTGTGACTGTGGAGCAGTCGTCCATTAATTCCTGATAATGGACAGCTCGTCGGGCATTATGCCTTAGATATATATATTATATTGTATATAAAGATATCTTTATGCTGATGATACCTTAGTAACACTACTTTAACCTGCAATAGCTGTTTTTATTGGTCACTTGGGGAAGCAGAAACAAGAACACAACACTGACATATTATCACCTTTTAAGTTGATATGGCGAACTTGTTTGCAACCAGTTGCTTATTCACAAATCCAGCAGTTGTGGAGCCACATGATCATGCAAGTTAGCGACTAGCTAAACAACAACGGCCAACAACGCTATTGGAGCAGTGAGAGTGAACCAAAACATTAAAGTTGTGGGCTGGAAAGCTAAACAATGAGCTGAAACTCACTATAAAGCTCCTTAAAGCCACTACCAGCGACCCCTTTCACATTGTCACATTGCTTTCACATTGCTCCAAGGAAAATACTGATTATAGCTGCTTTAAATACAAATATGAATGCAATACGTTTTCTTGTAGTGAAGTATATTTAAAATAAATACAGAACTCACTCAAATATACCAATATCTTAATTTTGACTCTAACCATCACTTGCAACATATAAGATCAGTGGTGAGGACCCTCCTACACAGAGCAGAACATCTTGTCAATAAGGAGGATGATAGGGAGAGGAAGGTGAAGCATGACCAAGGGGCCCTCAGGGCCAATAGGTCACCAAAAATCTCCCCCAAAAATCCTGAGAAAGATCAAGGGGGCCATTCAGATCTGGCACCAGATACCATCCTTGAACAGAGACAGGGGTTACAATCTACAATTCCATATTTAGAACATGTGATGAGAACTTCATCCTCACCATGACAACTGAGCAAACTCAATAAATTGAGAAAGGCCAAGAGATGCGGCTGAAAGCTTCGGAAACACAGTGTGTTTGTGAATTTGTTTGTCGAGTCAGAAAGACTATTTTTATGTTATGGTATTCCTACTTTTACAAAACAAAAGACCTAAATACTTCTTCCACCACTGTTAACACGCCACAGTATGCAGACAAACATGTACTATAAGTGGGACACTAGTGTGCATGCACGCACTTATTGTGTGTTAGAGGAATGAGTCTTTTCCTCTTGGCCTCTCTGGAACAGTTCCCTTGGCACGGAGCACCGAGCGGGCCGATAAGAACGCGCCCCTCTGTCTCTGCAGCATTCCAAGTATCCTGCAGCGGTCCGGTGACCCACTGCACGAGATGAGTCCGACCACAACCTGAACCCACCCCTTCTACCCCACCCTCTCCGAGCGTACTCAGACTCAAGAACAATGAGACGTCCCCATCACATAAGGGACATGGCTGGAGCTAGAAGTAGGACATGGACATAGGCGAAGCACATCAGGCACGTTCTCTAAGGCCCCGCCATGGAATGTGCAACAAAGAATGCATGCAGGCTGCAACAATTCTGGGAAAAGTTGTATCTTGTAAAGGAAGTTCGTCAATTCATAGAAAGATGTTTATCACATCCATCAAGGGGCAACATGTGAGTGGAGTAGTAGTAGTATCAGTTAGGAGCAACATGAATTTCTCACTATGACAACATTTTTGTACACGAAAACAAACTGTGGGCCAAATGTGTTAACCACTTGGTTTTAATCAGTTATCACTCAAATTCAGATATTCCTCCCTCCCCGTGCTCATCAATATCCTGGCAGGTTGGCACCTGCATTACCTTCCAGCCATTCTACAGAACTAAGTCAGCCCTATACACAAACAATCTATCTTCATTCCCATGACAAGTTATGATCTCACAGATAAGGGAAATTCCTCAAACAAATACCTCAGATACCTCCCTCCTGCAAGATGATTGATAATGTGAGCCCGGTTTACCAAATGTACTCACTTATTTGTTAATTTGCTTTGTGACATAAGGGATCTAATGCGGACTGTAGAGGCATTCCTGTTCTATGACAGGAGCAAGGGAAAATATCTTTCAAGCTGCAAACACAGACACAAGCCCCTGACTTACTGGTTGATAGAGGAGTATCTGACTAGGCAGATCCATTACTGTTGACCACAGTGTGGACAGAGCACTTAAATTGCCCCCTCTGCTGCTTGTTTGTGGTAGAGCAAGAGAAGCAATGAAAGACTCAAAAGTCTCAAACCATCATCGCACTTCTCTGAGTTTCTAAAGCAATTTGCTATTAAGCTGAGTGTGTTTGCAGGTGCAGATGCTAATGCTTGAATGAGAATGTTAATTTAGTGGAATGGCCTTAACAGAGGTCAGTATTTACTACATTGAAGATGTTCTTGGGGCCATTTTTGGTTTCTTTCACTGACGTGAAACACATTTGGGTGCTACACTAGCCTTAATCTAAAGCCCCCCTCCACTCAAAAATGTACTTTGCTTATAGTTCCTTCACTTGGATGTTTGACCTATACAGTGCAGAATGATGTATGAGCACAGTTTGACAACTAGATTGGAAGCCAATCGTGGCCCAATATGAAACTCAGGTGTAACGTGGAATCATGAAGCCTCCAGGACACATACACTAAGAATAGACTTTTCAGTGAAGTAGGAGACATCTTATTTCTAGAAGTTAAAACTTTTGAAAAGAAATATATTTGCATATTTATAGATATTCATGGATTTTTCAGTTAGGTAGTAGGAGTAGATCCCATCAGACACAAGTTATTATTCAAAGCAGAGTATTTTATATGTCTTCAAACATGTCCCGAGGAGATCTTTAATATTTCTTAATGAAAAAGGTCAATTCGCAAAAAATAAACAAACAAATAAATAAATAAATATCGCAAGGTCAACTTACTTGGGTTTTCTGAACTTTCAGCTACATCTCTTGCATTCCTCAGTAGGTGGGAGTTAGCTCAGAACAGTAACTAACTAAACTCACTTAACTAGAAAACCCTACCCCTAACTGAGCAAACTCATCTGCTAAGAAAGGCCACAAGTTCAAGGTTCAAAGTACATTTATTAATCATTCCACAACACAGTTCTACACAATGAAATTAAAGTTGTAACTCCCTTGAGGCTAAGGGCGTTGGAAATACCAATTAAGTGGACCTGAATAATCTTTTTAGACTGTTTTTCCAAGGTCAAGAATGAACATTCAAGCTCAAGAATTGTCAAGGCTTTTCTAGACTGTGTATAGGGCCCAAAACATACCAGGTTTTATGTTCACTCCACCAAATTCACACATTATTCAGCCTGTGACAAGATGTCTTGCTTACACTCTGGAGGGAGCTTTCTGATGATGTCATCAGGGTTATCTTGGCTTGGCCTTAGAGACTACAATTTGTTTAGCAGAAAGCGGGCGTGGAGTTAGAAGACATGAGCATTTACTAGGCAGAATGGGGCTAATGAAAGACACTGATGAGTTGCATCATGTGAAACGTAGGATTCAGTGTTTTGCAGGCTTGACCAATACTTGAGACTAAAAGTCAGAATATATTGGCCTCTGCAGCTTCAATTTTGACCATTCCTTTTTAAATATTGTCTTTTGTAAGTCAGTCACGGTTATGGAAGTGCAATACAAAATTGGAGTGCCCCTTTAAAATCATAATGTAATCATTAGAAGCAAAAAGTGATGATTGCAAAATTTTTTTTAAAAATGAGGGCGATAAATAACCGAGTTGCACTCTGCTTGCATCATACTACTAACTGCACTCATAACATTTATCCTGATAGGGTTAAGAGCCTATTCAATTCATTAAACTAATCAATTTACCATTTATCCAACACTCAACTGTGAATCATTACGTAAATAAGGCATGCCAAACTCTCCCTGGACTTGAATCCGCCTCCCTTTTACTAGGCCCCTTCAAAGAATCTCCACATATAAAAACCTTTTCACCTCCCTCCAGAGAGAGCCAGAGGAATGCCTGCCTTGCCAAATTCCTCAGTGCTGTTTATTGGGGCTTACAGTGCTAGTAACAGAGGCTACCAAATACCAAAGTGAGAAGTCAGTGGACTCAGACACAGCTGAGCAGAACCTCTGTATTGTTGTTGTAATAGTATGACAGCAAAAACAAAAAAAACACATATTTCTTGAGATTTTTCCATTTTATTTCCATTCTATAAGTGTGTCCTTCATTAGGAACGCAGTAAAATATAACTATTCACCCCCCTGGCCTTTCAGTGTCTTTGAGGTTGAGCGCCCCACATGGTTGATATTAACATTCCATCAGCTTTCTAATGATGAGGACAAAGCAGGCCGCAGGGGAAGGTTCATGACAGCATTGGCATGATGCACACATTCCTGCACTTGACTAGCCAGAGGGCCTCTGCAGGGTGGGTGGTGAGGGAGGTTTGCGAGAGCGACAGCATAAGCGGCCTCCTCTCCCCCCCTACTGTCTGGGATGTCTGGACAGACATGTACATATGTGGTATTTTCACAGTTATGACAGACGCGCAGGGAGGATGGACACTCCATTGGTTCACAGCGACATTCTTTTCTCTGGATGTGAACACAGAAGCTCGTATTAATGCTGCATTCCAGGCAACCTGAAAAATCGGAATGTGCAGCGTCCTACGAGGAAAAGTGCAAAGGAGCTCCAGCTAATGTCAGAATTCCAACAAGTAACTCAGGTGGAATTCAGCAACTAAAAGTCAGTTATGTGAGCTCACACAAATATCACTGCTGGGCAGAATACACAATGAACGGTCAGCAATTTCTTAAGGCCATTTCAATCTATTGAAAGCACTACTGAGGCACATGGTCTGATAGGAAAACCTATACTTGCAGAGACAACGTGAGTTAATCACAAAGTGTTAATGTTAGCTTAATTAGAAAGCATCTCCAGTCACTAAATTAAGCAGATATCAGTGTTTTTCCCCAGCCAGCATAGAACATCTTGGGCATAAAAGCATCTTTACAGTACTTCAGATATGCCAATCACTTTTTGAAACAATTTGGATTAACTCTAACTCTTATGAGCAGTCAATACATGTCGCCTTGAAAAGAAAAGAACCATTGGCCATTGTTGAGTTTCAGTTGCTGACCATCATAACTCACAGTTACTGTAAGGCGGTGTGTTTGGGGCCACTTGCATGTTCACCCGTTCAGCCAGCCAAGCATGTTGTATTGGTGGTGGAGACCATCGGTGAGACCTAATTCGTGCAGTCTTTTCGCCTTTCGCCCTGTTTTAATGCCAAACACGAGATGGTTCCAGCTTCTCAGCTGTGAGGATTTGCTGCTTCTTCTCGTCTTAAATGACAGTGAACTGAATATCCTTGGGTTTTAGACTATTAGTCGGACAAAACAAGACATTTGAAGATGTCACTTTGGGCTCAGTGAAATAATAGGCATTGTTAAATGTTTTCTGACAATAATCGTTAGTTTGCAGCCCTAAAGCTAACAATGCCAGTGCACGGTAAAGCAAAACTTTACAGTGGAGTTGTAACTTTTTATCAGACATACGTATTCTCAGCGTACTCTTGAGCCTCTGATGACTCTGTTTTAAACAGACTCAGTGGTGTAAAATGGTATTCTAGTTTGTCTTTCTGCAATGTTTTTGGATCACAAATACAGACTACTGAGCCTTTGTTACCTCTTGCAGAGGCACAGGAACACGTACAGTATGCCAACTGTAGTCTTTGTGGCGTGTTCAAAAGCAGCTTTTAACACAAGACGCAAGGTGATCCAAAGCGTTTAATCAGTCAGCCTTTGTCAGCACTTGTTCTTTGCACCCCCAGTGGAAACACTTCGTTTGAGCTTCTGCCGTCACACAGGTAAAATAAACACATGAAAAACAGAATGAGAAAAGAAATCCTTGGCAACAATCAGAGCTAATGAGCTATGCAAGACTAATACTATGTCTTATGTGTAACCTCATACAACTTCATTGTGGAGATGGAGTGGGTTTGGTAATGCTGAGAGCTCACTGGAATTTCTGAATTACAAATGGCTTCTTTTGACAGTTCTTATGACAGTCTTGGGTGAACTCAAAGATCTGCGCTGTCACTCAACTTAAGTGTGTAAGTGTCAAGTGAGGCACACACCCCACAAATGTCATTCTCCACTGCGTACAATCTAATACGGTACAAGAACGTAGTCTTCAGCACTGCTGTTCAAGTCACTTTTTCCCACCTTACTCAATCACTGACCATTCTGTACTGAAGTCTGGGCAGGCTCGAGCCCTGAGCCACTTGGCAGGTACTTGGACACTGTCTTTACGTTGTCCTCGCTCATACCCTGGATGTGGGTGTCCAATCTCTGGAGCAGCTCCGTGGACAGTAAGCTTTCTTCATTCAGGAAACGAGAGACCACGCTGTCATCAGGTGACACTGGCAAAGGCTCCTGGGAGGGAAGAAAAACACATAACTGTGGGATTCTTTGCTAAAAAAAGGAGAGTAGAACATTAGCTTTACCACAACGGCGGACTCTTTATTATTTGTGACGAGCCTCACCATTGGAGAGAGAGAGAGTGTGATTTTTTCTCTTGACACTAAGGTCAGAGAGTCTTCGGAGCTGGAGCTTTGCCCCTCAGCAGCGGATTCATTTGAACTTGGCACTGAGCTTCTCCTGGTGGGTCTTGTTCTCCCAGAGGAGGAGGATACTGATGAATGAGACCTGCTGTCTTGGGCCTGGCTACAGGGCTGCTCTCCAGAGGAATGGGACAGGGTGTGCAGCTGTTTGAAGAGCCTATGGATCTGCCCTTCGTAGCGAGTGGCGTTCTCCTGTAGCTTAGCTTTGTGATGTCTGGTATCTTCATTGCTACAGATAAAACAAGAAGTTTCATATGGGCTCAGTATCTTGATGTTTTTTTTTTTTTACATGTGTGTCTGTGTGTATGCCGAGTACCTGTCCTGAGCAGGCTGTGTTTGGTCAGTCACGGCACGACTGAGCAGAGCTCTTTCGTATTTGTCTTGACAGGACCGGTTGGAGACCTCAGGTCGAGCATGCATCTCAGAAAGTGCCTGCCTTAGCTGCCGATTCTCTTGTTCCAGGCTGCTCAGAGATGACACATAACTCTCCCTCAGGGATGCAAGTGAGGAATCCCCCCCCTGAGAGGAGCGAAGTGATTCAGGGAGTAAAAAGCAGAGAGAGGTGAGTCAGATTTACAAACAACTGCTGAAGCCAAATTAAGAAAAGAATCATGTCTGCTGCGGTCTGTCAAACTGTGCAATGACTATGTCAGAGCAGACAAACCTTAGGTGACTGAGACTCCAGCCTCTGCAGCAGACCCTTCAGATGCTGGTTCTCACTTTGTAGAGTCTCCAGCTGTGCCTGAGTCATCTGAGAAAGTCGGGAGAAGTTGAAAAATGTGATTTATTTTACTGAACCCCTGAGTAGATGCTTGGGCTCCAGCAGGATACAGTTTTCCTCAACCCCCTGAGGAAAAGGAGCCTCGGGGCAGTCAGGGCCCTGAGGCTCTGGAACGATCTGCCCGAGGAAATAAGGTTCTGTCTTATAAGGCTCTATAAATAAAGATTATTATTATTATTATTATTATTATTGTTATACCAAGAAAATACAGAAACTTCATCTTGTGGACAATCTCAACTGTGAAATGGTCTCTTGCAAGATAACTAAACCCCCTTTCAGACATGCACCTCATTGCATGTCACTTTTACGGAACAGTTACGATTTCTGTAACACAAGTCTGAACTCACTGCCATCACATTAACGTAAAGGCAGCAGCAGCAGCACAAGGTTGAAGTGGCAATAGACAACTTTTCAGCATTTACTCCCCCCTAGCGTTTCCAAGTCGTGTTAATGTTGGCGCTGCTGGGATCGCTTTCAGTTTCCCTCAGAGCCTAGCTACTACCAACAACACAGGACACACTGCATTTGTTTCCAATTTTCCGTGAAGAAACGGCCACAGCTACACTTTGGAAATAAAACAGAAGAAAGAAGCGTGTTCACAGAAAGGGTAAAGTGAAATTATCATCATTTTATATTGAGTAATAACATAGTTTGAGTGTTGCTTCGCGCAAACAAGTACGTGACTACAACAGGGGTTGGCGTCGGGTTGGAGGGGGGAGTAGAAGAAAACACTGTCGTCTAGTGCTGCTCATGGTGGAAATCGTTGGAGTAACGTTACGGTCTAGACCTGCTCTATAGTGCTCTGAGACAACTTCTGTTAGGATTTGGCGCTGTATAAATAAAACTGAATTGAATTGGTTCGTTTTCTGGCTGCTAGTAGACAGTAGTCTGGCTCGTCCAAAGCAAGAAATAACCGTAACAAACCCTGATCTCAGTGCTATGATGGAGGAAGAGTAAAACACCCGGTAGTCGGTTTGGAACCCTCTCAAGTCTCGCAGCTCTCTCCATCGAGAGAATGCCAGTCTGAGGTTCACTCTTGTTTTTCCTCGTTTTTTATCACTCTCTCTCTCTCTTTGCCTTCTTTGCCTCCTCCGTCAGCGGGGCTCTTTTTCTTTTGCCAGGCAGAGTTTCCACAGTTACTCCAGTTGTTCTACCGTCCATCATTTCCGCTAGCTGGGGATAGCTACCAATAGCTACCGGAAAATAAAAGACCTATTGGGCAATGCAATGGTCGACCCACTTCCTTTGTGCCGTAAATCGAGCCTTCTTCTCCCCCGGGGGAATTGTACCCGGGGGCAGACAGAATTTAATAGTGAAAGCGAGGCTTATAGGGAACCAGTCTAAACGCCAATGGTGTCATTATTTTATAGCCATTACATTGTGCAATGAACATTTACTTCATAATGATAAGTTAAAGCAAAAAAGTTGTCTATTGCCACTTTAAATATGCACAGACAGGGCTACACCTGTTTGCTTGCTTACTTTAAGCTCAGCTGCCTTCTGCTCTGCTCGCTCCACCTCACCACGGAGCTGCTGCTTGATACTGGATGAAGAGCTATTGAGTGTGGCGATGGTGACGTCCCGTTGGTGCAGCTCAGTGGTCAGCTTTGACACCTCCTTCCTTGTGCCCTCCACCTCGCCCCTGTGGGTCTGCTTGGCCCTTTGAAGCTCTTCTCTGAGCTGCAGAATGAATCCAGAGGAAGCGACAATATTAATTGGGTATACTTCAGACAAATACAGTATGTACGCCAAAAACTCAAAGACATAACCAGTCAGAGAAGTTTTCTGACCCTTTTCATTTCGGCAACAGAGGAATCATGTTCTGCTTTAATGCTCCTCAGTTCCTCCGTCTTTGATTGGTCAGCTCTCTGTCGGCTCACCCTCTCCAGTCTGAACAAATCACAAAAACATCAAAGGGAAAGCCACAAATTCAAGACATACAGAAGCACAAACGTCAAGCTTATATGTCCATAATAATAATGGGGGCGTATAGAGAGGCCAGCATTCACCTGTCTTTGAGATGTGCCAGTTCAGCTTTGAGATGAACCTCGCATGCTTGGGCACAGTGAAGCTTGGTCGCAGTCTTCTCCAGCTCTTGTCTGAGGGTTTCCACACCAGCACAGCCCTGAGCTGCCAGACAGTCCTCCAGAGAGCTGAGAAAACAGGATATTTATTACATTTATTTAGATTTATTGACAGTTAAGCTATTGCATTGCAACTACTCAACAGTGCGACGTACCCCCAGTAACAGTATGGAGCGCCCTCTTGTGTATTATTGCTGTACTACATCATAACGTGACAATTGAAAACACATTGTTAACAGGTAGAAATCCACCCACCGAATGACTTGATCTTTAACTTGCAGTGCTTGGTTGAGTCTGGCAGCTTCATTGTGAAGCCTTTGGCGTTCCAGACTGGCTCTTCGCACAAATGCATCCTGGGAGTCCAGTGTGGCATGGAGTTCCTCCCTTTCCTCTGAAAAGACCTGTGGAACAGCAGTGGATCTCATTATTTACTCCACCAAAGCTGCTGTATGCAGTTCACTGCTCAGGTTGTTACGCGGTCACACTGATAGGCGCTTTCCATCAGCTGTATAAAAATAACATCAATGTTAATTTAGGAAGAACGGGAACAGGAAAGTTGAGGCACCGCTCTAACAATTTCTTGGCCATGTCTGTGCTGATATCGTGCTGCGGGTCTGTCGACAACCTCTGCTGATTTCTGCCTGATTGTCAATTGGACTAAGAGAAACGGATACATAACATGTATTACAACATAGGGAAAAAATGTCTCCAAAAATATTTAAACTATATTTTTTCACTTCAGTAGCATCTCCTAATACACACTTGATACCTAGGGCTAAACAAAATGCAAAAAAAATTACATTGCAATAATTTTGACAGATACTGTGACTGCAATATGAGTCACGATTTTAGTGGGAATGGTCATTTTTACTTTTCATTTTCACTGAAAAAATAAAATAAAATAATGATGATGATGATGTGATTTCTGCTGGGGTCAAACAAGCATGTTCCCTTACGTCTGGAGAATATGATTTGCAGGTCGGGCATCTCTGTAGCACCACAATGCTTCATTTATAATGGTATGTTGAGACACATTTTACCTTCATCAAAAGCAGCTCCTGCCATTTGGAAATCCCACTTGGCCATACTGAGATTTCAATAAAATTTGGATTAATTGTTCAGCCCTCTTGGCAACTGTGTAGCCGGGTATTGCTCGAAACATGTCACTGAATTACTCATTTCTCTTCTCTCTTTTTTTTTTATTTTTATAAATAATATGGGATGGTAGGGGGCCCCACAAAACTGACAGGCACATTACAACTGTTGAGCCAATTATGGATATGATTTGCGTGTGACGACTGATGGGACCCAGTTGGACCAGGTCTGACCCAGCCTGGGTCAGTTGGTGTTGACAGTTGGCAGATAAAATCATAACAGTGTGTGATATGTGAAGATTTTAACATTAAGTCTACAGATCCAGTCGCTGCCAGTTGTTCTCATTAAGATTTTTCAAACGTGTGATACACGCTGGTAAATTAACAAAAGAAGAAGAACGCAAAGCAAAAAGTGTTTGTGGTGTGAGAGTTCACTGGACAACTGAAATGGAGGAAAAAACTGATTGAATTGTGGCAAGAGAACATTAAATTGAAGACCTTCCAAGAAAAAAAAACAACCTGCATATAAACAGTGCAAGCTGCTGGTTGTCATCCATGTTTGTTTTGGTACAAGAACACGTGACAATTAGCGTTCTCGTGGGATTTGCGGGGTCGTCTACAGCCAGACTCCACTGTTTACTCTATTTACTCAGTCGTAAGGTTTATGCTCCGTCCTGACTGTCAAAGACTAAAAAAATCTGTGCACATTGATGGAAATGATCTTTATGTGTGATTTATCCGTGTAGGTTTCAGCTAGTCTCCAGGTTTGTCCCAAGCTTTAATCTGCCACTGATTGTATACGTTCCTACCATTCTGCTAACATGGTGCTCTCTCTGGTACTGTCCCAGGCGCATCTCGAGGGGTCGGAGGCGTTCCAGCTCAAGCTCCTGTGAGTGCAGGCTGCCCCGGGCCTTCTCCAGCTGAGTACCCAGATGCCGCACCTCTAAGCAGCACTCCCTGTGCTCCCTCTCCTTTTGCAATAATGCCCACTGGGACTGGAAATAAAATGACAGAAAACGTGTGAAAAATAGCCTGCCTCCACTTTACTTCAGCATTAAACTGTCTGACTTGACATTACATGTTAAGGTTATTAATCTGCTTTTACTTTCATGTGTGTGAGCTCATCAGTCAGGCTCTTATTTTGGGCATCCAGCGCTGTCAGTTGTTTTTGGTGCTGGATGCGCTGCTGCTCCCACTCTGCAGAGCGCTGATGATATTCCTGCTGGGATAGACAAGGACGATTATACTCCACATTACCAATAGATGGCAGTAAAGGGCGATCTGTGGGTGACTAGTAATGTAACAGAAGCATGATATAAAGGGAATTGGACTGATGTTGATGTACCTCAATCTTTTCATTGAGCCGGTCCGTCTCTTTAGTATTTGCTCCTCCATTGGTCACCTTGAGCTGTTTGCGCTGAAGCTTGTGATAACTTCTCTTTAATTTATCTAACTACAGGAAAAAAAAAAGTTTGTGAGAAAGGATTCTCAAATGTAAGTTCAAATTCAAATAAGAATTAGAGTAAAAGAATCTGCAAATCTGTTAACTACCAGTTTACCCAGGGATGTTCAAGACATGTTGAGGAACTGAAAAGATTTTTACAAAATGTAGACCTCAATCTAGTGATCAATTAATTGAAAGACTGTTTGACGGATTGTTTTTAATTGTATAAGTGACTGAAGGGTCTCACCTCTTCCCGGACTTTCTGTAGCTGTTGCTCGTACTTTGTAACTAACTCTTGTCGACCAGGCTGGACTTCTTCCAGCTGCTTGCGAAGCAATCCGATCTACAATCAGGGGTGATGACAGTAATGGTATTGTAAAAATGTAGGGAACACATCAACATGATAACACCATTTTGTAACATAAGTGCCATGGGGAGGATGGTCAAACTGTCAAAATTGTGCTGTAAAACTACAAAACAGTATATTATAAGATAAGATTGATGGTGAATATATTTCCATCTCTCTCTCTGTTAAAAACAGGTTCAATATTCTGGTTATATTCCTCATGCTATAACTGAAGAAAATGTTAGCCCTCTCAGATCTTCTCAACAGAGAACCCTCACTGGCTTATCTGCACTAAAAAAACAGAACAATGTAACTGCTACTGCACCTCCAGGTCCCTCCGCTCAATGAGATTCCTGGAAGTCAACAGCTCCTCTTCCCCACTTTTCAGCCTGAGCTCCATGGCCTGAATCTCAGCCTCCCACTCCCTCTTCTGATGATTGATCATAATGTCAATCTGTCTCATCAGCTCCTGAAGCTCTGGCTCACAGGATGACAGGACCAAGCTGGAATACAGATACAAAATATCAAAACATGGTGATGTTTGCTAAGATACGTTAAAACACCGCATAACCAAGGGGTTATATCTCTGCAAGACCTCACCATCACTGGCTGCCTGTGATAATAAGTCATTAGCACAAGTTAGTCAGGTAGTCACTGGCTTTAGCTTACATTACCTTAGATCAGGATTCTGCAGAGATCCCAGAGAAGCCTCCATTTGGTTGGAAGTGATACTGTCAGTGTTTATCAAGCCTGGTTATAGCGTCTGACTCTGTGAACACTTTTAACTTGACCCAAATGAGCTACCCGCTAAGCGGACTAAGCTAGCAACCTCTGTGACAGCAACGTTAGGTAACGTTAACCATAACCATGCTGAGCAACAACGACGCCAGTTAAGTTGCGTGAATTGAAATTTAAAAAACTAACGTTACATCAATTTAGTTTGGGTTATACCTAAAGTGAAGTAAGAAGATTATTAAAGTTTCTAACATGGTTAGTAGCTAACGTTAGCTAGTTTCAGTGCGTCTAACTACTTTTGTTTACATCGTTAACTGAACTACACAACATAACACACAACTGCATTAGGTACAATGGATTTCCTGATGTAAGGCGGTAACTCCACCCCCAACCTGTGACCTCAGCACGCTGTACGTCCAGAGTGCTGGCTCACACCGGGCTCTGCATCCAGGTAGCGTTAAAGTTATCTCAATCAGCACAACTGTTATGATAAAACCAAATTAGAATATTAATCAATGGAGTAAAAATAGTCTCGATAATATTTACAAATGTGTATTACATGATCTAGATATGAAAAATAAGATTTGCAAACGATTTGTGCGTCATTTTGGGTACTCACAAATGCGTGTTCCAACTCACACACAAATACCAAGCTATTAGAAAACACATAACAGTCTTACAAATACACACACACACACACAGATTTTTACTTCAACTTCACAGATATAGATAGATCATTTTCGCTTTCAAAAAGCTTCCTCTGCATACAAATGTGAGACATGATTGTCACAACTGCCATGAGCAAAGGGCGAAAACATTTTGTTTTAATTGCACTTCATCCATTAGTATATTACGTTTTGGTAGCACATCACAGCTGTGAAATACGTTAATACTATAATTACTTAAGAGGTACCGGCTCTGTTTACCAGTAGGTCCTACTGTACCCCACAGGTACTCAGTACTTACAAAATACTTACAGTAGGCTGTAAGTAAACGTCTTTCCCACTCTGAAATTAAACATGAATTCACCGAAATCCCAGATGTCCCAGTTTTCCACCAGCATGCATTCTGGAATCTGTGTGGAGCTGGAGCCCGTTAAACCCCCCGCGCGTAACAGGCGATCCGTGCACACACATTTAACATTATGCAGAAAGAATGTCACACATATGTGTAGACGTTTGTATGCACAGGGAACTTTTTGAAAGCGAAAATGATCAGATCTGTGAAGTTTAAGTTAAAAATCTGTACTGTAATCTGTTTCATTTGTTGATCATGTAATACACATAGTAAGTTATAAAATGCTGCAGTACAGCCTTTTTACATTTCGCATTCTGCAATGAAGCTTGCGTCCACAATTTGTATTTCCCTAATCTGGGGCCATATTGGCACTGGGTTTACAACTATAAGGGAAACAATATGAAATCCAGAGCTTACCCACACGCAAACAGAAGATTGTAGTTGACTTCAATTCATCTTATATCGTCCATCTTGAACACGTGGCTCGTTGGTCTAGGGGTATGATTCTCGCTTCGGGTGCGAGAGGTCCCGGGTTCAAATCCCGGACGAGCCCAGTTTTTAGATGGTGAGTACCGAAGCATTTAGCTTTGTGCCAACGTAAAGCTGTAACCGGCGTTAGTTTAAAACATCCTTTGCAATATAATACGGATTCTCTTATTGGAGTCGCTGTGGGGCGGTGTACCGCATTTTGCTGCGTGACTGAATTAAGACATTGAATTTTGTTGTTTTAAAAGCGTTGGGATTAGCTAGCAGGTAGCAACAGCCTTTGAACTGGTGTGTTATCCTCAAAAAAGAAAATAACCCTCTTGGAGACACTTATTGTAAACATAAATAAATACGTGAATAAACGACGGTGATAGAAAACAGCTTAGATTAGATATTAAAGGCCAACAGTAACTATTCTTGAACGTGGCTCGTTGGTCTAGGGGTATGATTCTCGCTTTGGGTGCGAGAGGTCCCGGGTTCAAATCCCGGACGAGCCCTCGTTTTTCAGCGAATAATCTTTTTGTCCATCTACCAGTTCATTTTCATACAGCCAAATGTATAACGACATGGTTCACGCTTTGAATAGGGGGGCAGCAAGCTAGGTTCGTTATCACTGCTTGCCTATACCCCCTCTCAACCCTCCTTCCTTAACCTCCCACACCCGTTCCTCCACCTGCCCTCCGTCAAACGGTGAACAAAGGGCGCTTCCACCGCTCTGCTTCCCCAGCTGTTGTGTTGTGAGGGTTTGGGCCGTGAGAAGAGAGAGAGAGACGTTTCTGTCCCACCCCCACAAATACACCAGACACTCCTAACAGGCGGCAGACGAGGTCTCTCCCTCTCCATTCACTGCAGTGTGGCTGTGCTGTAGGCAGCCTACACTCCAAAGGGACAGTACTCTTGAAACAGGTCTGAAGGAGCACTTCTGGGAATAACGTTATTACATAGACTTCAAGTATACTGTAAGTAGGCTTTATACTTTTTTCCTCCAGTGTTCTTTAGCTTTCTTTATTGTCTTTACACTCAAAATATACATCTGACTGTTATCCGTTAGGCCTAAATAACAGTATAATTTAAGTGTCATCTGAGAGGTATGTGTAGATAAGTAATTTATTTTAATTGAATTTAGCTAAAAACCTATTGCTTTTCAAATATTACTGCTGTAAAAAGGTTTATTATTTTTTATCCATCAGGACATCTAGTAACCATTTGTAAAATTTGTATTTAACAGAGACAAGCAAACTGGGAACTTGGGACCTGCAGCAACCATCTACTTCAATAAACCCTTATCAGTTGCTAGATAGTGGAGTGGTTGTCATTGGGATCATCCAGAAAGACTTGATTGACCATGGTTCTGTGTGAGGACGGCGAATGCAGCGTCTGCTTCTTGCCGTACTCGCGGATGGACAGGATCCCCCGGGTGCTCCACTGCAGGCACACCTTCTGCGAAGCGTGCCTGGAGACTATGTCGCAGGCCAGGAGCGGGCTGCTCACCGTGGGCTGCCCTTTGTGTCGCCGGGTGACCTGCATAGGACGCGGCCTCAGCCTGCAGGAAGCTCTGTGGGTCAACAGCAGGATGTGGGAGCAAATACCTGAGGACGAGGAGGCCGAGGAGGAAGAGAAAGATGGACTGAAACAAGAAGCTGAGGAGGAGAGGATGGAGGCTAAACAACAACCCTCGTCACAAGCAGAATGGTGGGTTTAACAGTGCAGCCAGACACTGGTTTGTTGCAGGTTCAGTTCCTTCTTGTTTATGGGCATTTTCAGGACTATTTGCATGAGCAGGTGACATCTACAAACAGAAAACATTGTAGAGAAGCCTCTTAATATTAATATAAGAAAATTGAAAATAATGGGAAACAACAAACTGTATACACTGCTGTTGTAAGGGGCATTAGGACTGAAAATGTAAAAAGAACAAAGAAATTGAGAATAGTGTCTCTTTAAAACCAGTGTTGAATTTGAAGAATTGGAACCTGGGTCCAAAAAATTCCAGCCATACCTACCGACCCATTCACACATCGATGTTAATCAGTGCATTGGTCCACAAAGCTTCTCATTAGCACCTCAGCTCTGCAGTGCCACATTTTGTTGTAGGAGTAAAATACTGTCTTAACACAGCAGCTTCTACTTTCCAGTGTTGCCTCCAGGTCCGCCAGAACAAAGCTCAAATTGCCTGCGTTCTTCAGAAAGTTCAGTTTGACAAAGCAACACCAAGAGAAGATTGTGCCTGGCAGCAATGTGTAAGTTCTGACTTTGTGGTATAAATGGCTAATAATAACAAGGAGAAGTTTAGTGAAAATGTGGACTAATATGTTTCCATTTGTCTGTTTTGAAGGGAAATGAAATCCTGGCGCAGGCTTTCAACCGAGGAGACTATTTAAGACGGATCAAGGACGATGTGACGAGTGACAGCTCCTCTCAGGATATTATTCGGGGATGGCAGACGCCTCGACGAAGACTCGGCTCAACCTTGTCAGTGGAGGGAAAGTTGAGGCTGTTAGGACAGAGAATCCATTTGTGTTCCTGTCAAGACATTGTTTTGTCCTCAGCCAAAGGTGCCCTGTCTCCCCATTATTTATTCTAGGCTTAATTCTCCCAGCTGGTGCAGTGGGATTTGGTTCAGCTGTCCCAGTGGGACTCACACGCAAAGACCCCCTCGTAACAGATGGTCTCCTGAGGACATTCCCTTTTTGCATAGCCACTGCTGAACATTTTTTCTGTATTTATGATAGCTAGTTGACAAAGTATTTAATAAAACTATTTTTGAAAGAATTTGCCTTTATCTGTGTTTTTGTTTACTAATTAATGCTGATCATGCCCCAGTGGCTTTGGGAGATGACTGTCATCTGAAAGAACCATGAGCTCAAAGCAAACACATGACAACTCTCTGCTTTCCTGTGTACATCATTTATGACACATTAAGTATTTAAGTGACTGAAAAGAAGTGAAGCCAGCGGGAGATTTGTGAATAGCATAATGTGAATATTACTTTTTGTGGGCTCGATAGACAACAAAAACATGTCACAAAAGACCCGTTGAACCATGAAAGCAGATTATAATCTCCATTCAATGAGCATCTGGCAAGTATTCCATGTTTGAAGATATTAGAATACTGGATCATTACTTTCATGGAAATGGCCTTTATTCTTTTGTGTTACCTTAGCTGCACGTACCATTCTGAGAAAGAGTGAAATCTTCAGTCATTACTGTTATTAATGTGTGTGGCGTCTCAGTGATATTAAGGTCATTGTTATTTGCCTGTTGGGAGACACGCTGGATGGAGCAAGAAATCCGTTAGCTGTCAAGCTGGTTTGGTAGCCAACTAGTTGTAAGAGGCTGTCTCAACTGTGCGCCTGTGAAATACACTTGCTCGTATTTTGATAGATGGTGTGTCAATTTGCCTTTCAGTACCATTTATGTGTCCCCACATTTAAGTATTATCACAGTGACTGACATCTCCTCCATAACGCCAAACACGGAGCTGCATCCAAGTTCTAAAATGAACTGGCATCAGCAGCGTTGGCTGTCGCAGCTGCAGTCTGGACTACAGCAGGAAGGCAGCAACCCTGCAGAGAACAAACAAACAACACAGGATTGTGAAAATGGTAAAGCACCAGTTTCAGTTTCGCAATGTATTTACCGGCTCCCAGTGCGGTCCTGGTAGTGTTGATCGCTGGGATTAGGGTTAACAGAACAGGAAACAACTCCCTGTGCAGGCTGGCAGTGGTGGAGGTAGTACTCAGATCATTTACTTATGGAAAAGTAGCAATACTACAATATAAAAATACTGAATTACAAATAAGAGTCCTGCATTCAAAAACTTACCTAAATAAAAGTATTATCAGAAAAATGTATTAAAAGTACTGAACTATTATGCAGCAAAATGTCCCCTGTGACATGTTTTGTATATAAAATATGAATCTGCAAAGTAACTAGTAACTACAGCTGTCAGATAAATGTACTGGAGTAAAAAGTGCAGTATTTCCCTCTGAAATGTAATGGAGAACTACAGTGTAGCATTAAAAAAGAGACACAAAAGTACTAGTACCTCAAAGTTCAGTACTTAGTTACATTCCTCCACTGCAGGTTGGCCTGATCAGTTATCAGATCAGGTGCCACAACATGTAGACATATTTAAGAGGTAGACTTTTAGTGGGGAGTCTTTGCAACAAGAACATGGCGCAAGACAGTTTCCACAGTACTGCCCATTACACCAAGCAATGGTACATTCCTTTTTGAGTATGTGTATTCCACTCAATGAGTGTTTTGAGTGCTCGGAATAAACCCAAATACTTTCAGTGCTATTGTGTTTTTGTAATATATCAAAACTGGGACTAAACTAGGACAGAACTTTAATATAGTGTAGTCTAAAACTGGATTACAGACTGGGTAAAGCGGGGGGGTCCCCGACACTCACGGGCATATTCTTCAATAAAGTAGCATTTAATACCATTTTAATCTACCTGGCGGTGGGTAGGTTATGGGTGGTCATTTGTGCCCCAGGGCCCCCTTGCAGGTTAATCCAGCCCTGGCCAATACAGCAGGTAATTCCAACGACAGACACCTCTACTCATCGATGGAAACTGGGGATATTTGTTGTTGTGTCAAACTAGCAACCATGCCTACCACAACATGTACAAATACTTGCTAACATTGACACAACTATTGCTTCATTACTGGCAACTACACCAGTGGTTCCCAACCTTTTCCGTCTGATGTACCACCACATTCCTTTCAGATGAACTCACGTACCCCTTCACCAACACCACCCGTCGTGTTCCAAATGTTGTAATTGATTTTAAAGTGGAAGTAAAACTACAAAAAGTGGATATTGTCAATATAAGCTTTTCACCTGATTGCATTGTCAGTGTTCATTAGGTTGGTTTGGTCAAGTTCGCAATCTTACTACAACCGATTGGGGTGGCAGAAGCTTCCAACCATCCATTAGCCTACTTTAAGCTAACTATTTCAACCATTTACCCAATACTTTAGCTAACCATTTATTTGTTAATTTTAGGTAATTATTTCAACAGTTACTACTTTTTGCTAATTATTTCAAACATATATCCTCTCTTAGCTAACTATTTAAACCATGAACCGATTACTTTTTGCTAACCATTTCAAGTTCTCTGCTAGCTTGCTAACAAGTTTAACATGCATTCAAAGGCAACCATATATCCATGGTGGTTGGAATCACTGACCTACACAACCACAGAATGTAGATATCGCTCCAAGACTCAAGTAATGACAGTTTTGAATAGCCTTATCAATGTCATTTTACTTAGTGTGTGATTTTACTGATATCTTTTCAGGGTTTACTCAAACTATAGTCAATCAAAACAACAGTAAAGTAAAAGAGGCTATTAGAGTGAACCAACACAATCGGGTATGAAGGATAGATACCTCAGATGTGCACAGTGTTAAAGAAAAGTTCAAGAAAAACAACAATTCTGCATGACTTTGGTAATAAGACATCTTTATTAATCATTTGGAGAGACATGCTAGATCTCTGTACAGTGTGAATGGAGAGCCAGCTCTGGACTGATCCGGTCTGCTGCACAGAGCTGTGACAGAACATACACCCCCCCCAGGGAATGGTCATGGCCTCCATCCTCAAATGCAGAACCCAGACATGCAAAGACATTCGTTGCATTACTTGGTCCATTTCCAGGGAATGTTAAAATGGGCCTTAAAGAAACAAAGGTGGACTCTACAGGAAATAAATACAAAGGAACGTCTATAGTAACTGATTCATCATTTGTCCTCATTTAAAAATAAATACCCATTGACTCATTTCTCAAAAAGTGCTCTCCTTACAAGGCTGTGTGGTCAGTAATGAGAGCAGTACATTCCTGTTTCCAGGTAACAAAAAGGCAGCAACACAGAGGGTTGATACATTTCATTTCATTTCGAGGGTTTAAAACTTGAAATGCAACCTGTATTTGTTATTCCCAAACCCAGAAAAGAGTGTGTTCCAGTCAAGATCACCTGTGATATTTGATCCAACTCTCTCTCTTAGTATTATTATTATTTGGCTCATTATGTGGGTTAGAAAGGCTCACTAGTTTTCACAAGAGTGCTCCCCCTTTTTGGACATGTGTGAACAATTCATAAATGTTCGAGTCTACTCTAAGACACAGTACTCCAAATGTTCTGGAGATAAAGTTTATTTTTTCTACCATGTTTCTAAGACTTACATCGTCACTAACTCTAAAACATGTTCTTAAAAAGTGCGGTAAGATTTCACTTCAAAGACGAGTCAAATCAAAGTAGTGTTCTCAACACTGGCTGACTTCACCACCAGTACGTTATGATACCTGGCTCGGAAAAAAAAAAGAAGACCAAAATTGAAACAACATTGCATAACGCCAACGTCAGTAGTCAGTTTAAACACAAGCAGCAAAGAAAACCTCATCTCAGTGGGGACACGGTACAGTTTCTATGACAATCAGACAGGTCTTGAATTAAGTGACTGTACATTTACAATGAAGCTTTTCATAACTTCATATTAACCTGAAAGGTCTACATGTGCAAATTAGTCTTTTGTCAGGAATGAAAGGATTTACAATGTTAAAGGTCTGTTTTGATCACAGAACCTGCATTAAAGTCTAAAGATACGTCCCTCTGTGACACAAGGCAAGGGCTCCACTGCTCACTTACAGCACATGTGCAGACTAGCATAATCACAAACTACCAAGATATCAGGCAACGCAACAGCAGATGTCATATTGTTGTGAGTGGGGGAGTCTATGACATACTGCAAACAAATGGTGACCTAAATGGTGCCGTAATGTGGCAAGAGTGACACGACTTGGCAGTGGCCCTCTATATAACTGCATTCTAACGTTGCCTATACGGAAAGCACACTAACACACACACGCACAACAAAAAGATATTCTGAAGGCAACTATACAAATTCAACAGTTGTCATAAACAAAAAGACTTGGACTAGTCATTATCAGAGTGCATTAAGTCACTGGTGTAATGTTACCATTTACATAATCAAACTTGTGTACACTGGTAGACAGTACCTATGCTGAAAACTAGGCATGCATTAGATACTCAAGATGTTACTGTTCAGTTTGTCCTGTAACGTCTAGAACGCAAAATTATGGATCCCACGGGAGTTATGGGCAGGAGTGCTGTGATTGGTTGTGTTTAGGTAATAAGCCTTGAGATTAAGTGTAGGTATAAAGTCGGAAATGGCTATGTAGCAGGTTAGGTTTCAACGTGGTTAACATTTGGGTATAATGTGGGGAGGACTTCCATTTTTGCCTGTAACAAGAGTGGGATCCATAAAAACACGTCTACAACCACCTGCTCTCTTCAAGCTCTCAAATACAGAGCTCAGTTGTTTGCATCTTTTAAAAAAACAACCTTTCCAGAGAGACTTCCCTGAATATACAAAAATATACAAAAAAGAAACCGGGGTAACTTCCTTTTCTACTTAAAAAAATTGTATCCACATATGCAACTTGGGGATCTTTTTTTTTGTTTTTTTTTGCAAGTTGTAAGACTTTTTTTTTGGCAGTTTCATTAACAAAGTAGGCTACACTACTTTAGAACCAAATTCACATATTGCTAGTTCCAACTGATGACCAATAGTCAAGTGAGGAGGCCAGATTCTCAACGTGCAAAGTCAACTGCAGGTTAACCAATAGGAAGCAACATAACAAGCATGTGGCGTAAATGATGTTTTTTTTGTTCCAGGATGGTGGCTGAGTATTAACAGGAACAGCCACCTTCAGTAGTCTGGGGCTCCTGCGGTTTGTCCAACTTGATGTCGATCACTGGAGAAGAAGGTTAAGGTAGGTTCAGAAACATTGAGCAGTGATCTTATTCACTTACATACACCTGAATGGGTCAATTAACCGAGGCAGTGCAGATGACAGTGATGAGTTCTCTTATAAATTTTCATTCATGTTGTGCTCAGAGAGCCAAAACTATGCATTTTTAATTTAGTACAAGGTTGGTACAGCTTTTTAAGAGTAGAATTTTTCAAGGTGCCTAAACCAAAAATCACCAGACTTTCAAAGCCTTTATCATCTTCATCTAAATAGTTACTATAAATGTCAGGAGACAAAAAACATGACAACAGGATTGTTTCATTTCAAACATTAAAAGATGTTTGTTTACATGAGTGACTGTGTAGATGATGAAACACCAGATTATGTTATGTATGGTATGCTAGGAGTATGCTGAAATTCAAGCATATTCCAAACCTTGAAAACATAACGGTTGAAATTAAGCATTTTCCAAACTTTCAAGACTTTGTACGAACCCTGTTAGTACCACTTTCCTACCACTAGATGGCGCCATTTCCCATGAATCTATTTCATTTCTAGACAAAACAACAAATTCTAACAGCCAAAATGCTTATAAGACAACAATAAATAACTGTATAATTTACAGAAGAGATTTGGTTTAAAATATTCCTGACATGGTGGGAGAGTGGCTGCTGGGAGTAAGTATCCTAAAACTCCTCCTCTGACAAGTTATTCAGCTCGACAGGAAATCCTCTCCTCTATTGTTAGCTGGGTGATAAACTGAGAATGGATGTTGGCTAAAGTCGTTGGCACTGCTGTGCTACAATTAAAGCTGATGCACAATGGCGTGTTAATGAGTTGTTGATGCAAGTCAGAATGATTTTGCAGGGCTTTTTTTCCCCACAGTTCAGATAAGGTGTTGTTCCCAGTCAATCCTCCAGAGCATTTCTTAGATTTTGCAGTGAGATTGAGGGGCAGACCTCCTCTGCTTGAAGGAGACAAGAAGTGTAACACGACTGAGTGCTTGCTTCCATATACTACAGCAGCAGGCTCCTACTTATTATTCATTTTTCTGGTTAACATTCCAAATGTATAAGGAGGGGGGGCCTACAAAAACTGTGGCCTACATATTGTACGCAAGTGAGTCTGGAAACAGTCCCATTGTGGCATTCAAATGCCCAGCCCACGCTGGCTGCTGCTAACTGTTAAATGCAGCAGTTGATGTGTGTGGTAGCATGTCATCATGACAGGGTAACGTTTGATGGATAGTCGTCAAATGCAAACATATACTTGAGCGTTCCCGTCTGGAATCTGGAAGCCTTATCGCTGCAGCCAACATTACTGGCACTGTTACTGTGCCACTAGTAGATTTTGATTCATGTTGTTCATGAAGTGAAGAACTTGTAATGGGTGGCTTAAAGCTGCAATAAAAAAAAATCTCCCAAACATTGTCCGTTCCGACTGATAGCCAGAGGAAACCTCAATAAAGTAAAGGAAGTAAAAGCCATGCTAAAAAGATATGTCTTAAGTTTCCTTTTAAAAATGTCCGCAGATGTCCACTGTGAAAATAAAAGCATTGATTGGAACAGCTTTAAAAATCATATGTTTAAAGATACCAATTGGATAAGTAAAACCAAAGATGTAACACAGTGAGTCCAACTTGCTGTGGGGAGACTGCGTGATTGTTATTTCTTCAAGGGGCGGTACAGGAATGGGCATATACCTGCAGACACATTTCTTTGGGTGATTCTATGGGGTCTCAGAGGGGAGAAGCAGCACTATGCTCTGTTGTAGCTGTAGTTTATGATTTATACTGAAAACTGATGTTAACATGTCAAGTTTAACTTTAACTTGCTTCACCAGAACACAACGCAGTGACAATCATGGCATCAATCGCACATAAAAAGACGTCTTAATCTAAACCCACAAAGCTTTACCTTGAAAATGAATGGAACCACCATGATTCATTCTCTCTCTCATCCTGAGAGAGAATTTATAACAATGGCAATTAAAGGGAACAGAGAGTATACTGTGAATACTGTTTAAATACCCACTGAAATTTACAAATGTAGGACCTGTTCTCTAAAGTGGAACCACAGTGAGAAAACCTATGTTGAATTTTCTTGTATCCAACTGTTCCCTTCTTAAATTTGTGTTACTTTTGTTGGCTTTCTGTCAAAGGCTTTTCCGTTACAGTCCACAAATGGTTGCTTAGAATAGAAAATACTTTGTCTACCTTTTGCTTGCAAAGGGCAGAAATCTGCCAGTTTAACTACTTTTGAAAGCTTTGTCTTGCCATTGACAGTTAGGTGCTCGAACCAGTACACAATGTTAAAAATGAGTATACTTTCAATTAGAGATTGGTATACTCTGTTTAAAGAAGCAGTGGCTGTGCAGGTGCTTCAGGCTATATGACATGCATGTATGCGTCCTCCGCCCTTCTCCCAGTAAAATCAATACTATTCTCAGTGCAATAACAACAGAGGGGGGGGCTCCATTAAGTGACAATGTCAGCAGAGGCACAGAGTAGCTGAGGTATCATCACCTGCCATCCATCACCACATCTCCACCTCACACAGCTCACTCCCACATCCATTAGGCCTCATTAAAGATAGAGATTAGAAACAGGAAGAGAGATAAAAGGTAATTGGCTGAATGCGAGTGATGCATTATAACCAGGAAATATGGCTGACTGCAATAAAGAGTAAAAGGGGTTAGGTTAGGTTACTGAGTTTATTATTGAGGCCATGCCGTTTTGCAAAGGCTGGGCGACAGTAAATGATGGGTGGGCTATAATCAGAGATGCACAGGGAGACAAATGTAGGCATTCCTTCACTACACCAAGGTCAGCATCTGATTTATGTTGAAGTTAGAGCAGAGAAATGCTGCAGTGTTCATCTCGACACCCTGTGAGATGGCTTCACACTGAAGGAGTAACGGCAGTGCTATATGCACATGGTAAAATCAAAGGCAATGTCATGGTTCACCCACAGTTACTATAGAGATGGCACCCTACTTTGTTTGTTGAGGAGGATATGAAGCACTGGTGCTGTCAGAGGAGAACTGCTGTAACTATTCTCCCTATTTATACTGGCCATTAAGAGATCCCCTCCTAATGCTATTTCAATGAAAGTGATGGGGGACAAAATCTACACTTATTTCTGTTCAAAAATACAATCCAAAATGTAGCTAAAGCTAATATGAGGCTTAAAGTTAGACAAATCAAGTGGTCATTTTCCAAAATACAGTATTTAATACAATATTCCCTCAGTACAAACACTCATATCATCTTCAGCTGAACTTTGGAACGTGGACTGAGGATTTTGTCCCCCATCACTTACATTGGAAGCATACTGTATAAGGAAGGGATCTCTTAAGGGTCAGTATAAACAGAAGATATTATTACAGCACTTAAACATATTATGTTTAGATTAAGTGCAATTTACCCGAGAATATCGAAATCCCAGTATCAAAGTAATCCAGTGATAGTTGTCTGTACATCCATTGGTACATTGCCAACGGGCTCTACTAATAGGTAATTCGGCATACTTTTAAATTTACTTTCAATTACATTTTCCAAAATGTAAACAAATAAAAAAAAACCCCCAAAAAACAGTACTCAATTCTGTCTGCAGGGGAGCCCACAGTGTCAGACTTTGAAAAGCCCTGATGTGAACTAATGAACTAACTGCAGCCTGTGTTAGGAGGCCATCATTACTTGGTGTAATCTGTCAACCTCCTGATGTGAAGGGTGGGTTTAGCTTTCGTTCCAGCCACATAGCTTATTGTATGTTAGTGAAAAAAATGTGAAAGGCTTATCATTTATTTTAATACAATTTACGATTATTATCTATGTATTATATAATATGCAGGTGGTCTTCGGCATTCATAGTAAAGTCATAAATATTTTTGTTGGTGAATTTTTTGCATGCATTTAATGGTCACTCAGTGACTCTTCCTTGTACCGGTGCTGTGATGATGGACTTGTTAGTGAGATGTTGCAGTTATCTTGGTTGGCCTGTGTTGTTAGGTTCTATTCATTATGGGTTTTATCTGGTGTGCTTTTGTTTTCCTTCTCTTTGAAAGAAAAAATAAATAAATAAATAAAAACTGTAATAACACAAGAAGAGGATAATGTAAAGCTTCACAGAAGCATACTGTATCAAAACCATCTCAAATGAACTAAATAGTTTTAAATGCTTGGATTACAGTAAATAGTGAACTGTAGGGGGTTCAAATCAAAACATGGTCTAAGGAGCTAAAAAGCTTTCTTTGAGAATCAAACCAGTAGAGTGAGATATTTTATGAGTGGAATGCCTCTTTAAACTGAAGACTACAAAAGTTGTCTAAAGGAGTCTTGAGTGTGAAGTGTAGGCTGCCTTATTGTTACCCACATTTGGATATATTTACAGATGTAAAAATCAATGCAGGAGTATGAGAGGAGCCCAGACGGCCTGAGGGCTCTCTTTAGTTGCTGATGAAAATTACAGCTAAAATCTGTCTCAGCTGCTGTATTTATCTCCTTTCACATCAGATATAAACTCTGTGTTGGCAATTATTCTACAGAGAGCATATTGACTCGAATCACTCCTCAAATGTAATCAAAACAAATTGTGTGTGTTGATCATTTGTAAGACTGAAAACCTATCTAAGAAGCTCTTAATAGCTGTGGGATATTTCAGTTATTTTGCAGTATTAAATGCTACTTCCTGAAGAATAAAATGTTGGAATTCTGTTTTATGAGAGGCTGCCGCCCCTGAAAAATCTTCCACAGGAGCTGCGACATGCTCAGCTGACAGCAGCAGATATGAGGTGCCAGTTAGCAGAGCAGCACAGACTGACAGATGACTGGATGCTGAGACTCCTGGTTTAAATGAGCAAACCTGCCCACCCACCATAAGACAAAACTGCAGGCACCTACAGTCACACTGACCTCCTGCAATTGTCAGGCACCAGTGCTGAAAAACAGTCAGCAAGAGGGTTGTGCGTTTAATTGGACAGGGAGCTGTTTAAACAGCTGCCGATATGCAGAGTTCACTCCTGGAACTCCTTTAATTTTGAAGCGAGCAGTGAATGATGCCATCACTTCAAGATCAAAATGAGAAAATGTTTCCTCTGAGCTCAGTCTGCTCAAACACCATTATTAAAATAGGTCTTTCATATTATGAAAAGGGGGATTTTCATGATATGTAAATGGGTCAAAGGATACTCCCTTCTTTGCTTGTTTCTTGCATACTTTCCATTCCCGGAAGAGCAGCTGCCACGCGCCGAAACAGCTGGAAAGAAAAACAGAATGAGGGCACTTTGTCTTTAAACTGAAGCAGGGACACACAACACGAACACTTACTTTGTCTAACAGTTGGCCTTTTTTGGCCTCAATTCATTTCAGGTGAAAATAATATCCAGTGATTTAATATCCAGATAATATCCAAACTACTGCTTTGCATTTTAACATTTTTAAAAATTCTCTTTTATTGTGCTTTTTCATCATTTCCATGCAGCCATTTACGACTATTCCTTTCACTAGGATATTAACTTACAGACTTGCTTTATATTGGTAAAGCCCATAAACATTTTGTCTATATTAACACAAATTTGAAAAAGTTGCAATTTAGGGTACCTCACATGGTCAAGATACCATCCTGTCAATGATCAGCTGCGTCAACATGTTTGAAAGTCCATCTACTATTTTAGTTGAGTAATCATTCAAATAAAGAAATTCCAGCTTTATTAACAGAAAAAAGGATACCCTCAAAGTAATGCTGGAAACATATGCTGAGAAACAACAATCTCAGCATATCAGATAGCTGTAGACATTCAAATCAAAAGTTCAGATTACTATATGTCCTTGTAGCTATCATCTGTAACTGGATGTTTCTACGAATAGCTTGCCATGTGTCAGATTTGATCAAGCACGTGCCCATTTTGGGACCAAATTGTGTCTTAAGCATCTGTCATTTTGCTCTTTTGGGTGGTATTGTAAGTAGTAGTCTTTGGAAAGAAAAAAGAGTAAAAAATAAGCTTACATAATTTAATTAAAAAATAAGAAAACAAAAACATGTCTAAATTAATCTCATTCTTGGCTAAACACAACAAAAACATGTTAACATGATGATTTGGCACATCTTTCAATGTTAAATAAGCACTGTCTTACTACATTACTTATCAGTTCTTATGAAACATCGTGAAAATTGATGTATAAAAGCTTAAATTTTGCTGACACATCTCAGAGGGTAGTGATGACACAGCCGAGCAGTATGAACACTGCAGCCTTTGGAGGCAGTACTGTGACCTTTGTTTTGCAGGTTTCACACCACTACGTTCCATCCTGTCCACGGTCCCTGAAGTAAGGTGAAGAATAGCCTCCTCTGTCTGCGCTGCTGCTGCCTGAGAGAGGCGCCTGCCAGCAACACCATTCACTGACAGACACTATACAGCTTGCCTTCATCTCACTGCTTATTAACTTAACAGACAGTCGTTTGACCACAAACATCTGTTCAGAGACAAATCCCTGTTGTTGAACCAGGTTGCTTCTCTTTGTATCTGAAACCCACAAATTGGGGGGGTATGCACAACATGTTGTCCGACCATGTCAGAAGGCGAAAGTGTTTGTAGTTGATCCAGCGGCCACACTCTGGTAATTGCCTGAAGGCTGCCAGTTAGAAAACATGGATGTAAATCATGCAAAAAACAATAGGCTTTGCTTCGCTAATGTTTTATGAGGAAAGCGGGATGATACAATAGTCTCAAGAAAATCTGTGATCAAATTGCAATGAATGCATTTAGCTCTAAACTAACTGCTAGGTAATTGCATCATCTAATCCAGTGATACTCATTTACGACCCGTGGGCCAAATCTGGCCCATGATAGGGCCCGTCGACCATTTTCTAATTCACAATGAAAATAAATCGATTCACACTGGTAATCTTTTGTTTATACCAATCAGCAAATGTTCAATCAAGTCCCTTGGCTGTTAAAGTTGCATATTAGCCTATCAGCGATCTGTGCAGTGCTATTGGTGGTATTTGATTTCTGCGAAATCGTACACCTGACCTGCGCGGCCAAGTGGGAGGAGTTTGTCTTCAGGGCTGCCTGCCTGGCAGAAATTCCTGAGGGCAAACTTCTCCCACGTTCCTGAGTTGGGCTGCTGCATCTGGATTCACCTCTTGGCAAAGATGAGTGAGGACAGCAAACATCGAAATGTTGACAATGAAAAATGGACAGGTGAATGTGCCTTCATTTTGCCACCTCATACCAAACCTCTGACATTAGCAGCCTTGCATACAGCAGTTGTTAATGACAACTGCTGTATGCAAGGCTGCAAATGTCAGGCGCCATCATGAGTAAAAACATGCTAGCTTCAGTGCAGCATTCCCATCTGGTAGCACCGCAAGATATGTGATAAATATTATTAATGTTTGTTTATTAACTGGCCCCTGTCATTTTGCAAATGTGGCCCCCAGGCAAAGCAAGTTGAGTATCCCTGATCGAATCTATAGGAGGAACCTGTGGTGTAAATATGAAGCTTCTGTCATGTTCTTGACAGAAGAATGTTTCTTCATAAACCACGACAATGTGACAACATTAACATTATCATAATCTATGGTTATATTTTCATAGGCAGAATGGCAGAATTCTTTATTAAAGACTTAACATATCTAAGCACCAAACTGACTCTGAACTCACCTGTTTGACGTTGTAACCGGTCTTGGCGCTGGTCTCTATGAACATGACACTCAGCTCTTTAGCCCTCTGTTCACCTTCCTCAATTGTGATTTGCCTGTCAAAAGAGGGGAATTAATATCAAAACACTGCAGATTAATGCATTAGAAATAACTGACTGTTTACAGAATGTGGACACATAGCAGAGGCTCATTTTCTCATACTAACATTCAGCAAAGACAAGTACACAAAGACTCCCCGTAAAGCTCACTATCTGCAGTTGAAGCTCCTGTTATTCTAGGCTAGTGAGGACACACCAGACTTAATTAGCTAATGACGGAGAACGATTAATGACATTGTCCTGCAAGAAATTAATAACAGCCAATTTGCATTACGTTTGAATGAATCTGGCAGTGACTGTTTGGCTCTTGCTGTGAAACGGAGACTGTCAGGTGTCCATTAACACAAACAGAGAAATGGGTGCAGTCCTGCTGACTCCACAGCCCGCACAGCCAGCAGGTTCATTAAGACGACTGGCTTAGATCCACCTGCCGCTGGTCTTCTGGGGGAACCATGACGTCACCAGCTTGTCTTTGTTCCTCTCAACACAAAGGGAATCTTAGCTGTGCACCAACTCAAAAATACCACTCTTTACTGTCAGCTAACATCTGTCGGGTGTAACATCTGTCTAAACATACTCGCATCAACAGGCTGTCCTGTTGTGCAAAGCATCAAACAGGGCGACATATTTAACTGATCCTCATCTCCTTAAATAGCTCCTCCTTTGCATCACAGCACAGAAGAAAGAAATTCCGTCTTTGTGAGTTAGGAAAAGAGGTTTCTGCAGCGAGAACAGACAACACTGCACTGGAGACGTATTTAGATAATAACACCACCTGACAGAGCTGCACCAGTGCTATTGTGGCTATTTCTGGATGCATGTGTCTGAGTTCCAACTTAAACAACACCGAGGCTTATTCATCATCAGACAGGCAGTTGGCAAGAAAATTGCATAATGGATGCGCAATATGTGGCACCCTAGCAACATCCATGCACGCTAGCTGGCATTTGGAGTTTCAGAGAAGTTCTCTACTGAAATATGACATCAGCTCTCACCTAAGCCACTGGTGATCACATTTCTTCAACAATGTAAGCAAATATGGGAGCAGTACCATTACTATCCAGGGTCATTATGAACTCAAGCATAACAAAGATCAATTTGATCTTTGCTTCCTTTTGTTGTTTTTTTTTTGTAGTGGCCACTTCAAATGTTGACACTCAGATATTTTATTTTTTAAGACATTTTACTTGTCCATTAAAGCTGCACTAATAATTTTTTTATATTAATAATGGATCAAATGACTACATATGGTGTGAAAGGTGTCGCTAATAGTGACAAACCCACAGAGAATTATCACTAAACTCTGTAGTTCTTCTCAGCTCTAAAGAGCTTTTTAGTTCATTGTTTAGGTTTTATGGGCCCCCAATTTTATTACTTTGGTTCAGCAGCAGCAGGCAGCTTTTTTCAGCGAAAAGGCTCTGATAAACCAACTGTACACTAACCTGCTCAGCACCAAACAGCAGACAGACACAGTTAGCGACTAGCTGGTGAACACAGCGGAGCATTTAGCAGCTCAAGAGCCAGATATTTCCTTCAGGAGTTGGTGGAGACCAAAACAGACCTAAAAGTAGATTATTGGACTTACATTTGCCAGGTGGCCAACAACACAATTTCAAATGAATGCTAATGTTGGTCTGGTTCAGCTGGATGTGTAAAAAGACAACTGTTTGCTAACATGTTCACCATAACATCTTTATATTATATTATTATGTCAATGTTGTGTTCACAGCTTGTGCTGCCCCCAAGTGGCCAAAAAAAAAAAAAATCAATTTATGCAGATTCAACAGAGTAGTATTGATTATATGGATACTGTATTATTTGTGTTATCTGTTTGTCTACCTTGTGTGTTATAAAGTATAAATATAAGCATGACAATACATTTGTGGATTATAGAAATCTTTTTCATATCTTCAGTGGCGATCCTAGACTCTGGGGGGCCCCCAAGCAAAGAAGCTCTGTGCCCCCATAAAAATGCATTCAGTCAATTCAGTCAAAAAATTGATCAAATGTCATTACTTACATACTCTGTGTCAGTAAGTTAGGCAGGTGAGCCGTGCTTTCTCCTGATCCTCCTCCCACCCACTTAGGGTTTTTTTGAGGCAGAAGTAGTGTACTGTATAGTGTCTTTATGGGAGTTCAAGGGGGTTTATACTTATGCCAATATGAGTGGCCATTGGAGGCTTTTCCCAAATTTTTTTTTTTTTTTTTTTTAGGGGCCCCAAATATTTGCCTGGTTTGCCTCTCCTGACGGATGTGCCTCTGCATATCCTGTGAAGGCTCCAGAAGTACATTAACTTTAAAACCGGCTTCACACCAAAGTATTGTAGGAGCAGTGTAGAAGAGAATATCTGAAAAAAATACTTATTAATGCTGACGTAACCAGTAGAGTTTAAAAAGTCCCTGAGCTGACACCTGTCAGTGTACAGCACATCAGGCTTCACTTGGCTGATGCTGCCTGGTGTACAATTCACAGCAGGGCTCCAGGGACTCTGCAGCACCTAAACTGTGCATACTTTAACTCCCCTTAGCACTGAGCATTGGGAAAAGCTCCACCACGCATGAATGAACAAACAAACAAACACAGAGAAGAGGTGCTCCTCTGGGGCAAATGGTAATCCAGATGCACCATATCACAGTAATGCAATACACGTGAATCTGGGCTTCTTCTCAAGTAATGTCAAAGGCAAGGGTTAGATGTATCAGTGCTGATAGTGTAAGATAATGTAACAAAATCACACAATGCAGTTGAAAACTGGAGCACAGAAAAACTGCAGGTACTGTACTTAAAAATAAAAAAAGGAAAAGCCATTTGAATTTTTCTGCACTGATTTTGGCAAAAAGCTGTCAGGCTGATACACAAAGCAATAAGGCTAATTTACCTGTAAGAAGAAGCTAACTGGGAGAGGATGCTGTTGATGCAGTAAATAGCCTTACTTCTTTATCATCAAACATTTACTGGAGCTTGAACTTCCAGAGTCTCCTTCATGACCCAAGTAAATTGCAGTTAAGATAAATGAGCCATAAATTAAAAGGGAAAAGATTCAGTAGTTTTCAGTTATTTGTTTTTCTGAAGACCAACATTTTCTAAATAATTTCACTTAGCACCACACCTAATTCTGTTGATTATTATGACAGCTCAGCTAGCAAGATGTATTTAGACATGACATAAGTTAATACAATTGGTCTGTCTTAATTTGATATAATCTTAAATATGCTCATTGCTACACTGTGAAAACAGATAGGACACGTTGTACTTGCCCAGCACCTACGCAATCTCACTCTCCTAAACCAAAGCTTTTGCCTTTGGTCTGTTGTCATGGCAGCCGTGAACTTTTGACAGATGCAGTGAGATACATCCTGGAAACTACCATCACCAGCAGTTTTCCTGCGTTCCCTTCAGTCAGTTACACACTGAATCTAAGACACAAGTATGCCAGAGGGAATCTCTTTCTGCAGCTCAAAGTATGTCCTTGACATGTTAATGCTAGAAATGTTATTGGTACTGAATGGGAAAAACATGCTAACAATAGCAATTAAATTGCTGCATATGTGTGCATAATTTATGCATGGTTACTCACCACATGAAGATAAGATCATTTGTGAAAATGCTGAACACTTTTGCAAACATGAATATTCAGTACGGCTGCATATTTGACACGTACAGAAAGAACATAGAGAACAGGAATTAGTCTGATCCTATGCTGAAGGACACTCGCAATCACTCGACACCTCGTTACCACACCATCATTGTCCAGCATGTCAGCGCACTGTTTTCTTAAAATTACAGAGGATCAGCCAACCAGACCAGAGAGCAGATGGTCAGCTGTTTCAGCAGTGTGTTGACTTGGGAAGTGTCTCCAGCTAAGAAACAGACCAGAAACCAGAACAGCTGTTCAAACTAAGATAAAGGATACCCCAGAGGACTACAGAAGGAAGATCGATTAATGGACCACCGTGTTTGTCAGCCTCCCAACTTTAGCTCAGAAATATACTACTAATGACAACTAATGAGCACTGTTGTGTATATATAGTATATCGAGAACTAAAGCATGTGTACCAAGATATGTAGTACAAAACTCATTGCATAATTAGGTATATTACTTGTATATGATAGGAGGACTGTGAAGTTCTGTGGATAAAGTTAATTTTAAGAAAGTGACACAAAACGTAGATAAATATGTGTTTCACAGGAAAGTCATTATTAAAATAAGCCATGCAAGCAGCTCTGTGGGGCTGTACTTGATCACAGTGGTGCTTTGAGATAAATGCTAACGTCAGCATGCCAACAAGCTCACATGACAATACTAACATGCTGATGTTCAGTAGGTATAATGTTCACCATGGAACCATATTAGTTTAGTGTGTTAGCATGTGAACATTTGCTAATTAATGTCCTGTAATGTAAACCTCACCAAGGGACAGAAACAGACGATGTTCGCAGTTTTTGTTCAGTGCTTCAGCAGCAACTGCACATTTTTGCACACACATATGAGTAAAGTCAATTCATTCTGCATGTTTTTTGACCATGTGTTGCCTACGCTACACTGCCATTTTGAACTGTTCTCTCTGATAAAAGAGATAATGCATCTCAAGAGACTTCCTGGTAAAATCCCATAGAACCAATAAAAAAATATCCAAACACAACATTACTGAAAATTATGTATATCAGCATATGTTAGGAAATAACAGATAAAGGTAAAGTGGTTCAGCTTAATTTTCTACACTTCTTTATGGATGTCAGGAATAGGACTAGGCAACATCGCCGGGTTGTCACTTTCCCGTTTAAGGCCTACTGATTACTTCGCATCTGTAATCTATCTCAAGTATGTACTGTACAGTATGTACCATTAATTCATTTTGGCACAAGGACACAGGCCATTTTATGGTTCAACTCTCCCTTTATTTTCCGCTATTCTTCCTCTACTGTATATTTCTGCTGTTTCTCTAAGCAATCTCTTCTCAAATCATTGTCTTTTTCCTTCTCAGCTTTATTAAACATCCTGTTTCATCAGCATTTTCTCACCCTTTCCTCACTACAACGATAGTAAAGGCATATATATATATATATATATATATATATATATACACATACATACACACACACACACACACACATATATACACATACATACACACACACACACACACACACACACACACACACAAAAAAATAAACACTAAAATAACCAGTTATGCTGTGTGTATTAATTTAGATATATAATTTAGCTCATACATTAAATTCTTATGGTAAAGTATTAAAGAGTTAGAAGATGTTAGTCTCAAGATAATCAGTTCTGTCTCATTAATAAACAGATTTATTCAGCAAGACGCTCTGACATCTAATCAAATCATCTACTCTGCAGGGGAGCCTGTGGAGTCAGCCTGATGTGTTCATGTTTTGTTCACGAGGTATTGTGCTCAGCTGAATGTTCCTACAGACTCATGGTTGCCATGGTGTTGAGACATAAAAAGAAAAAGCGGACTTAAAAGACTAAAACGTGATATAAGTTCTGACGTTAGGAGGCAGGTTGAGTGAGTAACTACATACCTCTTATCTGCCAGGTCTGTTTTATTGCCGACAAGCATAATGATGACATCACTTCCTCTCTCTGTTCTCACGTCCTCAATCCACTTCGACGTCTGCTGGAATGAATTAACATCTGTTGAGAAAGGTAAGAAACAAAGCAGAGTCAAATTGCAGTGACATTAAACATGCGGTTACTGCTCAAAACCGCTACTACTACTACTGTAAAGCAGAATTTAATAGCGAGGTGATGTATTCATATTGAAGAGTTAGGACCACATCAGCATCTGAACTGAGTGAAGTGATATTAACAGGTAAGTTTACATGTTGTTTAATATGCTGCAGCTGAGCAGCTAATTAGCGATCTAGCCTGCCTGATGTTAGCAGTAAACTTTCCCCCCGTGAACAGGGCCGTTTCTAGCTTTTTGGGGGCCCTATGCAAAATGTTGTTTGGGGGCTCCTATTGAGCTTATAGGTGCTTTCTCTCAACACACGAGGGTGCTTGGCTACCAAGACAGAGTGGTCATTTAATTAAAAAACAAAAACAAAACAACAAACAGTCTAAAATGGCAGCTTGGGGGGCCCCTGGTGGCTTCAGAAGCCCTATGCAACCACAGTCCACATATATAGCAAGAAACAGCCCTGCTGGTGAATGTTTGTTTGTTGGCTCGTTCAACAAGCTCAGGTGCAGGATAAGACGTGTGTTCATGTCTGTAGTTTAGTTAAGGAGACTTTAGCAGCAAAAGCTAATGTGGTTGTTCCGTCCGCTCTGCCTACAATAGAACGCCGACGTTACTGCTTTATGAACAAACGGTATTTTAACGAATGAATGCAAAGGCAGAAGGTGCCACGATGAAACCATAAGATGTAATGTATACATTTCCCCCTTTCGGTTTTTTCTCCAAGAAGAACACAGGCAGGACATGTGGTTTATAGAGCAGATATGTGTGCTGCAGCAGACAAAGTAAATGCAATTTAATTTCAGTTGGACTTGAAGAGAATTTGAGAACATGGGAGGTTAATGCAAAAAGTCTCATCTCATCGCCCAGTGATGATTTGGGCCAATTTGATTTGGGAAACATAAAGGAGATATTTGTGAAGACAGTGATGTTTTTGGCCAAGGAGAGATGAACCCTGGCTACCTGTGTTGACAGTGAACAGTTAAAAAAAAAAAAAAGATATAGGTTATTTTCATGAGGGACCACTGACTTGTAATGTCGTAGACCACCACAGCCACAGTGGAGTCCCGTATATAACTGGGAATGAGGCTCCTGAAGCGCTCTTGTCCCGCTGTGTCCCAGAGCTGCAACCGCACCTGGGGTTCAGAGAGAGAAAGCTGAGGAGGCTGAGATTATTCGGATAGTCAGAGAGCCTGGAAACAGTAGGCTCTATCTCCACACACACACACACGAGCTTACACAACACGTACACTGTCGTAAACATGTCTGAGCGTACAGAGCACAAGATTCACACTCAGGCATTATCTATATGAGTGGACATGATGAGACTCCCAAGGTCGTACTGCTGTATGAAAGATTCCCCAGGATAAACAGACAGGTTTGACTGTATCCATCTACATATCACAAGCTAGAAAGATGCAGTACTCCTGGGTTTCAATGCATGCATTATTGTAGTGATGAACGGTTCTACAGTATGTGTCTCTCTCTGGAAGAAGGAGGTTGTGCGCTCCTGACACATTGCAAACATTTAACAGCTTTGTCATGACATTATAAAGCTGTAACTGAGGTTCTTACCGTTCGATCTTCCAAGTACATGGTTTTCGACAGGAAGTCAATTCCAATTGTGGCCTAGTTTAGGGAAAGAAGACATCCATGGATCAACATCACTGTAAATACCTTGAATAATGCAAGTTAAAGACGCAGAAGGTGAAGAGGAGGATAGATTACTGTAAAGGCCAATTCAGACCAAAGATTCGCGATGAGACGAGTTGAAACTACTTGCAATGTTCTGAAACCGGCCAGTTTACGCCAAAGAGACGAGACGGCGTATCGACTGTACTTCCGGTTTAACTGCTGGCTTTTCAGGCGTTTTTTGCAGCTGGATATAATTTGTAGCGTCTTAAAATATGGATGAGGATAGTGATAGTGAGTTACTTGCTACAGTTGCATTTCTAGTGTTGGTGAAACGGCGAAAACAAAAAAACAAACAAACGACTGACTGACTTCGACCATGTATGGTGTAATGAATATCCGTACAATATAATACAACAGCACTGCAAAAAACACCAAAAACAACAGCGTAAACATTACATTTTAGTAGATTGTTGATTAATCTCTGATTACTTTTGAGTTTCTCATGTTTAGTCAGTCGGTTTTTAAAATTTGAGCAGGTTACAGTAAGTCAGTTATTATTGTGTAAATATTCCACTTAAATAATCACATCAGCTGTATTTTTTCAATATGTATTTTACTTAAAATCCTGCCTCTTATCATCCCACATTATCCATTTATAATAGCAATCTAATCATTCCCTCACTGTGTCACGACACAGATGGCACCGTGTTCCCTCTTCAAGGGATGTTTACCTTCCGCAGCCAAGCCCACCACCGCTTTCTGCCTGCCATGATATCATCAGGTGCTCGGACAAATCAATGTTAAACCGCAGATCGGGGTTTGTTTGTGTTACTGAATTTTTTGATTAGTTTATTTTATTTTATATAACAGGGCCCATGCACAACACAACTGTTGAGCTAAAGTTAGCTATATAGCTCATTTACATCTGCGGTCCCTGGGCAGGAAGATATGCCAGAACCGTTCCGTTTTGGACATGTGGCAATAATAATTACAAAGATTGCTTCTTTCAAAACCAACAACACAGCGCTTGTAAAACATTCATGTCGTTATTATGAAATTCAGTATTGGCAGTACTATTCTAGTAGTGTATTGCAGTCATGGACCAATCTTTTAGACTATGCGCATACTGTATATACATAGGTGCATTCTCTCTCTCTCTCTATATATATATATATATATATACACACACACACACACACACACACACACACAACTGTACTGTGATGAAACACATCAGTTAATATTGACATTTCTTACCAAATGTATAAAAATCTGCATTTCATGGGTTGAAAGTGGCTCAACACGCCATCTACTGTTTTAAACCAGCTCTGAACCTGCGAGGCCAATGCTGACATAGAGTCAACCTGTTGGGACCTGTCTACTTCATGAAATTTTTTATTTATTTATTTATTTATTTTTAATTAAAAAGTCTCCCCCATGACCCACACACTACATAGCCCTCACCCATTGCATTTTTTAAAATATGCTGGGAGGGAGGATTCAAGCTGAATCTGAGGGTGTTACACTTCAATGACAACTGGTTAAGGCAGATTCATGTCACACATCCAGATGTTTGATGTACTTGCGGGGAGATGGGGGTGTAAAGGGCTCCACAGTAGCTGGTGTAGGGCTGACCCAGGATTATGCAGCAGTCCCCAGCTGCATGTTTAAAGCCTGTGTGACCCCAGCCTGCAAACTCCAGCACTGGCCAGCTGGAGCATGTACTGTAGATGACTAACAGGTCTGACTGTTAAGGTGTGTGGATATCAGCAGGGAAAAGAACCCAAGCACAGACAGACCAGGAGGTTAGAAGCAGTTTAATGATTCATTTTACTCACATGCAGGTATGGCAGGCAAACAGGCAGGTAGACAAGCATGTACGGGTTCAGAAGACAGAAGCACAGGGCAAAACATCCAAAAACAGGAGCATGAAAACCAGATAATCCAGAAACAGGGACCAGTACTCACTCCAGTGCAGAACACACACAACTCGATAGGAGGAACAAAGTGAAAGGACCGGTATGAATAAGGAAGAGGCTAACGAGGGAATCAGGGGCAGGTGTGTAATAGGGAGCAGGTGAGGACAATCACCTGAAACACGAGGGCAGGAACGGAAAAGACAGGAAACCGGAAAGACCAGACTACAAAATAAAACAGGAAACAGACAGATTAACGGAATGTAACACTGACAGGCTGACGGGATGCAGCTTCCTACTTGTATTTAACAGTCAAGTTGATTTTGATGCATTTTATTTGTACTGAGATACATTTTGATATATTTGTACCCATCTGTGATTTAGCAGGTGGTCTGTTGTGTTTGTCTATGTTAGGCAGTCCAGCAGGGTGCCCACTGCCCACTTTGATAGGACTGGGCATCAGCAGCTTGATCACGCACTCGTTTCCTTGGCGATGCCAGCTACCACAGTGGACTAACTCAGAGAGTCTGGCATGAAGACAGGACGTCATTTATACTCCTTATTCCTTTACACTCAGTCAGATCAAGCACAGCTAGGCGGAAAATAAACTGCATCAAAGAATTAAAAGTAGAGCAAAAAGTAAAATTATTTATTTATAATTGAATTATTATTATTTTCATTATCAGCCCCAAAAAAGACAGGTGGATTACATGGACTTCAAACATAAATCCCGTATTTATTCTGGCTTTTCTATGCTTTAAAAGTATTTACCAATGTTCTGTCTTTCTGTTACAGGGATGCATAACAGACTGAAAAAAAAAATCAATGTGTGTTGGAGGTTAAAAGCATTCATTTTGTTGAATTGGCCCACCAGCCAGCCTTTAAAAATAAGATAAAATTTTAAAAAATGTGAACATTTGGGTCACCTGAGAAAACACAATAGCTTGAATGAAGATAAAGCGATAGAGATGTTGCAGGAGTTTTTCTTGGGGGATGGCAGAGGGGCTGTAGGCTCTTTCTGGCCCCCAGTTTTAAATATAGAATCCCACACAGACAGCCACACATGAACAGATTAGATCATCAGAAATTATTAATATTCCTTTTAAATTTTTAAGTAGTGCATGTCGTTAGAAGACAGACCATGGCTCTCTGGCCCATTCTGCCAGGGACTAGCGCAGAAAAATGCGATGTGAGGGATTTCACTGACACATTTTAAATACATTTTTGACTTTTTAACTTAAGATATTGGTCTTTATATATTTTTTCTTATGTAAAATCATCATTAAATGAGTTGATTTTGACGGGAATTTTTGATGTGTGAATACATCAGGAGACATTAAGTGCTGTGGCGAACGACTCCAATGCAAGCAACACTACTATGATCGAGTCGTGGTTGAATGAACTTCATCTTTCTAAAGCAACCATGTCAGCTGACCAAAACTAAAAAAGTATTATCTTACTCTTTAACAAAACGGTCTGTCTCTGTAGGGATCCTTTCCATAATGTTGTCAGACACTTAGAATAACAGTCTGAGCCCGTCAGTGGCAAAAACAAGCACTTTTAGGGGACAGACTTTTCACGGTGCAAATGCCCCAAAGGATGACGTTGCAGCCATTGCAGCCCGTTCGCAGATGCTGATGGAGGCGATCTACTGGACCAACTCCAAAACTTTTGGTAAGTAGTGGTCATTTAGACCCCAAACTTTGTAAAAAAACAAAAAAAACAAATAGGCCCCAGGAGTTGGAATGATCAAAAACTTAACAATGATTCCAAAAAACACTCTTGTAATCAAGTGGAGATGTCTGGCAATCAGTCTTTGAGCCAACATATGTGCCACTTATTCCAGTGAGCACTTTCTACCAGCCCATCTCTTTATAGTGAGCACAGGCTTCACTGTTTACTAACTCAGGGTTCACTTGTGAGGAGGTCACGGAGCAGCAGGCCTGCAGTATAATAAGAACTAAATCATATTTGCACAGGCAAGATGTTGGATTTATGACCCAACAGAAATACCACATTTGGCTTTAAGCACTGCATGTAACTTCATTAACAAATGCAGGATTTGAACTTTTATATACAAAATATTTTTGTGTTTTTCCAATATGGTATTTCTGCTTTTATGTAAGCAGAGAATGTGAATACTTCTTCCACCACTGCTGCTCCCCACCAGGACCTTCAAGGTCCTCCATCTGGCAGGGACGCTGTTAAACCAACAGACCTTGAGTCCCAGTAAGCAGACGGGTATTTGCTCACAGCGCCGTATTTGACCACAGTTTGTGAACACACAAAACCAGATTAATTTGAAGTTTACTGCCAACCCAAGAGGGAATAGATCAATCTATGATCATGCCGTCTTCATCAGATAGCAGGCTGTGGTAATTATGTTGAACATGACAATTACAGCATGCAACTTATGTAACCACAGTAATGAGTAGTCTATTTAACTCACTTTACTCATGTCACAAAGCATTATGGGTAGATTTAAGGTTAAACTAATCTTCTAATCCTGATAGCAGATTGCTGCAGCAGCAAAGAGAAACAGGTGTTAGAGTTATAGGACAGTTAGAAGAGATAACAGGATTAGGGCTGCAACCAGCAATTGTTTTCATATTTTCATTATTGATTACCTATCAGTTATTTTTTTCAATTTATCATTCAGACTTAAAAACATTAGGAAATATTTAAAAGGTGACATCTTCAAATTGTTATCAGACCAACAGTTCAATTGGTCAACACTCAATTGTTGAATTTACAATGACCAGGTCTATTCTATGATCAGCTCTATTTTCGCAAAAAATAGATTCATTGTTTAATGTCAGATTATAGAGAAAAATGCCCGTCACAATTTCCTAGAGTCCAAGGTGATGTCTTCAAAACGCTTGTTTTAACTGACTAAGAGACTAAAACTGAAATATATTACATTTATTATCACACAGGACAAAGAAAAGGGGAAGCTGGAACCAATGAAAGTTTGGCATTTCGCTAGAAAAAATTACATAAACAATTTTCGACTAATCAATAAATTGTTAAAGTTCTACACTGTTTACTCAAATAGGGGAATACACATTAGATAAATTATGTGGAAAATTGTTTGCAAACTAAGCCATTTTCAAATTTAGTGTAATAAAAAATTCAACTGAAATACAGACAGACGGACACAATGGTCATAAGTAAAATTTCACACCTTTATCATCTTATCCTCTGCTTCAAATTGCTTCACTCCCGAAGAGTGACGTTTTATATATATTTTGAAATGTCCAATGAATCAGATTTACCCATCGCTACACTAAATGGCTGAGTATTTGGGCAGAGCAGACAGATGCAGTCACAGCCTGGTGGCCAGACCTGACTGACAGCTCCACCACAGCTGACTAAAGCGCTCTGCCTCTAGAGGCCTCTGAGCCCTTTAGCATGTGCTGCCAGGCAGTGAGGATGCCTGCCTCTGTCTCTCTCGGCTGGGTGGCTGCTTGATGGGACTCTGCTGTTTTAGAGGCAGCAAATCTGGCCCTAGTCGTCCTCCTGCTGACTAAAGCCACTACCATGCTCGGTTTCATCTTTCTGATGGGCCCTCGGTCTCTAAATACACTGCCGCTCTCTTCCTTCAAAGGAGTAAACTGGATATGCCTGAATCTAAAAGCTTGACACGTGAAAACAAAAACATGTGGTGATTCAGTATGTAGGCCTGGAGAACCGTGACTTCATAAATCTTCTCATCAGGACAGATGTTTCCTGCAGGCTCACGTTCACAGCATCTTTCCACCCTCACTGGGCAAATCTAGCCTCCCCTCTGAGCAGCAGCATAAACACTCAGACGGAGCTAATGCATGCAGCATTTTAATTAATACTCAAAGGTCTTAGGTAGGGCTGTAAATGATTCTGCAGTTTTTTTCTAGTTCATCTCCTGTCACTGAGCCAGGGAAGAAAAAAGAAGCGGCATTAAGACACGGGGGGAGAGAGAGGGGGGCAGCATGCAAACACACACATTTAGTGGAGACTGAGCTTTGGCTTTGATCTATGGCTACAAAGCAGAGGTTATGGCACCCATAAGAAAATCATTAATCCACTATCTGGGGGAAAAAAAAACCTGACAAGGTGACTATAAGAAGGGAATGACGAGGCTGTTTTGTGGACGTAGAGTGGCTTTGTTTTACACACAAACAACTGATTTTCCTATCACTCCCTGGCTGCTGCTATCATTTGGTGCCCTGGCCATTACAATAGCGTGGGGCAGAGGCTGACATTAAACAGCATAGGGGGACATTATTAAATAAGCAGATGCTATCTATCCGGCATCTGGCCGCCTAGCATGTCGCCTGCCCACTTACAATGGGAGGACATGGCTGAAAGAAGAGCTCTGTGTCCCTCCAGGCCTCATCACAACAAGACCGGTGGATCTAGAAAACCCCATTCCCCCCATGATCCTCAGCATTTGACAGCTGTTGGATCTTAAGAGTCGTAATTTATCCAGCTGCATTCAGGTTGGGAGTTGCAGCAGTGGCCTTAGAGCGAGACGGACTGCAGGCAACAACAGATGCCCACATTCACTCCAGGTAATGGTACTTGAAAATGATGTCGCATTTGCTATCCATGCATTATAGGCCTCATTTATAAAGATATTCATCTCACTACAGTCATGACTTATTGGATAACACTGCATTGAAATAAAGGAGGGGTTTTCAAAGTCTGCACTGTGGGCCCCCACTCAGAAAAAACTGACACAATAATAACAATTATAATATTAATAGATTTTTAAATTCCTATTATTATTCTTTGTCTTCTATTTGGGGTATAATCATGCTCTAACTTTAGGAACTACAATTCCTACAATAATTTGGGGGATATAAACAGGAAGTATAATGTTGCCATGGATTCAGTGAGTTCCGCTGTGAGTCACAACATGTTTTTTTTAGCCTATGTTTATTTACATTTTGGCTAATTGGCACCCTTAAAAGTATGCCGAATTAGCTGTTAGCAGCTCCTGTTTGCAACTATCAATGTGAAGAAAACTTAAAAACGTGATGATTCTCAGGTAAGTTCTGGAGTTATTTATTTTCTTTAGTTAAGTGGATTTATTGATGTTTAACTGCGATGACATCAGAGCTAACGGTATCTTCGGGAAAGTGTAAGTCACTCTGAATCTTAAAATATGTGTTTCATGTCTCTGTGTTTAGCTTTGTCTGAGTTTGACTATGAGAAGGAGTATGATTTTTGATGCAAATTGCAGCATTCGGGCGCTAAGGGTTTTAAAGTACCTTGATTGCCTCCATGAGCTGTGTGTTACAGCCACTGCTGCTGCTGCGACTGTTGTCCAGGTGAATAAGCTGGACAAATCAGTGGGCCAAACTACAATAACTAACTTCGTGCAGCATGCACCTTTCACCACACACCTCAGGTCTCTCCCTTCGCCCCCCCTCCTCAACTCTCTCATGCCCACCTGGGGAGGCACGCCTGACCGAACTTCACTGTGTTAAGGGACGATTTGGGTCCAGAAACACTAATAATGGACTGCAAAATATAGAGGCATCTCTCCATTCCACTAGCAGCTAATCACCCAACAAAAAACTAAAATCTCCCCTTTTTAACAAGAATCAATGAATGGATTCATTTCTTTTCCCACCATTGAGGCGCTGATAAGGTAAGATGTTGGGTAAACAGCTGTTATAATAACTCTGCTTCCCAGTCTTTGAGTCCACAACCAACTTTTCCCAAATATAAGCCCGTTCCACAGCAATTGGTGACAAAGAGATGTTTAAAGAAACAACTATGCATCATGAAGATTCAGCAGCTTAACAACACAAAGACATGAGCCTCACAGTCACTGTGAAATGTCTGGCTCTGTAGCCTTTCATGACTTATGGATGTACAAATATAAGAGGATACAGCAGCGGCTATGAAAGCGCAGCATCACAGGGCTAACACAGACAGTTTAATCCACACACAATGAGCCATCCAAATCTCATAACAGCACAGTACTTGTGCGAACACTGAAGAATAGAGACGTGTTTTGTATTTTTTACTTTTTTGGGGGGGTTAGCAGGATGCAGTAAGGCCAAACAAGACACGGTCTTTGTAGCAACACTGATAATATAATGAAAACTAACTGAATACCGGCTGAACCATGTTTTTGACCATGTTCAACCCTCAGTCTGTGTAGCAGACATGCTCTCCATGCTGTGCAACTCTCTCAAAGCAAAAGTTTGACATTTTGGGAAATACACTTATTTGCTTTCTGGCAGAGAGTTAGATGAGGAGATCGATATCACTCTCATATCTGTCTGTTAAATGAGAAGCTACAGCCATCAGGTCAGCTTAGCACAAAGACTGGAAACAGCGGGAGACAGCTCTGTCAAAAGGTAGTCTTGCAGAGCCAGACCTATCTCTACTTTGTTTTAGCGCTGGAGAAAGATCTGGCTGAACCCATCATCATTCTGGTATAGGGGGAAAACAACTCTCTGGCTTGTTTGTATTTCTTTAAACCAATCACATTCGTCCTGGGCGGCGCTAAGCCCAGTATGCAGCGACGGTGCCCTTGCAAAATAGTGTAAACGGTAACACGCAGATAGCGGAAGGGGAGGAGAATTCTGACTAAAACAGTTGGCCAATGGTAGGCTTATACCCACAGCCTACTTCCTGTGAGTCAGACAAGTCAAAAGGTAACAAAATCCACCTCCAATTAACACGTTATATCTTGTTAACTTAATCCGTACAAAAAAAACAAAGTATAAAAACAGCAATACGCCATTTTAGGGTGGGTTATGTGCCAGAATATTTCTTGGTTCTGAACTGTTGCCAGTGGAGACTCTAGAGAGTTACTTTACCCCATAAAACGGCAAACTGATGATTTGGTTTTGGTGAGGATTAAACAAATGACATATAACTTGTTAATTTGTGAGCATTAGAGGTGCTGGTTGGTGGATTCTGTTGCCTTTGGGCAGAGCCAGGCTAGCCGTTTCCCACTGTTTCCAGTCTTTGTGCTAAGCTGAGCTAATACTCAGTATACTGCTTATACTGAGAGGATTGGTATCAATCTTCTTATCTAACTCTCCGATAGAAAGAGAATAAGTATATTTCCAAAAACATGTCGACCAATTTCTTTAATAAACTTCCACTCCTGGTGATAAAGAGACAGTTTTAATTATAGATGTTTATACTGAAGAGAACAAGAAAGTCAAAAGTTAGGTGGAAGAGGCGAGGAAAAAGGAGGCACGGCTTAGATCGACAGCTGAAGCAATCTTTAGAGACTGCTGTAGATGATTTAAAGGCAGGACCAGGTTAGCACTTTGGGACTGAAGCCAATGTCTCAAGCTTTAGAAGGACCAGGAGGCTGCAGAACATTATTAACTCTGCTGGCCTGATAGAAAGCATGCTGGCCAATTTTATACCTGATGGAAATGTCTTTTTCAACCCACAGATGTTTTAAATGAGATGCTGTACAGTCGGATAAGGTGAGGTTCAGGTTTCAGTCAAAAAGAGACATCATTCATTGCCAAGAAAGGTCTCAGAGTCTCTATGGTCGTCTTCTACACATACTGTATTCCTTGTGTGGTGAAGAAGAATATTTTGCACATAATCCACAAAAACTCCATGCAGCAACAATATTAAGAACAAATTAAGGTGTATTTCTGACTGAAGTTCAGCAAAATAAAAGTTACCTCTTAAGTTTTCTTCACGTTCAGTGTTCTCATATACTGACGGTATGTCAGTGTTTCAGGTTAATCTGCTTATGCTTTTTCACTCATTGCACAAGCTCATAACACTGTACATTCCCTCAATAAAGACACACACACACACACACACACACACACACACACACACACACACACACAATCTAAACTATATGAGAAGGAGGGCGGAATAGCTTTGTGAGATTTATTTTTAATTCCTTTTTTATTACTATATAAGTAGATACTTTTTGCTTATGAAGCAATAATGCTGCGGGTTCTATTTAAAGGTCCTTTGCGTGTCTGTAGACACTTGCAAAGACCTCTATAAGTGCTGTAGCTGCATAAGCAATATTCTGTTTTTAGGACGACGAGTGAGATTAGGCTGCTTTGGAGAACAGGGTTAGAAATAGTGATCGCCTGAGGGCCCGCGGTGTTCTTGATGTTGTTCAGTTCAAAAGGTTTTAACATCCATGTTGGCTAAAACGTCCTCGTTTTACACACCCAAATATAGTTATTTCTGGTGAATTAATTTCCTTGTTTATTATGTCTTTGATTTATGTACAGCTGTATGTTTCACCATCGAAGGAAAGACATACGACACTGACGGATCAACAGAGACAAAATATTCACTGCCAGTGGCTGCCGTAGCACCTACCTGATACGTGTTGTCAAAGCTGTCATACATGAAACGTGTGATCAGAGACGTCTTTCCAACTGCAAGAGAAGACAAAAAACAGAATGCGTTAAATGAGAGGCCAGAGCCTTTGTCTTCCTCTATTCAGACACTCAATAAACCGAACAGCAGGATTGGTGGTTAGGGTTTGCTGCCATGGCTGCCACTGCCCTGTCTCCTGCCCAAGGAGCTCATTACTGTGTGGGGGTGACCAGGAGGTCAGCAGCGGCATCAGGTCCAGATGTAATTACAGTGCTGCTGCCGCTGCTGGCATTATGTGTGTTCCCAAAACACATACATTTCCCATTTAATATTATTTAATGGGGAAATGCAAAGATGCAAACTCATTTTCACAGAACCATAGGAAACCTGAGGGAAAAGTCTGCCACCTTTTCAGTTAAAAGTTATCTGAGGGCTTTGAGAATTTTTTAAAGGGGCTTTAAGTTTTTTAAAAGCACAATATCCCTTACTGATAATCTAAACAGGGCGCTGAGGCTCTGGAACAATCTGCTCAAGGAAATCAGGTCGGCTGAGTCAGTGATCTCCTTCAAGTCCCTTCTTAAAACATACTTTTATCGGAGAGCCTTTCCTGATTTGACTTGAGTTTTAATTGTCTTTAAACTGTATTTTATTTCCTTTAAATCTTTCCTTTTCCTATTCTTACCTTTTACTACGCTGTATTGGTAATGATTTTATTCATTTTGCTGTCTTTGTGAAGCACTTTGTAACGTGGATATGGAAGTGCTCAATAAAGATTATATTATATAAAGATTATAAACAAGGTAACTCTATGAGTAATAGCAACACACTGTATTGTACCTTGACGCAAAAAAATATCAAAAAAATAAATGCCAACTGTCAGAGAACACTGCAATTAGTGACAGGAATCAACAATCTGTTGCAAATGAGCATTGTTCAGCTCCAGCACTATTGATCCCCTGATCAATGTCTGTGCATGGCAAACAATAACTTGCAGTAATCCCGGACTCCTCGCTCTCCAATTGTTTTGCATGGGACTTAAGCGATCACAGATAGGAAAATATATTCTAGCATTTATTTCAAGCAACACTGGCAATACCATCAATATCAAGGTGAAGCTAAAGGGATGACTGATTCGTCGTGCTCCTTAAAGTTGGCTTAGGAAAATACATTTTGGACAAGCTGTTGTTGCAGTGGATACTTAACGTACCCAACTATTAGCATGCTCTGATGCTTTGCTCTGTGGAAAAATAATACTTCACTAAACTGCCAAGAATCATTATGGAGGCGTGTTATGGAAAACAGCCACCTAATTTCATATTAATTTAATAATGAATTCATCATTTAAGGATCATGAGGCATGATATACCAGAATTAATCACTTAGAGAAAAGAAGGCTTGAGATACATGATTGACTCATTGATAGATTTTTTTTATCCTCAGTGGTTTTACTAATGAAGGGGACTGGAGCACAGCAAATGGGGAAGCCAGCAGGAATCAATCACATCCTCTTCTTATGTCCATTTAGCAGAAGTGCAGATGGTTGGCTGAGAGCCGGTATCCTATATCCCTCTATCTCCAGTGGAACAGGTCTAAAGTGCTGTAATTACGTCTAATCTGCCAGTAAACACTGGCCAGCCTCTGGATGGTGCTGACTACCATACAGTTTACTGACATTTCATCTTATTGACTCATTGACTAATAGACCTAAATCTACTCATCTACATATACCCTCAGTTCAACATGCAACATCTTTTTGTACAGCTGCCATTCCAGATTTGTTGTTATTAAATATCTGAGAAATTTCAATTGATTTTTCATGTGAAAGAAATGTACTGTAGTCAAGTCAAGTAAATTTTATTTATATAGCCCAAAAACAAATCAAAATTTGCCTCTAGGGGCTTAACAATCTGCACAGCATACAACACCCTCGATGGATTCGATGGAAAAACTCCCCCAAAAAACAATTGGACAGTGAACACAATCTGTCTTTGAATCACAGTTCATCAAATGGTCACCTAGTTACAATTGTTTACAGAAAGAGTTTTAATCAGGCAGACTAATTACATCTGTCTGTGCCCTCACTCGGTTTCCATATCTGCAAGGCAGGATCTGATGCGCAGCTACTGATTATGCTAATTATCTCATGCTAATTTATCAATACACCATAGCTTACTTAGCTCCAGAGCTGTCCTACTTTAGATAGATACCAGCTTATTTAAAAGGTTCTACTAACTCCGTCACGGTCTATTTGGAATTAAAACTCCATCATGGCTCGTCTAGTAAAAGTCCAATTTTGTGTGCATGGAGCTGCAGTAAAAACAGTACTCAGCATTTAAAGAGCATGAAAGGTGGTTACTTTTATTTAATTAGGAGAAAAGGCTAAGGAATGGATTAAAAAGTGGCTTTATCTGCTCTAATGTAAGCCGCTAACACTCGCATGCATGGCTAGATAGTTACCTACAGTGACCTCGTGATACTTTCACGGCCATAAACACTACATGTTGACCAGCAGTAATTAAGTCATTTACCAAGCAAAGATGGAAACATTCCCTGTGTCAAGCTTCTCAAATGTGTGAAGTGGCTGCTTATCTATCTTTTATATAACTGTAAATTAAATACCTTTTGAGTTTTGGTCTGTTAGTCGGATAAAACAAGCATTTTGAAGATATCATCTTAGGGCCATGTAGACTCTAATGGGCATTTTTCATTACTTTTTGACACTTTATAGAGATTAATCAATGACAAAAATCATCAATAGCTGCAGGCCTACACATACAATACAATATATTGACTTTACAGTATGTGGTTTTGTTACTATTTTTCACCCTGAATATTTGTTTTGCACAGTATGCCTTCACATCAGTGGTTATGAGAGAGCAAGCAGAACATTAGGATCCAGTGTCCTCGCTGCTGACTCATCCTCCTTGACCACTGAGCAACGTGAGACGGCACACTCTGTACCGCTCAGTCACTGCTGAAAGCTTCAAAACTCAGGGACAGACAGCACGTCCTTATTTCAAGTAGTATCTGGGAGAGTGCAGCATGAACAAAATCTGAAGAGACACCAAAATTCCTTCCCCAGAAACTTTTGATTTAGCTTGGATGTATGTATAAAACAGTATAATGATGCACATTGAATTACATCACTAAGATGTCACACCAAAGCACTACATTAATGTCCCTTAATGTCCCGATCCAACCTACAGTATTCTCGTAATCTTAAAAGGCTGAACTGAGTGTGGTATTCAATTTCTGTCAATATCTTCAGATATAACTCCAGGTCTGTTTGTGGGAATTTAATTACTGGTGTGGAAGCTGGAAGCTTAGTTACGCTCATGGCTGCAATAATTTAGTGATTTTTCTGTTAGGCTAAAAAGAAATGATTAACAAGGCAGATTTTTGATTACATTTCAGAATTAGCTCTGCATCTCTGAACATTTACCCCTCATAAGCTTTTCATCCTCTTTGCCATTAACGCTGAACACTATTTTAGAGATTATGATGGGATTCAAATGATTAGAAGCTTTAGTCAGACATAAAAGTAAAATCTAAAGCAAAGGCAGAGATAACATAGCAATAACGTCTTTTCATTCAGGCCATAATAAAGGTGTGTCCTCACAGGGCAATGAAAACTGTAGCTTATTAAATTTCAAAAGGAAGGCCAGCATTGAACTGCAAGAAGTTAAGCTATAAATTAAATCGCCTGGATATGGGCCAATAACAAACCTTAAGCAAAACTAATCATGCAATAAGAAACAAGGGTTAAAACTGACCAATGCCATCTTTTAATGAAATCGCTTGTACAGTTGTTCAGTGAGTACTTATCGCAAACATGAAAAAGGTGGATAGAAAAGGTCGACAGGTTTGGTATTAACCTACGTAACACACATGACGGTACATATTACCTTCGGTGTGAAGGCAATGATGCAACATTTATTGTGAGCACCCAGTTTTGTGTTTGATGAATTCTCCAACAGATTCCAGGCCGTCTGTGCAAATGTCTCATCTTGAAATTTAGGCTATTCAATGTAGCTTTTTCTTCAGCGTCTGGCACCTATTGATTACTGTCCGTCACACTCTAATTGAAGTGGATAAATTGTACAAGTTCCTCTTGTGCAAATGGCCACTGTAATAACAGGAGAAAGCTGTCTACCATTCACAACAATGTCTTGTGACAACAGCGGCCTAATTTACCCAGACCACCTCCATGTGGCTCTCACCAGCCAAGCGAACCGTGCCTGTTAATAAAGACCCAGTGGGCTTGTTTTAAGAACAGCTCATTCAAGTCCTGATCTGCTACTGGACTCAAAGGGGGACCTCAAAATGTGCTCCTCTTGTCTTGCCTTAATTAGTGACTGTCTGTAGTGTAGAGGGACGGGACGCTGCATTGTTTGTTGTGATTTCTTGATAATGTCCCAATTAAGAGCGCTGCCTTGAACGACATAATTGCTTTTCAATTTTATTTGCTGAAAGCCTACATTACAGTGTTTTGGAACAGTTGCAAAATTTTGTTGTGATTTTTTTGTTGTGACTTCAGGTTACCGGTATGTTCGTGGTTACATATAGTAACTTTACTCAAATGGCTGTGGTAATTTTAGAAGAGTTATTCTTCTGTTAGGTAGCTGCAGTAGAGGTTAGAGAGGATGAATTCATGAGGTTATGTAAGGCGTTTAAATCTTTAACATCCTACTGCAGCGTTGTATGTGAACTTGACGACATCATCTTCCATGCAGACCTGGAGTGATTCCACATGTCCACATGCTGGCATAGAAATAGAGAGCACCATCTGATGGAAATGCAAGTCGACATTTGTTCAATCAAGACTTACAGTTTACTGTTTGTGTTATATGTATGTTATATATGTAGGTGCATTGGAAACTTGGTAATGTTACCAAAAGCCCTGTTATTGTGTTGACTGCCCCATCATAGAATATCTTCAACATGTTTAAAGGGTTACTCCAGTGATTTAGTATTGCACTTATTGTATTGTATTGAGACACATATAAATCAAAATCAACGCAGCAGAGGCAGAGCTATTCTGACCTTTAGTCCCTAGTATGGGTCAAGCTCCAAAAATGCTGGATCCTACATTTCCCACCATGCAACTTAATGGCATCTTTTATTAGACCATCCTCGCCTGTTAAATCCATTCATCCTTTAAACTCCATGGCCCCAGTTTATAACACAGATTTTCTGTCAAATACTTGAAGTCTCAAGCCTAAAGGCCTGGACACACCAGGATTGAAAACAGCAACATTTCGCAATAAAATCAATTCATTCCAATAGATTCGGAACATCCGCACAAATGTTCCATATAGAGTTCAACTTAGTGAACTTTGATACATTCATTCTTGCCATTGACCAAATTAGCAAGCCGTCTTGACAGTGCTGAGATCTGAGGGGACAGAGAGTGAGTCCGAAATGGAGGAGGCTATCGTGGCTTATTAGCTGTGTTGCACCATCTACTTTTATTTGACCTCCTGTGTCGGAGTAAAAACTGTTCCACAAAAGAGCAATGGTTTGATGGAGTAGATGGTATAAATACATCTCTTGAATTAACTGTGTGAACTTATTGTCCCATTAGTGACCGAGCTACTCTAATGAGCTAACTAACTAACTAACCGTTAGCAAGCTTGTTAGCTCGGAGAGCATTATTTTCCCTCCTCAATAACTTCATTCATTGAACGAAATGGTTTGCAATTGTAAACAAAATGCCTGGGGGAAGTAAACAGAACAGTAGAGAGAAAATAGTGAGCTCCAGGAGTTGTGACTGACAGGCTAGCAACAGCTAGGTCGCCAGCTACAGCAGTTCACCAACTAGCTCTGCTACGAGTATTTTGCATGGACGAGCAAATGTCACTTGTGACTGCCACTTAACTCAAGATTAACCGTGATGACATTATCAAGGTTATTTTCTCTGACTTTAGAAAGCTTCCTCCAGAACTACAGATGAAGAGTTCTCTTCATGAGGAGTAAATTGACCTTTATGTGTAAAATAAGTTGAGTCCCACTTTAAATACATTCCAGGTTACTAAATAAATAACATTTACTGTCTTACTTTACTATGTTCTTAAACTAGACTGTTAAGTGAAACCAGTTCAGACCCTCAATGCACATCTCTGCACACTATCCCTGTTGATATACAACGACCCTGAGAAAGCTATCAATTATGTAGTCACCTTATAGACAGCTTAATAAATAGTAACACAGATAGGGGATTCCTGCGTAGTGTGTTTCCAATTATAGGCTTGGTTTTAATGAAGTCTCTACTTGGTGTGTTGCTTCAAAGACGTTGTGGAGTGAGTTAGCAACATGGGGGCCAATTAACGGAGAGAACTGAGCACCTGCTGCTGCACAACCTGCACTTTCACCACCAGGACTCTGCTGAGCACTGTCAGCAGACACCTCATCAAGGCATCTCTTAAGCACTCAAAATGCAATTTTACGGCACGTTAAAGGCCCAACACAGTTGGGTTCACATTAGGCTCTGCCTCCCTCCTGCTATTTGTTAACTATGCATCCATAAAATGAGTTAGTTAAGGATTCTCTCACCTCTACGCCTAAACAATCAGTGACTAACAAATAAATGTGTTACAAATAGGCTAGAACAATATTGATAAGTCCCTACAAGATATCACAAGAACTAAAGATAATTGTATTGAATAGATGTGATTAAAAAGAGTGTCCTTAAAATAGAAAAACTCACACACTTTTAATGACAATATCAAAAATAATAAAGACCATAGTCTTTTTCAGCATTATCAGAATATTTATATAGTGTATATGTGTGCAAATGTGTTTTTAACAGCAGAGACTGAAATACACTCTTTAAATTAGAAGAAGTTTTTCCAAAGAAAGATTTATTTCCAATTAAAAAAATAGTTCTGCAGTCCTTGCTATTAATCTATGGACCAGACAATGCACACACACGTAGTATAATAAACTTCCAACTACCACTTCTTGCTGAGCTCTATAAAGCTGAATAATGAACTAAGTTGTTCATCCAGCCCTGAAGCTGTGTGCCAAGCAGCCAGGTAAATCCACTGCTGGTCACTTGGCGGCGGGCATCATGGAATACCCTTGAGCACTTGGCAGCCAATCAGAGCATGGCAGTGTTTTCTGCATGGGCCCAACTCCCACTCACAAGGAGATGGATAAAAATAAAACCGTGCGTGTCATGCCTTGCCTTCGCACGACAAAAGGATGAGAGCTTGGCTCGCGGGAGAGAAGCAGATATCTAATATTTAGCAATGAATGAAGGAACAGAGAAAAAAAAAGTGGTTATTTATGATTATCCTTGCTGGGGAAGGAGAGCACAGAGACCTGGAGAAGATACAGAACAGTGGGAGAGATATGGACTCTTGCATCTGTGTACTTGTTTATTCATAGTCACAGCAGCTGGCATACAGAACCCGGCAGGAGAAAGCCAAACAGCAGATGGCCTCCAAATGAATTTCCTTCAGTCTAAGTTAACGAATTACACACGCATTAATGAATCAAAAGGAACTGCCACCCTTAAAGCAGTGAAAAATATTTCTGCAATGAAACTTTCTAGTTTCAAGGCTACTTTGATACATAACTGACAATCACGACTGTTCATGGATGTTGCACAAACATTCACAAGCTGCACCTGAGTTAAATCATTTGACAAAATACTGCATTAGAAAAACTATTCTGGCTGACACAAATTCCAGGGTAAGGTGCCTTGCTCGAGGGCTATTCCAAAGGCAGAATCAGCAAATCCCTAAACTGAGCCATAATGAGCTCTCTGGACTCAAGTCATTAGATGGGAGGCCGCCTCAGGCAAACTGCGGGACCCTGCTTCATCATCACATACCTAGATTTTACATACCTATGTGGGAAGCAAACTCATAACTGGTTAGAATAAGTTTTAGCTGCTGAATGTGCTGTACTGTTCTGTGTTCTTATCTAACCAACTGTTTTGTCTAATCTAACTGCTGTCTATCTGAAAGTAAACAATGGCATCCTGCCTCTTTGCTTTTAACTTCCATGTTTCATGACATTGTAAGCAGTTAGAATAATGAAATTACATCGGCCAGTTTTTTGTTAAGCCTAGCACTCTCTTGCATGGTTATAAATGAGTGGATCTGCTTTTTACCATGCTACCATGTTAGGTATACTTACATGAGTCAGTAATGCATGATAAAAAAAAGGCTTAATGTTTGAGTGCGCTGTTGACACTCTTGTCTAACAATGCAATGAACAAAATAAATGGAGGAGCTACTCATACATTAAAAATGGCGGTGAGACAGCAACAGAAAGATCTTGAGAACTAAATAGTTAAATCTTTAGACAAACATATAGCTTCGTTTTTGAGAAGTTTAATTGACAGCGATCTAAAGTCCCAGCTCGACTGACATTTGGTTCATTTCCTGTTTGCATGAAACACATAATTTTATGTTGATTTCGTTTATAAACTCCATGTAAAGTAGTGAGCACTATTTTAATGAACATTGTTAAGGTGATTTGTAGGTGAACATTTATCTTAATGTTTAAGCTAAGCTAGGCTACAATTGGTTAATAAGGTAAAGTTTTTTTAATCATCTGTAGCAATGTTATAGCACATACAGCATAACCATTGTTTCAAAGGCCTTTTCAGCATATTTTCATGTGTGTCAAGTTTGATAAAGGAGGTTATAATTCATTTAAATGATGGTCCCTGGTCCATCCACACAGGTGTTTTCACTTCATTTGTTTGATTAAACCTCTCCTCAGGGCTGTGTGGGTGTGTACGGTGAGTGCACAGTGCGCTATGCTTGATTGACATCTCCCTGCACCTGTTAGGTAGGTAGGACAACTTACATCTCTATTGCTGTTGTTAGTACAGAAAATTTGGTGATGTCACATAACTTCCAGCATAGCTCCGCCCACCCACAACTTTAGCCGAGGTCTAATAGGCCAGAATTGAAAACACCTGTGCGAGTGTACCAGGCATGTTAGAACCACCTTTATTAAATTTAAGATGAAAAACTGTCTCTAACATGTTACTGTATGTAACCTGTTACATGAAAGCAGGCTACACAGATAAAGAAAACTCCCTTAGCATTATATATAAGCATTAAATTAGAACAGACAGAAGTCCAAAGTCTTCCAGTAATTATTGTGGCAGAGCTAACACAAACATAGAAATGGTTTCTACCCATATATAACTACCAGAGCCTCCATTTTTAGCCATGCTGGCGGCATGGCTCTAGGGATAGCAATGTCGGTCGGTCAGTCGGTCCACCACTTTGGTCCAGGCTGAAATATCTCAACAACTACTGGATGGGCTGCCATGTAATTTTATACAGACATTCATGGTTCCCAGAGGATGAATCTTAATAACTTTGGTGATCCCCTGACTTTTCCTCTAGAGCCACAATGAGCCACATGTTGTGTTTTTTAGTGAGAACTGTTGGACGGATTGCCATCAGCCATTAGCATATAATCAGATGTTTAATTTGTCCATCAGCATCCGCTTTACAAACACTAGTGTTTGGTGCTGATGCTGCTGACATTAGCATTTGCAGTACAGCCTTACAGAGCTGCTAGCATGGCTGTAGAACTGCTGACAACCAATGAATGAACCAAGGAAGTTATGGATTTCGAAGGATCTATCTTTTTATTCTGTCAGTATTTCTCTCCAGTCTGGCTACATGACAGAATCTGTGCAAAGATTTTACAATGTGTGTCCCATGGACTGCACCTGCCAAAAAATTGCAACATGAACTCTTACCAGGACACGTCCATTTACCAATACCTCTGAATAATGGATGAACATGCTTTCAAACTCAACAAAGGCTGAGTCGCCTCTCCCATGCACACATAAAGCACTCAGAAAGCCATTCCGGCTCTTATGCAGTCTAATGAGGCATTTGACATTACTAAAAGCAATAGCAACACACACACACACACACACACACACACACACACACACACACAAATACATACACAGTAAGAGCACAATGTCATATCCACCAAGGTGTGACACCAGTTTTGAAATATATGACTTCGAGGTGTTTGTGATTGCCTTGGGAAAGGAGATAGAAGTCATATGTCTTACTGTTAGAGGCCAGAGGGCTTGAGACAAACTAACTTGACGTTTTAATGTTTAAATTTGATTCCATTCTCACAAGGCAGAGGGAAGCTGGAGGCTGGAGAGATGAAAACAGCATCCTCTCAGAGTAAGAGCACACAGCTTTCATTTCCAGACATCCAGACATACAGTATATGTTGTACTACTTCTAACATTATCAGATATACTCATGTTCTCAGTGTTGAATACAGCAGATAGAAATCATAATTACATTATACAATCAGCTCAAATCAGCAGTAGTGAGGTTAACACAGCACATTTATAAAACTGACAACAAATATACAGTGCCTATGTCATTACTGCAATTACAAACAGGTGTTCAAAGTGTTCAATACACACTGTTGAATTAATAAGTTGCACCAATCTCTCATCATCCATGGCCTCAGGGTAAAAGAGCAGAGGCCGCTATTTCACACAGCAAATACAAAATATATAATTAGTGTGATTATTGTTCGGGCTACCATCTACCAAGATGGTATAGGTCACGATCAGTATTTTCAACCTTATTTCTCCTAACCCCAGACCAACTGTTTACAAATTCATCTGGAATAATAATGCAGCTTGTACTTGACATGCCGACATCCCAGGCTGCCCAAGCAGCAGAGATATTACCGAGTCCCACAATACTTTTCTCACACATGGCCAACAATCGGGACACTTAACAGTCTGGCTGGGCCGTCAGCCAGCACAATGCTACTGGAGATATATAGACTGGAAATATCCAAATCTTGAACATAATTAACAAGTGAAAGTATCTTATTACTTCTTATACAATCAAGATAATTATAATGCCATCTAAAACCTTAATCAAACATCCTATGCTCCCCTTATTACAGTCCTAGTATACCTTCAGAGTGTCCTACATTCTACGCGTGCTGTTGTAGGGGCAGCTTAATCTAAACAGGGCTACACTTGTTATGTTTACCTACAAGTTCATTTTCATTGGTTTTACGTCTCTCTATTCAGACTATTTTTTGTCACGTTGTTGCTTCTACATCACTAAAGACCAATGCCTCGTAATTAAATATTGATACAATAAATATATCCTATTACCTTAATCAATTTTAATGAAAACTTGTAGAGTTCTTCAGTATGGACCACTCATCATATTTCCATATTCCCCTGAGGAGCGACACTGGGTACCCAGAGAACTAAATAATGCATACATCTATTTGGTGCACAAAATCATTAAGTCCATTCTGCGGATTAAACGTTGATAAATGAAGTTTGTGTAATAACTTAGATTGCAACAACATACTCAACAAGTGTATATTCTAAATGATGATTGTTTTATCAAACACTGTAGACCCTGAGTTTAAGAAGTCTGAGAATATTCTACATGAAAAATCCAAGAATACAGTAGACCGAAGAGACTATTGCACAACTGAAAAAAACTTCCAAGGTTGTATAGGATGAACAATTTAACAAAAGTAGCTATGTCTGGGAGTGGGAGTAAACTGTCTACAGACCTGATTACTGAATGTCCTGACAAATCTGTGCAGTTTGATTAAGTTTCAGCGAACACAAGAGGAAAATGACTGAGAGCGCTCATCTTACAGAAACGTTGCTGGTGTTTTGTTCAGTGACAAACACTGTGTACACTGTACTGTAACAAATGTAACAAACTGTAATGATTTACTCCCAGTTTGTCTGCTGTTAATTAACTGAAATGCCATTATCCAGGTGTCCATATTGGTGCAATTTCTTCTGCTGAAGTCATAACAAGGGGCGGGATGACAGGAATATATTGGGCTAATACTGACCAAAGCACAGTAGTACAGCGAGGTTACATTCTGTTTATATCATTTGGTGTGATTATGAATCATGATGATGCAATCGCACGTCTTTAACCCTCTGAGCCATCTAATCAATTCATCACTAGAATCATTTCTGCTAAAGTGATTTGTAAATCAAGTCTGTTTAAATCAGGATTTGACTGTTCCAGTTAATAGTAAGAATGAGTCCATGTGGCCATTTCATCTTCTAGTAGGAGTGCTTTTGCTAACACGTTTGCTTTTTGTGATGTTTGAACAACACACTTTCCATCCTGACACATCTGAAATTGCCATATCAAATACACTTTACATCATAAGAGTAAATGTATTTGGTCATTGACCAACTGACTGACGTAAATTGCATGAAGCCATTTTTCTAACACCAGGAGGCTGAAAGACTTAAAAACAAACCCAGCAACAAAACCTTAAGGCCTTCAAGTTATCATGGCTTATAGAAACACGGCAACATGGGCAATCCCAAAGGAGTCTTCAAGCCTGTTTTCTTGACCCTGTCAGATATTTAGAGCCAACAGATATTTTGCTTCAAAACGGGTCCCTCCACTGCTCAAGAACTGCACCTGCTGCTACCCTCACTCTCAAATATGCTCAAATTCTAACAAATAAATCATATTAATGCTCTTAAAGGTTTACATGTGTACAACAGGCCTACACTTCTAATTATGACTTGTTGAGAAATGCACAAAATGCACATTTGTTTTTTATAAACAAAACAATTCAATTACAAATGTAAATATCCCTGTAATTTATATGTTCCTAATGTACTTTTGCGGAAAAGCTGCAACACATTTGTACACTTGCATGGAACCAGTAGTCTATAACAAAATATAGTTTTTATATTCTGATCGATCAGTCATGATGGGCCGAGCAAAGAAACGCTGACTCAAGGCTGATCTCACACTGTGAAAATCCAGCTTGCTTACCTTTAGGTCTTTGTTCCACAGCAGAAACAAAACAAGCATTGTAACCATTGTGTTTGGGATCAAGGCTTGCCTTTGCTCCAAGGCTAAACTACCCCACAGCTACAGGGGAGCGTGTGGGACAAAGTACTCATGTAAAAAGGCATCGGCTTCTAAAGAATCATTCAAGTTCCAGGAAGAAAAATAGACAAAAAGATTAAAACATGGCCACAGTAGAGAAGAAGATAAGCCTTCCTGTCCTTCAAAGGATGTTGACGGCATACGCACTATAAAGGGCTGTGGAAAGACAGAAATACTTAGCATCTGATTAAAAAGAACAAAAACAAATCAAATATAGCTGCAGCCCCACGGCATCTCTGCCACCTGTTTCTCTGCAAGTCACCTGGTAGTGATTCATTTCTTTGTCCACTGAGTTAGATAAAACACTACAACCTACTATGTTAAACTGGAGTGGTGAATGTTCTGCTTCCCTCCACTCCATAAAACCCAGCAGGACCTTCTGCATTCTGTATTGAACAGTGCTGATTAAAAACATTAACTAACATCTTTTTTTTTTTTTTATATGACAGAACTCCTCAAGAAATAAAAACCCACACAACACTGTACCATTTTATGGCTGCATTCAGGCTAAAGCAGCCCCATGCATGATGAGGGCTCATCTGGGGAGCCGGGGAAAGGGTAAACACTGATGGAGAGAACTGCTGAACTCAGTGAAGTGTCACATCCCATGTTGGGTAAATGACAGCCTTCCTCCACAGCGGGGATTTCATTCACAGGGCCGTTCTGTTTGAGCAACCGGGATTATGTTTAAATGGTATTCTCTGTCTCTCTCCTTCGAAAGATCTCCCATTAAGCAAGAGCCCAATCTATTTCTAAGACACACAATTTAGAGAGAATGGTCTGCAAAGTCTCTCCAGCTGAATGATGTGAGGTACTTTAAAAGTTCCTGAATCTATTCCTGAAGTTTGTCTTTAACATTTATTCTAAGAAAGCAGGAAGGAGTTATATTTGTACTAAGACCAGCACCCACTCTCGCTATTTTACTCTTGCTCTCTATGAAACGGTGTCGTCAGATATTGCTTCCATCTTTTCACTGGCACACAGGCAGGCGGAACTGAATCAGACAGTTTCTCTACAGTACATCACTGCATGGGCAGCAGACAGATTTGCAATCCTGTTTTTTTCTGAGCAGAGTGCATAAGTGAGGCTCTGCTTTCCCATGGGCCTTTGGGAACACTCCCACTCAGCTGTGCAGCATATGTATAGAGCTACCGTTGGTCTGCTTGGTATTCCATGGCTGCAGACCAGCTCCTGCAGCACTGAAAGCACCTCTTAATAAGTCAGAAAATCTTACAGTGTATTTAAAAAAACAAAACTACAGTCATCATTATTGTTTTTAGGCTCCTCAAGTATTCTGAGCATCTTCAGGGATGTGCGATATGCACTGTGAAATGTGTCTCTCATTAGAAACATTAGATTAAGGTTCTAGTCTTGTCCCAAGTTAAGTGCTACAGAATATGAGACCATTTTTGTGGAGGACTTCTGTGTTGGAAGTAGAAACAAGACTAAGAGTCTACAGCCATGCTAGCTGCTCTGTGAGGCCGTACTTAGTCAAAGTGGTGCTTCGAGCTAAATGCTCACATCAGCATGCTAACATGCTCACAGTGACAAACCTGCTAGACCTGCTCTATATGAAAAAGTGCCCCGAGATAACTTTGTTATGATATGGCGCTATATAAATAAAACTGAATTGAATTGAATTGAAACCTAACATGCTGATGTTAAGCAGGTATAATGTTTGCCATGTTCACAATCATAGTTTAGCATGTTAGCATGCTAACATTTGCTCCTTAGCAATAAACACAAATTACAGCTGAAGCTGATGGGAATGTCATTAGTTTTGCACTATTTAGTCATAAACCAAAATAAATTGAGACTAATTAAACGCCTGTAAAACGGCTGTAATTTATTTGATGTGATTATTGCACATTTCGTTGCCGTTTTTGTTTGTTATTCTCACTGAAGCTTCAAAGTCCCAAAGATGGTATTTGGGACAGCCCTATAAAAAACAGGTCAATCAGTCAAACTTTATTTGTATAGCATCTTTCATACAGGTAAGTGCAGTTCAAAGTGCTTCACAGATGATACGATAAAAAGACAGAACAAGTGTAGACCGTAAAAACAACAGCAACCAAAAAAACAATTTAGGAATTTGAGACCAATGCACACTAATTTAAAAAAAAATTATAAAAAAAAAACAAACTTAAAGAGACTTAAAAGACTTAAAGCTATAATAATAATAATAATAAAGAGAAATTAAGAAAATAGAGTTAAGTAAAAGACAAAAAAGACAAAAACAATAACAATAAAATAATAATAAAATAATGGATAAAATAAATGGTAGTTAAGTAGTTAAGTAAAATAAAGTAAGTAATGTCTATAAAACATTCTTAATCAGTTTACGTTTAAAAATGTCCACACTTCCAGCGGCCCTCAGATCCTCAGGCAGACTGTTCCAGCAGCTCAGAGCATAAAAGCTAAAAGGTGCCTCACCAAAGGTTTTAGTCCTGCAGGTAGGGAGGCTCATTCTTAAGTATATAAAAATGCCCAGCGTGCCAAGCTAAGAAAAGAACACACATGCTCCAAAACATGTGTTCTTGCCCCAAAGCCATCGGTCGGAGGGACTAGCCTTGCTGGGATTGATGCCCTTTGATCAATTACACCCATTAATGGGCAGCTGAGCCGATCAATAGCAGATCAAAGCTGTCAGGAAGTTGCTTCCCCTAATCCATCAGAGCAGAAGAGCACTTGCCGGGAAGACGCAATGGGATGTGAAATGAAAGAGATGATAATATCTTTAGATGCAGATAGATTATCAGTTGCTGCTCAGGACATGTAGGCTGGACTCCCAGAGACTTCAATCTTCAAGTCAATATCGACAGCTAGTGTTCAATCCCTCATTCAAGGAAGATCCTACAAGCTGAAGATCTGGTAACTCTATTTACTCCACAACTTGCTGGCTGTGCCACACATCAGGATTCAGTTTCAGGGGGATGTGAGGATCTTGGGACAGCCAGACCCCTCAAAAGAGCAGATATTATGAAGGTAGAATTGAGATTCAAACCTGTATGTGTTTATCGGTAGCATCCTTTCAACTGATGACTATTCCAGTCAAAAAAGGTTCCTCATTGCTGAAGAGGAGCTGGCGAGGTTCAATCCCTGTGACTTGCCCCACTCTGCTCTAACGAGCCAACTGAACTCACCTGCTCGGGCCTTCACACACATGGGCCCTACACACAACAAGGAAAGGATATTGTGGTTTTGGTGTTTTCTAGAATCTAACCTATGTCAGTTCTGTTGAAATGTGTTGTTTCTTGGGTGTGGCATCATATTATCTTGGTTCGTTTACCACACAGCACCAAAACAAGCTCATGTGGATCATTTGTTGATCATTTTCTAAACCTAGTGTGAAAAAAAGCATCTGCTCAAATGTTCTTTCAAACATGCACTTCAATCTTCAATCGAATTGACACATAAATATTACACTTTGCTCTGTGTCTTTATGATAAATATAGATGACTACTTATTTAATGGCATGTGTTACATTGAAATGATTCTGAAATGAGTCATTTTCCTAAGTTGGCGCACAGAGTTTCAAGGAGCTGGAACAGAAAAGACAAAGCAAATAAAACAAAACCAACCTACATGAAAATCCCAGCAGTGTTCTCGACACATTTCATTCTCCACCCTCGTCTGATTCACACCAGCAAGACATTTTCATCATTGAACATTTGTCTCAGTTTCTGTGAGGAAATGACTGCACGTACAGGCTCCACATATCTACACGTCAAGTCCCGGAAGCAGTTTTTAGAAGTCAGTTTCAAATCAAGCTTGCCTGTACTGAGCCAAAGCCTTACATATTACCAGATGGAAACACATCCAATATAAACTGAAAGACGGTTTTGCTGAAGTACCTGCAAAAAGCCTAGAAAATCCCATTCCAGTCTTTAGTGGCGTATACCAATCCAGAGAGAATTGTGACTTGGCTTCTGTTTGCTACAATATCTACACTTCCCTCTGCTTATCATTGTACAATTTCTGTATAAAAAGCAGCTGAATGTTATTGATGTATGCATGTGTGTGTGTGAATACAGTATGTAGTATCTATCTGCGGTTTCAGTGAGGAAATGTGTCGGCTGCTGCTGCCTGCCCGGGCAAGCCAAAACTCAGTTTCATTTGCTTAGAAAGCTGTTCCCTGAAGATACAGTAATTGATGCATTAGACAACCAACTGAACCCTACTTTGAATCACACTGGCCCGGTGATTCAGCAGTATTTTGAAGCCAGTTCTAGTTTGTTGTTTCGATGGCAATCCCTGTGCAGTGAAAGATGGAAGATGGCATTTTGATTCAATGAGCAACAATCTTGTTGCAGCCATGCGGATGCATCTACCAAATGTATTCCCATCTGTTTGTCTAAGGTGAAATGAAGCATGCAGCAGGGGATTACCTCCAAACAATTAGCTTTTACAAAATACCATGCAGTACTGCTCCTTTGAAAACTTGCCAATGGCAAAACAGCTATGACCCAATAAATGCAGAGCAGTAATCAGAGGTGTTCTAACAATGACGTGATTGATTGCTCTGAGGCTAGCACTTGCAAACTGCTGTTTCCACCAGGATCATGGGGACTCAGACGGAAACAGCTGATTGGCCTGCTTAAGCTTTGTCAAGGCAATCTTTAGCCAGCCTCCTTTGTACAGACAGTGTAGAAAACACCCAGAGAAGTATGCAGGAGGACAGATTTCCTGACAGCTCATTTAACATTCTGCCTGCTTCCACTCACTTCATCTGAAGCCCCCACCTCTCTGACGTCAGCTGATTCTTTTATGAAAATTAGAACATCATGCCACCTTTCCCTTTATAGACACATTTTTCAGACACTTCCACCATTATGGGCCTTCACTATACACAGGCACTATCAACTCAGAAAGAACAAGTGGTCTTTTCCACTGCAGCCTCACTACTCATGCCCCCGTTCCTGACATACTCGAGTCCAGTCGTGTACATTAATAAATGATAGTGGCAGAGCTGACGGGATTCACGCCCGCCTGGGCACCAGCTGCAATTATGGCAGACAAGTCAGAGAGACACACAGCTCCACCGGAGACGACTCAATCAAACACGAGGCTGGCGCTGCCACTGGTTGACAAATAAAGTCCCCTCGCTCTGATAACAGGCACAGACTTCACTCCTCCAGCCTGGCTAGGACCCGTCCCAACAGACCTGCCTCCAGTGGCTTAAGAGTTCAACGACCATAGCCATTTTATCACAGACGCTACAGAATGAGGCCAACAACAGCGTCTTACTTTCTATAACCCTTCAAACCTCCAAGACCATATTATTAGGCCAAAAGGTTTATCTTGCTGATAAAACTTTACAGCCAGTTACCATAATAACCATGCAGTGGTGATGTCAGCACTAAGTAATTATAGGAAATGCTGATTCTGTGATCTTATCAAGAGAGCTAAAAACAAAGACACTGCAATTCTGTAGTATGTGTGGCATAAAATATGTCTTAATAGGACAAACAGACAGCAAAGGAATCTTTTAAGACCAGATTATAATGAGCAATGAGTGCGAGCTATAACAAAGACAAATAGGAAGTTGCACCATTATGGAATTTAATTACTAAGCGACCCACATTTCTGACGATGAGAAATGATTAATTGATGAGAAATGTTCCTCATTATTAATTCAGGCCTACTGCCAGTTACTGTACAACCAATTTACGTTCATACATGTATATGTCACACACATGTCTGTAATTATTCTAGATATTACAGACCACAGAGTCTGCCACATTTCCTGTATTGCTGACAAACTCTCAGTGCATAATAGCATACTACACAGTAAAACTGATGAACAAGTTAAAAGACTTTCACTGGGAGAAGAAATAGAAAGGGAGCTGCAACAAACCTAAAAAGCACCATAAACCTTTGCCCAACCAGAAGACCCGAAACCTCTGCTTTTATATTACTACCAGTTGCTCATTCAGCATGTAAATGATAATAAAGACAGATTAATCATGGTACTTAAAGTATGAATCAACGGGCCTAAAATAAAGCTTTACATAGCACACACTCAAAAATAGTGAAACAATCAGATGAATCTATTTTGTCTTTATGATGTCTCTTTCTCTCTCTATCTGCCCAGTCTGGTCATTATTTATAACATTAAAACATTCAGCCAGCTTTGTGGTCTGGCGAGTCCACTCCCTGATATTGTGTTTGTGCAGCCAAATCCCCTTTGGCTTGTTGCTTGGCACTTAATATCGTAAAATTGCCCAAGAGTAAAGCCAACAGGCCTCTGTTTGTACAGTATATTATAAATACACTGTATCTAATTTACTTTCATTTGGAGATGAAAGCACTGTGAAAATATAGAGGGGAAAGTGTCAAAAGTGTCATAGGTTACAAAGAGTAATGTGAAGCATCATATTTAATAACTTTTTAATGCAAAACAAACCCCTCAATGCACTGAAATCCATCTTAACTAGGGCTGCAACTAATAATTATTTTTCCTCATTGACTACTAGTCTAATTGATTTTTGTATTAAATGATTATAGTTTAATCTATAAAATAGTGAAAAATGGCCATCACATCTTCCTAGAACCCAACTTCATGTCTTCAAATGTCTTGTTTCGTCCGACCAACGATCCAAAACACAAAGATATTCAGTTTGCAATGATGTGAAACAGAGAAAAGCAGCAAAGCAGCTCTCAATAGAGAAGCTGGAACCAGAGAATGATGGTATTTTTTGACTTAAATGATGACTAATCAGTTATTGCCGATTGATTTCTTGTTGATCAGCTGATCGACGAATCGACTAATTGTTGCAGCAGCAGCATTAATGAGCACTGCAGGGCGTCATCAGTTGGCAGTTCTCTGGATTTCTTAAGTTCAGTTAATGCATCTCAGTGTTCAGTGATAATCCCTCATTGCTTATACAGATATTTATTTATTTAGATAGTAAGTATGCTACACTGTTGTTAATGGAACAATATGATCTGTATTGCACGACACCACTATACTAGATGATCAATAGGACCCACTGAAGGACTGAACCATGACTAATGTGGTTCATTAGACTGCTCAGCACCTCTGAATTACACCATAAACAGACCAGCCCTGTTCAAAAGACAAAGCAAACCTGAAGATTCAAATCATGTCTCAGCCAGATTTAGTGTAATCTTGAGGAAAGCAATTTTGTTGCCACATTGAAGCCCCAGAAAAGGAGAAGCTTTTGAATGTCTGAGGGTGTGGGCGAGTAAAGCTTGGGATGGAGGGAGGGAGGCACAGATGGAAAAAACAAGACATATAAGAGATGAGTCTCCACAAGATAGAAACAATTATTAATAGAACAACAAGTCCTCATGCAAAATCACAAACTTGACCAGCCTCGGCAGGCAGACTGGAACAACTCCAGGGCAGAGACTGCAGCCACACAAGTAAAGTCTATCTCATCGCCACTGACAACCTGGGTGTGTCTCAACACACAGGAATATTTACCAACTTGTATCATCCACCGCATCAGACCTGAGGCTGCACAGTCTCTCTGCCTACATGCAGATATTCACTCTCATTTACCGAGTGTTACTCATTTGCTGTATAAATCCTAACAGCCAGCTTTACAAGGCGGACATTAAAGCATTATTAGAGCCGCTGTAATTTTACTGTTAAACTTAGAGACTGCAGGCTACAATTCACACACTCCAGTCCATTGTGTGGAGCCTTACAGGCTGGTAATTTGATTAAAATAATGCCCTCCCCTCCCTCCCCCACACAAACTGAAAACACACATTTCTCCATTAAAGACATGTTTTCTTCTTCTTCAGTTTAAACCCTACAACTCAAAAAAAAAGACACATAACCGCCAGACTAGCTAGCTAAACGTCCGTTTCTTCAACTTGCTGACTTGCCGGCAGGTGCAACGGGTTCACTTGACTCACGACCAAAAACGAACTTCTCGGGAGAATTAAACATGTCTTACCACTTTGCTCCCCCAGAAAGACGAGTTTGAATTTTCTTAAAGGGTTCCCAAAGTCACTGCCCACGGACATTTTGAGGAGGAGGAGGAGGAGGGGGGACTCTGGACACCGGAGGACAGTCTGAGTGTACTTGTGTGTTCCCACTCGAGTTCGCCGTCGGTTGGTGAAGATGCTGGATGGAAAAGGCGGTGATGTTGCTTCCCGTTCAGCCACAGCTCTCTCTCTCTCTTCGTGATGGGAACACACTGCTGCACCGGTCCGTGACGCTTGGGGTGGTTTTTTTTTTTTCTTCACCAGAGGGGCTTCTGCGCATGCGCGGCCTCTCCTCGTTCTCCGTTGACAGCCGTGATATAAAATGACGTCATGTGAGTCGGAGGAGCTGGGGAGGGAGAGGTAGACATGTGAGGTGTGCTGCTGGGCTCCAGCTTCATCTGTCTGGAGGAACTTCTTCTCTTGGTTCAACACAAATTATAAGGACAGTATTTACCAAAGATACACGTGTGGCCAAAAGCAATCAAGCTAATATTTTACACTATACTATACTATTCCAGGGATTTAGTGAACTTGCGAGAGATATATTTTAAAAAGGAATGGTCAAAATCGATGCAGGCAGAGATATCTTGACATTAAGTCCTCACAATGGATGAACCCCATCACAAAACGCTGGATTCTACAATTATAATGCAACTTGATAGGATCTTTCAAATACCCTCCTTGCTTTGTAAGTGTAAGCCAAGAAAATAACCCAGATGACATCATCAGGGTTATTTTCTCAGACTTTAAAAAGCTCCTATAAAGCCACAGAGAACATTTACCTGTTTTCACAGGCTCAGTAGTACTCTCTCTGTGATGAGTAAACTGATCTTCATGTGTAAAATCAGTGGTTTTGAAACTACTTAAGTATATATTTACAGAATATCCTACAATACTCATCCATCACAGTATGTTGGCAAGTAGCCAACATGTATTTAATATATATAAAATATTAGTTTATATGATTACTATGTGCAATTATGTATTTATACAGGTATATACGTATGTAGGCTACCTGTATATTTTATGTCTGTACTGTACACATAGATTAACTGTATAGTTGTTTTCAATACTTATCTATGCAATTCCAACAAAGCACCTTGCCATACCAATACAAGTCACTATAAAGTATATAGTAGACTTGCGGATCATGTACAGAATATTAATAGGCACTGTATTGGTATGGTCCAAGTTTTTAGTTGTGTGTTGTTTTATTTTTTATCTAATTCTTTTGACTGTTCTTATGTTGTCTGTTTTGTGATGAATGTGTGACTTGGCTGGTTTAATACTGTAATTTCCCATTGGGATAAGTAAAGTACTCTAGTTATCTATATTGCTGGCTATTTGTGTATTGTGAAACATGTCTCATGACTGCAGGGAATGCATCATATTTTCCATATGGGGAGAGAGACATACATGGCGTGTTGGGCCCCTATTTACCCCCTCAACCGACACTTTCTGTCCTCTATGCATTGTGTACCTGTTGGCTCCAAGTTTACATTAGTGTACACAGTAGACTACACATGGCAGCTTCGTTATTTACCCCCCCCCCATGCTACAATAATACTTGTCCCCAGGTTTTCTGTGGGGTCAGTTAGTTTACGGTCAATTGATCAATTGAACACAACTTTATTTAGGAATATGCACCATGTGATCACAATATAAACTGCAATAATAACGGTAATAATCTTAAAACTAGATTTTGAAAATTAAGACTTCACGCTGACTTCATTAATTCTACTATATATATTTTTATTAGCCAGTAATGTTTACACATTTATGCACACCACTGTAATAACAACCATATAACCACACCAGTAAATAGCATAATGTGTGTGGTTAATTCAATTTATGCGTAACAGTGTACTTGATATCTGAAAATTCATTAGCATTGCAATTAAGTGCTATATGTGATCATATATGAAATGAGTATTGCAGTTATCACGGATGTCTCTGTGTATGAGACAAACATCTATAGAAAAATAAACTTAAATATTAAGCTAATACAGTTAATTGTTTCAGAATATGTTCCCATGGGAAATAGAAATCCGGATAGATCCCAACCTTATAGGAACAAGTAATACACAAAGATATTTATCTGTTGTTTTATCAGACTCCCGTCACTGTCTCAGATGCATGTAAAATATTGTGAGGTACCACACAAGAGAGGTGTTTTAGCTGTCCTCCCTTAACTTGTATTGAGTCAATCATATTGTCAGAGTAATTCCAATCAGAAGCTTTAAAGCATTCAAAAACATCAGACATTTTCCCTTTTGGAAAATGCATATCTTAACTCCGACCAGTGAAGCAGCAGAAGTGGGCCTACAGAAATTGAGGTCAGTGTAGGCCTGTCTTGGCTGTGGCTTTCTCCCACTGACGCAGCTCTGCTCAGCACACTGTTCTTCAAAATGTTTAACACCACAGCGAAGCTTTAAGAAACAGAGAGGCTTGGATCAACAGGGACGCTCAGCAGGGTCACAGCAGTCCTTCAGGCCTCTTCTCCAGACTGTACTCCTGGGTCCGCTGCACCTTCCACCCCAGCATCATCAGAAGGACGATGCCCATGACCTTATAACCCACCTGTAAGCCCAAGTACCTGCAGGGGTCAGACAAATAAAGAGAAATGATTGTCAGCAGTGATGTGGATGTACTGCGATTGTGTGTGTGTGTGTGTATGTGATATGTGTTCTCAGTGGTAAGTTTTCTAACCGGTTCCTCAAGATGTTGTTGTCATAGTAACCACAGCTATACTTCTTTCCGCACACGCGCTTCCACCAGATACATGACGTATCAATGGTCATCCCGAAGAGAGCAGGGGCAGGTAGCCAGGCTGAGAGGGAGAAAGAAAGAGAGTGTGTTCAGGGTAAATACATTTCTATCCCCATATGGTTGAGCTAGAGCCACTAGATGGCAATCCAACATTTCCTCAAAAGAAATCTATGATAAAAGACTCATAGTACTGACGAATGTAATTAAAAGTTATGTTTAATCTATTTAATTGTTGTTTTAGCATCCAATAGCAGCCCCACATCCCAGTGAGCTGGGAGGAAATTTGAAACTCCACTGTATGGAGTCCTTAAGTGTACAATACTAAAGGAAGAAAAAAGTGATTAAAATCAATATATAGAGTAACCAATAATTTGGGAAATAATTTAAGAAATTATTCAAACTCAACAAATTAAATGTTATTTCATCATTCTTTTATTGGGGGGAGTTCATTTATTTTTATTTCATTATGGGCATTTTTATTTCAAAATAACCATTTTCAAGTCTGTTTTTAATTCATAATAGCATATTTCCCATTGACACTTTTATTTTATTATGTCACTTTTCATAATGTCACTTTTTATTTCATTTAAAATTCTATAATGAAAAATTCCTATGAAATAAAACTGTTACTATAAAATCTGAATGATGAAATAACATTTCATAATAATTAGTTATTTCTTTAATTACTACACAATTTATTGGTTCATTTGTATATTTGACACAATTTATTCATGGAATTATTCATTTCATAATGGCTTTTTATTTATGTAATATTGGACACTTTAGAGCTCCATACAACTGTGAACTTTGTTGAGTTTCAAAATAATAAAAGTGAGCTAGAAAGATATTCGGGGTTTTGGGCTCTATTGGGCAAAAGGAAGTGTATCATTAATACAATAATTAGTTATTCATATAACGAGTATGGCAGTATTTGCGTCCTGACTCACCTAATACTCTCATGAGTAAAAACTGAATTCCTATAGCAAATGACTTCTCTTCAGAGGGAACAGATCTGAAATGAACAGGAAAAGAAGGTCAATACCTGCATTTTCTATTGGTGTAACGTCTCATTCTTGAATACAACACAATACTGGACAACAGTGGCAGTAATACATTGGTAAATTAGTTTTAATATTTCAGAAACAGTCTTGTATTAAAAAACACACAACTCTTACGCTTAATTTGTATAAGATCATAGAATAAATCTGTTTGAGCACCTTTACTAACCCTTGTTAAACTGTCTATTTGCTTTCCATTCATTCGTAGCTCTCCTATATTAAGAGCCTAGTGTGGTCATTTATTAACCTTTGTGTTTGACTTTTTATGGACTTTAAGAAGAGCCTTTCAGAGACTGTTAAAAACAAGAGCAGCTCAGCGTTTACTGGAAAGGAAACTGCCATAAAAGCCTCACAGATTAATTACAGCCTGAAACATGGCAGAGGTCCACACTGGCTGGAGGACAGACAAGTAAAGATGTGTTGAACACAACTGTTTTGTGGTCAGATTTGTATATATTTCATGTAAGTTTTGTAAAAACCAGAACATTATAAGTCAATGCTATGTCGCCTAATACAGTATTTGTTGGCAACTAGATTAAAATATAAGGTTCATAAAATCATCAGTGAGTGTTTGTACTGGAGGAGAAGCAGATCACCCATTAGATCAATATTGGTAATTTAGAACTCATTTTGAATATGCATCCATCCATCCATATTCATTTTGAATATGTCAGATATATAACAAATGAATATGTGATTATACTGTGATATATTGTCGTCCTGTCTCACCTGAGCACCATCATGTACATGGGGTTGTGAGTGAGGCAGGCGATCAGTGATGCCAGAGAGATGACAAGCATGAAGGGGAGAAGAAGATGTTGGCAGCTGTTTGGACAGGGAGCTGGGTGGGCATGACTCTGGCTCCCAGATATACAACTGCAGTTGGTATAAAGCTGTATCCAGAAAGAAATCAAATATGAAAAAAATATGAATGTTGGTATCTGCACAAGGAAAATGAAAAACAACTTTTTACTTTTGTTATGTTGTACTACATCTGCTGTGATACTTATTTCCCCACTGGGGACTGCAGTTAGACTTTTCGGGAAATCCGCTTACAGCGAGTAAGTGGATTGTTAGATTGGAAGATCGACACTACGGTCAGCAGCCAGTTAGCTTAAAGACTGGAAACAGGAGACTCACAGTGATGACAAGACTCCAGGTAGCCACAGCAACCAACCAAGTTCCAGCACTATCAATTTTACATTTCAGTGTTTGTATGGATTAAACTACGAGATATAACATGTTAATTAGTGAACTTCAGAGATGCTGGTTGGCAGATTTTTCTTACTTTTGGACAGAACCAGGCTAGCTGTTTCTAGTACACTGTTAAGCTAACACTTTTAGATAAAGACAGAAGTGACAGTGTTTTCCAGATGGCTGGCAAAAAGGCACATTTCTACCAAAAACTATAAACAAAAGACTTGTCTAACCTATGAGAGGAAAGGCGGGATTCTTCCAGATGTTCTGAAATCTTCAAACTCCTTCACTGTTTTTTTTTTACATTTAAAATTGATTTTCTTTCCCCCATTCAAATAATACCATTTACTTTTCCCCTGAAATAGCGTAAGAAAAATGTATTTAGACCTTTGTCTAGCACTTGACTGAATTCCACTTTCAGCTGTCCATTTGAGTCCACAAGAAAGAGAAAATAATTATTCTGTGACTTTTTTGGGATTAATCCATTAAGCTAGCTGTAGCCATCACTGTCGGTGTTTGTACTGCAGTATTATACAGCAGGCTTACATGCTGAGTCAAACTGACTAATACTCTATTAGCAGTCACACAGTCCACCCACTGGAGGATTATTCACAAGCTGTGACGTTTAAAAACTGACGTTTTGTCTGACATTTTGTCCCTCTTAAAACACCTCCTATATGATCCGTCACTAATAAGCATTGATCGAACATTGATTGTGAGCCACTTGTGTCCTGTTAGCAGCAGAGCGGTCTCTCTGTCTGCTCTGACTTCTCCTAGACTGGAAGCTCCTGGCTGATGAGATGTATTGTGGGTCTGAGACTTCATATCACTGCTGATATGAAATGTGTTATCATTTCAAGGACCATGTGGCAGATATTTCACAAAGTCTAAATACTGGGACAAAGTCACTTCCTGATCCAAGTATCTACTGAACACTGGGAAAAAAGGGTTTAAAGATCGAGTCTACCCCTTGAAGAGCACATTTAAAAACAATCTCAATGCATCTTCATGGCATTTTATTTGCAGTATGCATTCCCTGAAGTACTCTGCCCCTGAGTACACAGTTAAAGGTTAAATCCACCCTTACAGGCTAATTTACAGATCCTGTGCTAGGACCAGAACCAAATGCTTACTCCTTCCTCCCACACTGAGAAAATTATAGAAGATTATAGAAGAAGATTCTACAAGTTTGTAACACTTTTCTCTGCTGTAAAAACAAATTTCACTCATCTTGGATCTCATATATACCAATTTTCTTCTCAGCAAGCTTATCTAGCATTCCTATCTTACATGATTGCTCTGCATCAGATGAGTTCACTGATTACTGTTGATGATTTATTGTACAATCTTATTCGAGTGTTGCACAAATATACCCCAGAAAGAAATGGCAACTAAAAGCCAAGTCTTATTTATACAGCCCCTTATCATGAATATGATGTTCAATGTATCAGCCTAACCTGCAGGTATTTATACTGTGGGAGGAAACCATGAACAGGTGCTTAGAGGAGGCACTGACCTGAACCCTGTGGGTGCTGTTAGGGTCTTTGGTGAAGTTGGTGCAGCCCGCATGACAAGGAGAAAAATACTCGATACCATCAGAGCCACAAACAGGGTTGAAGGCACTGGCAGGACAGGAGCAGTTGGAGTAGCACAAGGATAGAGACCTGTGGAGGGAAGAGAGCGACAAAGAGTCAAACAAACACAAGTTCAGAGCTAATGTTTGAACAGTCCGTGTTTCATTTGCATGTATTTGCTTTTGACTCAACTACATCCCAGTACTTTGTGTCTGCAAGTAGTTGTTTTGATAAAGTCACAGGGGTTCAAATATTATGTTATGTATGTTGTCCAATATGTTTTAGATGTAATATACACATGCGTATTAAATTATAAAGAAAACTGAAAGCAAATAAAGTTAGTAAGCGTGCTAGCTTAAACACTACACAGTAATGAGTTTTTCTTTCGTCTCAGCAGTTTTCATTTTAATAGAGGAAAAAAAAAATCTAAATTCCAACATGATGGGGACGTGTTAGCATTTTGTTTAGGCTGCTGTCAGATCATTAAAGGCACCCTGTGGAGTTTTTGACCACTAGTAGTGCTGTAGAGCAAAGATTTTATGAGCAGGCCCCCGATTTGTGAGCGTGCAGCAACGCAATACACTTTCCAATCACCATTTTCAGGCCATTCCACTGATCTACAGTCAGCGGCAGTAACACGCCAAAAACAAAGAAAAGTACTAACAAAAGGCAGGGAGGAAGAAGACTAGCTAGCAAACGTGGATGTAAACAATGCAGGTTCCAAAATTCTGACAGAACCATGGATGTCTTTTTATGGTTAATGTTGAAAGGTAAGATTGGCTTACTTTAGCCCAATTCTTGGCTAATCTAGCCTATAATTTACATATTCATGAAGGCAAAAGCTAACAAAGGAATGGGATTATACAGCATCAAGTGTCCTGTCTACTCCCTCTATATGTGTATGCACTGTATACTGTATGATGCCAGATTTGATGAATGAGTATGAAAACATACTCATATTTCAGAAGTAGAAGTTCAAAATGATTGTGTATTTGTTTAAAATTTGTAGGAATTTGTAGTCCAAAGGTGTTAAAGATACACTCACTAATTTTGTTATAGTGCCCAATAAAATGCCCAAATACTGCAGACTTTCAAAACATTACTGAGCTGGTAGGACATTTTGGGACTTGGGGGCCATAATGTGTTTTCCAGCAGGCTGTTTCTTGATTTAATTGTATCTGAGCAAGTATTTCACATAAGCTAGGCTAGATGTGTGTGACTCTGAGTACATAAGAAAAACAATAAAAGTCCCCAAAACTAAACTACCCCTTCGAGAACCAATGCTGTTCGCTTGAAAGCATCATCATAAGACTCCCCTCACTCACCCATACTGTTTGGTTTGGAAATGATTGACCTCCGAGACTTTCTGTGTGCCGCAGCCCATGAAGAAGAGGGGGATACAGAGGACGGTGGAGATGGTCAGCATGACCACAGAGAAACGTGGGATGGTCTTCAGAGAGAGACCTGCCCTCTTCATGATGACCCCGCCTATCAGCATCCCCACCGCTACTGCTGGCAGATTCACAGCACCTGGGAACCATATGTTGTTTAATAATCTTTAAGTAGAGATGGCATTAATTGTCTATTTAAGATGTCCAAAGGGGTTTCCTACACATCATGTGCCATTTTATTTGTTTGCTGACACCCTGACACAAATGACAGGTGGAGTCTGAAAATAAATGCAATGTTGCAAAGGTGCTAACTTGCTTAAAGTAAGCACAAACCCAAAGACATACAACATAAGGAATAAAAATGACGTCTAATTCACTCTTTGGAAAGCGACCATGATCCAAGTGTGCTGACACACTCCAGTTAGTGTCCATTAAATTATTTTAACAGCCTGTTTCATTTCACTTCCAGAGAGTTCATAAAAATGGCTTAATATATACCATGCTGCACATTATGACTTGAATTATGTAACAGCTGACATTGATTGCAAGCAGTTGACTGAAAGGGCAATAATAATCTAATATAGGATCTTTTCCCGAGGCCCCATCTTTATATTTGCACTCCTACAGTACCTACCTACTATCAGGCTGCTGTAGGCGACCGAAGCGCCGTACTGTCGCTCCAGGAACTTGTTCAGGAACGTAGAGAAACCTGCGATCACCGAGGAGAAGCAGCACTGGGCCAGGATCAGCATCAGGAAGAGAGGGCTCAACAGGAGGTGGACAAACATTCTGGGAAACACTGATTGGACGTAATCACATACAAACACACTGATTATTACACCGATACTGGAAACGACCTCAGCAAAAACTCTCTCTCTTATTTATCTGTTACAGAACATGTCGAGTCAGTTTATGAATCTAACAGTTGGAACATTTGCAGTTTGAATGTAATAAACTTACTTTTCAGGAAATCAAGTAAAGAGATATCTGGCTTCTTGAAGTCATCATTCATGTCAGTTTCACTTCCAATCACCTGGAAAATAATATGCAGAATAAACGGTTATAGGAGTACGTGTGAAGGCATACATTCGGTGTGTAATAAATATGGGGGCATTTATGTGATACAGCTGTAACAATTCAAACATACAGGACAGTGTGAAACCTGGAGGATCACTTGCAAATCACATCAGCCCTGTTCTCACAAGGAAGACTTGATCAGACATCAGTTGGAACTTCAAAAGTTTCTCTTTCTCCCACCACTAGTTTTTCCTCCGCGCCACATCGTCCTACAACAAGCCCCTGTCCCTTCATGCTGCATTCATGTGACGTGGGAACATTAGATGAACATACTGTATCTGTAGAGTTTTTGTCCCTGTGTGGCTTTTTCATACTGAAATTCACGCTCTTAGTTTTAAAGTGTGATTAGTGTGTGTTTTACAAGACAGCAAACACTTCACACTCGTTACTTTTAGCTAACAATTTTGACTTCTCTGCTAGCTAACTAGCATGCTAACTAGTTTTCATGCACTCTCAACAGAAACAAACTCTCACGACAAGTACCCCTGGTAGGAAAAGCTGATTATTATTATATTAGGTGTCACAATGGACAAAAATGGTGTTTTTATTCAAAACTTTTAATCTTAAAATAGTTATTGTTTTCTGCCAGTGCAGTTTATTTTATAGGTGTCATCTGTAACACTTTGTTTTATGTCATTTACAAAATCACATGCTTCATATGTTTTCATACTACTTACTCGTAAGGATGAATTTGACCAACCCTTTGTTTTTGTGGTTTCCTTTTGGAAAGGCCTGGAAGCATACCCCAAACCAAGTAGTCACTGGTCGGAAAAGTGAGGTATTTCGTATAGTGTAGGTGCCTTAATGCTAAGAAGCTCATACTAAAGGTTTCATAGTAGGCTTATGTTTATTTTCACATGATTTTTCTCTTGCTGAAAATGGTGAATTTAAGACAGAATTATAACAACTTAAAGTTTTCACTGCACTTAATTGTATCAGATTAAATAATGACCCTCAGCCTGTCCAAAGTGTGTTCAGTGACAGTTATAATGTGGAGTTATATGTTAACACTGAGAAACCTTGTTTTGTACCCTCAAGATGGTGAAAAACCAGAGGAGGAAAAGTAAAATGCAATGCTGACATAAAGCCAGTAGGTGTCAGTAAAACATGAGAGATATTCTGTAGTTTTACGTTGTCCACACAAGATACATTCCATGAATGTTGAGTATTTATTAAAAAAGGGCTGTTTTGTTCTAGTAGATCTCTGTGAGTGAGAGTGTGACTTACATCATCTTCTGAAGGCATTCTACAAGGGAAGAAGAAGTAGGGGATGGAGGTGAGAACCAGGCAGCCGGTGGCGATGAGCAAGCCCATCCACCAGGCCCCGACCCAGCGGGGATCACCGTTTCTCAGCTCTAGTTCAGCTCCTGCAGTAAACAGCAGTGAACACTTAGTCACCTGACACAACAGTGAATCATCTTTCCTGCTTCAACCTGTCTATAAAATAACTTTGGGATGCCTTTAGAGACCTAATCATTACCTAAACCAGTCCTGTCCACGTCCACATAGATCCGCAGCATTACTGAGCCCAGCAGGTAGCCAACGGCAGGCCCGAATACAGATACTGCAAACAGGATGGCTGTGAATGATAAAGTGGCAGTGAGGCAGAGTTCCTGAAGTAGTTTTCTTGGCAAATCGAGACCTTACAATTATTACAATTATTTATTATACAGTTATTCACATGGCATTATTCTTTGACAAATTATTAACATTTTGTGTAGGTTTATATAATGGCCCTAATATTAGAAAAAAGAAAGGTTGTGTCTCCAAAATCAATTTGTCACCAATAAGTGCTGCTCGAAATGTTCACAGCAGAACCAATCAAGTTCAGTCTCTTTACCATGGCTCCTCACTGCTCTGTGACTGTGGATTAAGGGGCTAAAAAAAGCTGCTCAATCTTAAGTTTTGAAACCTGAAAATTGAGGATTTTATCGAAAGCATTATGAATGACATTAATACAAATGTCAGCTAAGTTGGGAGCCATGTTTGAACTTGGGTGAAAAGCTGGTTTTTACTGTTAGCTACCATTCCAGACAGCTAGCTTGCTAATGTTAATTTTGTTTGTTGGCAAGAATTAATGTTATTATTAGTAACTAAAGTTACTGAGAGTACTTCAGAGATGAAAGCAATGAAGGCCAGGATTTTAATATGTAGCATAAATGCAGGTTTCTAGCTGCTAGCTGCTGAACATTTTAGTGACCTGATGCTACCAAGCTCCTAACTGGCTTTGTGTCCGTTTATAACTTGTGTACTGCAGCAGACACACAGTGGTGACAGTGACTACTCAGAGCTCAGTCACTGATGCAAGCCTGAAGAATCACCCAGGATAACACCATGACCTTCAGATTGTGTTCTCTTTATCCAAACAACTCTATCTACCTCTGAGCTACAGGCCATTCACCTATGTAAAGAGGGGAGTTGCCAGGCCTGGCAAAATCATCGATGTATGAAATCCCAAACGGCTGGATGGGCACCGAGCCCACGCCGAAGAGCAGCTGAGCGCTGACCATGAGCACCCACAGGTTGTTAGTGTCGGTCAGACGCCTGGACTCTTCGCGGCCACAGGACTCTGAGTTGCTCGAGTTCCCCTGCAGGTTGCAAATGTCATGGCGATCTGGATCACAGCAGGTGGTCGCACACGGATGGAGGGGGGAGAAGAAAAAAAGGCAGCGATTGTTAATGACGAGCAAGTGGATGCAGATGTCCAACTCCTTTAATTTCCTGAAGCTTGTTTGGCCCTTCACTGACACTCTGAGGTACTTTGTCTGGGGGCAAAATTAAAGAGGGAAGAGGGATATTGTTATTACAAATTAAATGCCCTGGAGGTAACTCTAATCTCCTTAGCTTTCAGCGAGTACATAGAGATTATGAATTTCCTTCTGTTTTATGCAAAAGTTCAGCTGGAGAGCACCAGCAAGGCTTTCTAAATACAGTACAGAAAGTCGAACAGCAGATACTTGTTTGACTCCTGCTGAGTGCTATGGAGCCTTTGCTGAGAAGATGCCGCAGCGCTCTAGACGAATCCTCATAAATTGCATTGACATATTTGTACATTCATGAGTCCCCTGCTCTGGACTGAGTCACATTAGCTGTCACAGCGGTGCCAGTGGAGACAGAGAAGCAGTACTGCCTTATTTTAGGCCTCTTTCTTACTGTGTAAAACAGAGTCGTATTCGTAGGGCTGGGATAGGAAGTGGGGTAAGGTCAAGATCACGGCACTGATGGCCATCAGAAGTCCACCGATTCCAATGAGGCGAGGACGGTGGACCCGATTTCCAAAGTAGCTCACGAACAGTATCAGCACACTGTTACTGATCTAAGAGACAGACACAGACACATGTTTCAAAGAGGACCCAGCATTTTCTCTCTTTAGGACAGTTACACTTTTCAAATCAATCCTTTCACACGTAGTGCATTGAGTTGCAGGTCTCACAATTACTAATGGACTCTCAAAATCAAATATAAGTGGTCAGGGTTGCAATTGTATCCAAATTTAGTGGGCACAGTTCAGAATTAATGTTTGGGAAATGCAGAGGCAGAAAGAATTTAAAAAATTTAAAGCTGCATTAATTGATCTTTTGACCACTTGGGGGCAGTGGAAACAAGCTGTAAACACAAGACTGACATATTATCACCTTTTCAGTTGATGTGATGAAAGTGTTAGCAAACATTTGCTTATTAGCATTCATTAATTGTCGTATTTCTCTCCACCTGATGAACGTAAGTTCAATGTTCACTCTACTTGGTGCTCTGTTTTGGTCTCCACCAACTCCTGAGAGAAATATCCGGCTCTTTAGCTCCTAAATGCTCCATTCTGTTCGCAAGCTAGTCGCTAACGCTTTGTAACATTTGGTGCTGGGCAGGTAGTGTACAGGTTTGTTAGAGCATTTTCGCTAAATCTGGAACCGAGGTTGTCGAGAGCGAATCAAACAGCAAAGTTGGGGGCCATAAAACCTAAACAATGAGCTAAATGATGCTTAAAAAGCCCTTTAATGCAAAGAGGAACTGCAGAGTCGGGTGATAATTATCTCTGTTATCTGAAGACAAACCCCTTTTCCATTAAACATAGTCATTTGATCCATTGATAATATAAAATATGTATTATAGCATCTTTAAATAACCAAACTGAGAGGAGATGCTAAACTGATATGTTCTTTCTTTGTTTGGTCTGTGTTTTCATAAAATATCATGCAATCAAATCAGATCTCGTAAATCACGTTATAACTCCAAGTGCAGCCAAATCCTGAGAGGATCTGAGCTGCAAAAGAATTTAAAAAGCCTAAAGGTAGCAAATGTCAACATAGTGATTTAATGAGTGACTAGAGACCCTTGGCCATGTATACTTCAAGACTGAAAACAACTGGAAAATATTTATCTGTGTGAGGGATTTAAATCCCTCACACAGATGAAAATCCAGCCCCCTCCACGACAAGCACGTACAGTACATTTTTTCATTATTCTTGACCCCTGTTTCTGTAAAAAAAACAGTTCCAAAATACTTGAGTGTAGCTTGAATTGTCAGGAAGTGTGATTTTGACATGCTGCTTGTTCTCCAATTGCTCATTTATCATCGGTATCCTTGTAATAAAGCTATCACAATCTCAAACTGTGTGAGGGTCTGTTATTGTTGGCTCCTACCTCGTTGAGAGAGGAAATGGTTCCCGAGGAGTAGCTGCTGAGGCCATAGCGTCTCTCGATTGTGGTGATGGTGCTCTTGAAGTAGGCGCTGAACAGCAACTGAGAGAACTGCAGGAGGCCGTGGCACAGGACAAACAGCTAGGACAGACAGACAGTGCACGAGGCTTGAGTCAAAAACAGAAACACTGGCATATGAAAAGACACAGATAGGCAGGACAGAAATGTAAAATCTGAAAGAACTTTTGGAAATAAATTGCAGTATGATCTGCTTCACTGCAGCATCTTGCTGCCAAACATACAGTAAATTAGTTGCATTAATTACATTGAAACCTATGAAAATAATTAATGAACCACTGAAATGATTGCTCATATATATTGCTATCCATTTCAATCATTAATGCATATCGCAAATGTCCTGTTTGCTCTGACAAAAGCTTGTAATAGTGATGGATCCAGAGCTAAAATAGGTTATAGACATAAGTGTAAAATGTGTCGTTTGTGCCATTTTCAGCTGCAAGAGACGTCTGGCCGCACTCACACAGGGGGAGATCAGACTCAAAGCCTAAATCTCATTACTCCTGAGAGGCCTAAATTGTTCCATGGAACAGAGACCAAGTCAGAGGAACCACATTGTCATTGCATATGTGGGAGAAGGATTTGTGTTAAACACAACTTTAGCATAGTTTAACATCAGGGGCCGTATTATAGAAGCTTCCTATCTTGCAGATCCTATCTTAACTTAAGACTTATGATAGACAGTTTGTGTAATACGGCCTCAGAGAAGCAATATCATCTGTGCAGTGAAACGCAGTGAGGAAAGTGGGAAAAACCAAACAGCTGCTTCACAAACACATGGCACAACTTGCAAGTACCAACACATCAGGCCTGGAGTCCTGGACTCTGCCGCATTCACCCATTTGAAAGACATGAAACAACATTTTAAGGACAAAAACCTACATATTGTAGACAGAAAAAACAGATGCACTGAATGAAGTGTAAAATGAGGCGACGTGGAGCAGTAATATAAAACATGCAAATATAGTGGAATGTAAGTACAATTCTTGCATTCAAAATTTCACTTAAGTAATAAAAAATATGTACTGAAGTATGAAAAGTAAAACAGAGTGTTGATTATTATAATATTATACTGTTGGATCATTATTACTGATTTATTAACAAGTAAGCTGGTTGCGATGGAGGTAATATGAACTACTGCTAAGTAATCCCTACCAATGCAGCACATTTATCTCATCATATTTTTTTTATGTAAAAGACTTAGATGAGAACATTAGCAATCATTTGGAGTCCTTTCTGAGCAAAATATCTGGCTCTTCAGCTGCTAAATGCTTGTCAGCGTTCACCAGCTAGTTGCTAACTTTGCCTGTCTGCCGTCTTCCTGCTGGAAACAATGCTATGAGAGCGGTGAGACTGAACCAAAACACTAAACAGGCTACAGGCCAAAAAACCAAAACAATCAGCTGAAAGACGCTAAAAAGGAACTACAGAGTCGAGTGCTAATCATCTGCGGGAATATCACTACAGCCTACGGTTCTTTCACATTACACAGTCAGCTGATGTATTGTTAATATAAAAATACTAATTATAGCCGCTTTGAGAAAGGTTTAGCACAATGACTAATAGTGAAGTCTTCTAGCAAATGTCAGCAATGTCTTCTGTCAGCCAATTACTTGGCTTCAAGTGATACTCTATGTGTCTCCAATTGATTTGTCTCTCGGACTTTTCTCTTCACATCAGGATGTGAAAAGATCAAAGTCGCCCAGTGGACATGCTCCCAGTGATCCCACTCGCCTGTCTGTGTGTCAGGAGGCGTTCCCAGACACTCGTATGACTCTCTGTACATGGGTTTATTCGTACGGGGGGCCATGAAAGCACGAGTGACGCTCAGGATACGTGTTGAGATTAGAAGTGAATTTGCTATGAAAACAGTAATAAATCCAAGCCTCTAGTTTGTTTACCGGCTGCCAGGTCGGCTGAGAGAGAATAAACTATGCGTTTGACTCAGAACAGTTAATGCTCCTATTAAAGCTTGGCTTTATGGTTTGTTAACACACACAATAGATGCTTTTACACTGTTGCTAATATTTCATCCTCATTTTGTATCAAATGGGCTTCAATTATCTAAATGATTTGACAGGACTTATTTACTGGCAGGGAAAGAGCTTCTTTTGTTTGTGATTTCGATTCAAACAAAAAGTAAGCGGTTCACGACTGTTTCTTTAAGCACAGATTCAGGTCAACTTAAAATCCACCTCAGCCTTTAACAAAGTCGGATTTACATTTTCATTGCAGAAAACATCTGATACAAACACAGCAAGTCTCTGGCTTTCTGACAATTCGGCATTAACACTGGAAACACATAATAGTTTTGATAACACATAATCCATTAAAGTCCCAAATTACACCTGAGAAACGCCAGAAACAGTGTTTTCTTGCACTCAATCAATATTACTGATAAAATACAGCAGGAGTATTATGAATTGTGGAAAAAAGGGGCGGCAGCACTACAAGTAGTGCTGAACGCTGCTGTGTGTCAACACTATGTCACACTGTGAAGACACAGGCTTTATTATTTATCCACACTGTTAATACAAGTGATTTATGCCTATTTGATGTTTGCAAGCAGGAAAGTGTTTGTGCAGAGTGGGATTCTCCGTGGATTATGTTTATCCTTTTTGAACACTCTCAGCTCCGTCTGTCTGGACGTTATTGTCCAAGCTTTCAACCTGCTGCGAGGGGAAGAATTGAGGGAAGTTCACACTTGATTTCAAATGCTTTTATTTCAGGGACACGTGTTGTCGCTTTGACGCTGGATATCCATGGGTTTCCACGAGGAAATGTTTTTTTTTCTTGATACAAAAAATGCCTGACCCATCCTACTTGGTCAAAAAATGAAATAAAGGAAAAGCTAAATGTATGAAGTCTCCCAGGATACTTGAAAGAAGCTAAAGCCACAGAATCACTTCCCTTCATTGTGGAGCAAACATAAAAAAAGTTTTGCTGCACAATGGAATCATGATCAAAGGAGCATTTTCTCTGATTTAAAGCAATAGTTAAATATTTTGGGAAATATGCTTATTCACTGTTTTGCAGAGAATAAAATGACAAGATCGAAAGCACTTTCAGTCTGCCTACTAAATATAAAGCTACAGCAAGTAGACGGTTAGCTTAGCCTAAAGGCTGGAAACAGGGAAACAGTTAGCTTTCTGAAAGTAGGAAATCCAGCCTACAAACACTTCTCAAGCTTGCTAATTAATATTTTACATATCGACTGTTTAATCAGTAAAAAACCCTTAGTGTAAAAATGGTTATGTGCCAGACTTTTTCTTGGCTGAGAGCAGTGACTTCCTGGAGTCTTGTCGTCTGGCACGTAACCCCTGATGAAACCACGAACTGTTGTTTTTACATGTTTTCTTCTTGTATGGATTGAACAAACAAGATATAACGTGTTAATTAGAGAGCTTTAGAGGTGCTGAGAGGTGGATTTCATTAGCTTCGGACAGCTTCCAGTCTTTGTGCTAAGCTAACCAGCTGCTGGCGGTAGCCTTATACTGAACGGGCAAATATGAGAGTCAATCAATCTTCTTATGTAACGCTCAGCAAGAAGGAGAATAAGTGTATTTCCTGAAATACTGAACTTCTGCTTTAACTCTATGATACAGACACAAAAGTGAGCCACGAGCTGTCAGGTGCACTGATGCGTGGAGAGGAGTGAACAGGAGCCGAGAGCTTTCTAACATTTCTTGTGCCACTGTTCAGGATGTAAATATTATGTTCCCCGGAGCAGAAACTTGGCTCGCGTGGTGGCAGAGATATCCTTAAAGAGAATTTGATGGTGTAACCCGGGTGCAGACTAGGTGTAGCTCACAGTAGATAAGTTCAAAGTTGTGAAAAAAACAAACACAATGTCCTGATGAAAGTGAGCAAACAGGGAGCAAAGCGCTGTACATCATGTACTAGTGTCAAGAAAATACGAATGGATGAATCGTTTCCTGTGAAACCTTGAGTTGAGTGGCTGGTTCTGCTGAGTGAAAATCTGGTTTCATGTGAAAAGCAACTCTGCCAGTTTTTCTACTTTATTGCTAGACAGGAATCTAGAGTTCTGGCATTAGTTTGATGCAACACAATTTAAAAGATACTCCTCTGCTTTCACCGCTGTGTGACTGAAGGACTTACAGAAATAGCTTACTGACACATAACCTGTTGCATAGTCTGCTTTTATTCGGAACTACTCCCATTATCTAAATATACTGTAACTTTGAACTTGAGGTACACTCATACTGTGCAGGGTGGCTGAAAGTTCACTGTGAACTCTTAATGGTGTCTTTAGGTAGGATGAGCCGCTATTTGTACATCTTGGTTTCGGGGGGGGGGGCTTTAAAGTGAAGACTTACAAGGATAAACAGGAGAAGATCTGCACTAACTGGACCTACCACAGTCTGTGTGAGAATGCTTAAAGTAAACACTCTGAAGATTTAGCAAATAAACCTTCACCTACTGGAAATGTAGAAGTTGCTTCAGTTGTTACTTCTTTCACTGTCCCCTCCAAATCTTACAGAATATAAGTACATTAGTCACGGGTCATTCACACAGCACAACACCAATGAAGAAGACAAGTCATTTCTCACTGTGCTATGCTGCAAGCAACATGGAGTTTTGCCTCATTATTACTCACAGGCATGGAACAAACTGTTTCTCTCCTCTTGTTGCCATACGGTGAAGTGTGAACTCTGATCAGTGTTCAGTAAGACTTTTAGTATTGGACCCAGATGTGCAGGAAATACACCAAACTTTGAACTGGACTCAGCGACCAAACACACAAAACATTTGTCAAAACTGACTGACTGATTTCTTTAACAATAGAAAAACAAAACAAGTCCATCTGGAGCAGAATTAAATTCCTAGAGCTGCAACGATGAGTTGATTACCAGAAAATTAACTAGCAACTACTTTGATAATTGATCATTTTTCAAGCAAAATTGCCAATTGTTCTCTGGTTAAAGCCTCTCAAGTGAGAATCTGCTGCTTTTCTTGGCCTTACATTACTGTAAATTCAATATTTTGGGTGTTTTGGGCTGTAGGTCAGACAAACCATTTGATAATTTCACCTTGGGCTCCAACATATTGACGGGCAGCAATTTTCTGATATTTTACAGACCAAATCATGAAAACGATAAGCCGATTAATCAATTGTGAAACTAATCATGAGATGCAGCCCTAGACATTTTGTTTTCATTTTTTCTTTTCTTTCATTCATAAATTGAATTTTTTATTTGGCATAAAGATTTGTCTGTGAAACATCTTAAATCACTGAGTAGTAAAATAATTTAACAATTGTAGTAACGGTTTTAAAGCAATATTTCTTCACTTAAAAGGCAAAAAGATAAAACATTGTCCTTCGTCACTTATAGCGACCATAAAATGACTTGTAAACATTCAAACACTCCAGGAAACCTCTTTTCTTTTCTTCTAAGCTATTCTAAGCTATATTCAATTTTTTTGCACAAATGACAAATAAAATCTGCAACAAATCTTACAGAAACCGGAACTTTTTAGGGGGTAATTTGGAGGCACGACACCTGGACTTCATGACAGAGCTTGTTTACCTAAGGTGAAGCTCTCTTTACTCTCAGGCAAGACACACAGGAGACACTATGCTCAGGTTCTTGAGGGAAAAAGGATTATGAAATGACTTTTTGTTACTTCACTATAATTATCTTTTAAAAATAAATCCAGCTCAGATGGTTATATAAACAGTGAGGGGAAGGTGCTGCAGGTTAAAACAAGACATTTCATAGTAACTACAGCCTCCTCTCCAGCAGCACTGATGCCTACCTTTATGCTGCAGAACAACGTCCTTGGTTTTTTCATGTCTGTGGAGGAATGTATGCCCATAAGCTCAGCTCGTGTCCTCGCGCGCTCCACTGAGTCCAGGGAACAGAAAGCTGCCTCTCGAGGTTTGTGTCAGAGGTTTTCTTTGGGTCCCCCACCCCCGTAATCACCCCTCCCCCTTCCCCCCCACCCCACGGTGAGCTGGAGTGCTTTTTTTGTGACTGTGATGTAGTCACTCAGCCCGCAGATCCACGCGTCAATGTTTTGAAAGTTGTGAATCGAAACAGACAGTCCTGCAGCTGATTGGCTGAGTCACGCGCGAGCCTGCTAGAGCGTGACCAAACGTGCTACATGGTGATATTACAAATGACAACACAGTACGATTCAGGAGACATTTAAATTCCGTTTTAATATGAAGCCCTGCTTTGTTCCCCAGCAGCTCCAACAGGCAGTAATGCTTCATTAGTCGCGGTATGCGGCACTCCGAGCCGGTTCCGCCCGGAGATAATGAGCAGTGAGCCCGCTGTGAGAGAAACAGTGCTAATGAATGAACTCCGTGAAGCTACTGAAGGCATATTGTTTCCCTACAAGACTTGTTTACCTGTTCCAGGTGGGTGGGTGAGGTCTTTTTAAAAACAACTCATTTTTGAATGTGACAGCAAATTAAGCTAAAATACAACGCAACACTTTTATAATATTGCTAAAGGCTAGGCTGAACCTGTTCTAATGTATGTGGACCACACTGCGGTTGCTGATACCCCCAGAACACAACACAGAGGACACGGCCTCAGTGTCCTCAACGGTAGCTACGGCCCTGACTGCAAGTATGATGTCCTAACTGTACAAAAGGTCAAGAGTCATTACTTATCATTACTCTAGCCCCCTTTCAGTGTACGGTCGGCCTCAAGTAAAGCATGTATTGTTATCGATAAAGTGGCATTCATGATTTTGTGCTGTTCATGTTTTTACGATGGAGTTAAAAAGCTGAACTTGAATCAAATGCTAATCCTAATAAACATCCTAATGCGTGATAAAGGGCTACAGCAGCTCTTATAAAACACTGTGAATCTGTTATGATGGAATATGCATGTAACTATAATACGATGTTCATGGTTTCACAGAAAGTGCTGCCTATGAATTAATAACCCCGCAATATAATTCATGACGTCACTGGTCAAATAAAGGTGTTGCTAAGCAACACAGACATGAGAGTTGATCTTTGGAAGGACAATATTTATATTTCAGGTGTTCAGGTATAGTACAGTGACATGATTCAACCAATCAAATACATATTAAATACATGCGAGTAGACAAAATAATAGAAACACCAGAGGGAAATGTGCTTAAACTTCGAGGAAACTGACCGACAAAATAACTAAAGCAGATCCAAAGGTGGGTCATACTAAACTGAAAGCTCTAAAGGAGAATATCGATCTCGTTTTATATGATACAAGTATAAACAGGGCCCTGTTCCAAGTAGCAGGTTTACAGTCCCAGAAACCCCCTCAAACCTGGGGAAGTTCTGGGTTTTACTTTGCAAACCTGTCCAGATAACTCGGTAAAGCTACAGTATTGTGACAGTCTGGCAATGAGAATGTCTACTTACTACTTACTCAACAGGTCTTGTGGCTGCATTGCATTACGGTCTATTATGACTGCTGTCGGTGAGGAAATTGTTGATCAGTCGTGCCGAACTGACACAAGCTCCTTTGACTGTAACAAACTGAATCCCAGACCATGACTGATGATATTTTGAAAGGATGCCTTCAAGTGCTGCTGCGTACCCGTGTGGAAATATCTCAGCATCACTTCACGTCACTGACCTTTAGCTGGCTTTCCAAAGAAATAAGAACACTGATATGCAAGTAGGATTGTCAGCATGTGTTAGTGCAACACCATAAAACATGTAGTTAAACAACATCTACAGGAAGTGAACAAATGTTGCAATAATACTCACTTATCAGGTTGACATTCACACAGTTACCAAATGTTGTCTTTGAACATTCCTGGTGTAATAAGCAGTATTCAGAAGTGTTTTTAAGGTGGATTTTCCCTGCAACCTTTTGCAGAAGCCCTGCCACAAATATAACCGAATGCATGGAAGGACAAGGATTTAAGGTTCCTGCACAAATTACATTTTACATAACTTTCCATTACAACATCATAAAGAAGTGCACTGTTCATGTGACATCAACTAAAGCAGCATGAATAAAACAAGGAAAAGCAAGAACCCATAACAGTGTTCTTATATTATGTACACAAGGACGCATATTTGGTAATACAGATACTCGAGTATTAGTAGTTAAGCTAAATGCCTTTCACATTAAGTGGACGGTTGGCATGATTGAACAGCAAAGGCATCACTGTGGTTTGAAGCTTTGCAGGTTGAGCAGAAAAGCATTCTTGCCAAAACACTTGGCTTAAACTGTGGCTTTTGTGGTACAAAACAAACATTAATGTGGTACCAGGTGTTCTGCCTAAAACAATGAGAGGAGCTATTAAGTGCACAGTAACATTACTTTTAGCACTGACAATGTAATATAGTGCGTTACTAATAGGATTTCAGGAATATTACATTTACTATGTCAAGTAATGTGTTTTTTCTCTGTAGGGATCCTTTCCAAAATGTTGTCAGACACTTCGAATAACAGTCTGAGCCCGTCAGTGGCAAAAACAAGCACTTTTAGTGGACGGACTGAAAAGATTACGTTGCCGCGCGTTGGTGGATGTCAGCGGAGGCGATCTACTGGACCAATTCCAAAACATTTGGTAAGTATTAGTCATTTAGAAATAGGCCCAAGGTTTAAAAATACCAGAGTTTCCCTTTAAGAATTCATCCACACGACCCCACTTATGCCAGTGCGCCACCAGAAAAAATATCCCCTGAAGAACTTCTTGCTGCTGAACTTTGATGGCTGCGGAGTCAAACACTGCGGCTTCCAAATGGGTCTACTCCCATTATTTTCAGTAATCAGTTTATCAAAGAAAAGGACAAGAACCTAACAGTCAAGTGCAATCTATGTCTAGGGAAGCCGAGGTTATTTTGGTGAAAGTAATCAAAAGTAGTGTTATCAGTAACGCTTTACTCTACACAGTAATATTGTAAAGTAACTTCTTACTTTTAAATGAAAGTAACTAGTAATGTGTAATATATTACATTTTGAAAGTAACTTGCCCAACACAGACATCAAAGGAGCAATACTGACACACTTAATGCTACTGAAGTGAAAAAAATAACTAAAAATAGACATTGTATATTTAAAAGATCCCATTTAATTTGTGGATATGAATTCGGGAAGCAGTTTACAACCTTAATTCAACATGCAGTGACCATAAAGACACATCACAAAGATGTTAAAAGGTGTGACCAAGCTGGTAGGCAGTTGTGTGTGTTCACAGTGATTATTAGTGTTCTAGTTACTCACAAAAAAAATCAGTCAAAATAATTCCTGTGAAGGGCTGTGTTCTGACGCAGAACAATCAAGCTTATAAAATAGAAATGATAATTCTGTTTGGAGGTTGTGATAGTGGAAATAAAATGTACAAAAGAGGAAGAAGGTGGTGGCATTCATATAATAATAATGTCCAAAATTCACTCCGGATGTTGCTTAAAAATCAAGTTCATGTATGGAACTCTGCGATGCTGATCTCAAGCCGTGGCGTCCATAAAGTCTGATCCATGAAGAAAAGAAAACTCATCGATGGCAGTTTTTAGTGTCATCCGGAGGAAACAGTGTACCATTTGTCAAAGGTCTCGGACATCATCTCAACAAACACACATCAGGTTTCCAAGAGGCCTCTCGTACCAAGCTAGAGCTTACCATAGCAGAGTGAAGCAGCATGTTTGAGAGAATGGTTACATATACAAATGAAGCCCTTAAGTCTAACGGTGGTACCTAAATCATTCTGCTGTAGGGTTACTCACATCCACAACACATCTACAATTTACACTGTTTCACTAAGTCACAAAACTGTAGGAAATACTGTCTTTAAAGTCAAAGGCTTAAATTGTTCTTTAAAAAATGTGTCTGATGGCGCATAAATGTCCGTAACTGCTGATGTGCTGTACAGATGAAGATGTCTTTCCATCGTTCCTGCCCTCTTGGCAAGGGAAGAGCACGCTTTCAAAGCATATGAAACAATATTCAACAAAGAATCCTTTTACGTTGCTATGCTGTAAAAAGGTAATTCAACTATAGAAAAACTCCAAAAGAACTGTACAAAATAATATCATCAGGCTTAAGTCTGCGCTTTCATCTGATAAGGCACATTTTCATACATTCCTTATGAATAGTGTCCACCAGCCTATAGTGTTGCTGTTCTTGAAGCAAAGAAAGAAAAGCTTGTGTTCACACGTAAGCGCCCAACGCTGCGTGGAACTCTGTGAGACACTGAACAAGCTGCTGAAACTTGGGTCTCTCCTCAGGGTCCAGGGCCCAGCAACACGCCATCACTGCAAACCTGCGACAAAAATGACGGGTCAAATCAAATGTCTGTCCACAAGTGTTTTGTGTGTGTAAGACAGGATGCCGTGGGAGAGAGGAGGAGGGTGACAGGCCACATCTAGAGCTGGTATCAAACTCCGGCCATTGTAATTACATGATACACACACACTTACAGGAGCTGCCTGTACAGCACTGATATAAGAGTGAGATATAATCATTTCTTAATCAATGCATGCCCTTAAATGTTTTATTTTGCAACCTCTAATATTTTGGAAAAGGAAGCTGTCACCTCATCACCTATTGTATTTAGAAGGAAACCATGTTCAGTTATTGAACAGATTTCAGTATATACTATATTTTAAAGAGTACGGTCTAGACCTGCTCTATATGCAAAGTGCCCTGAGACAACTTCTGTTATGATCTGGCGCCATATTAAATAAATAAAATTTTTATTTGAGGTACTTTGTGGACATTCAGCCTTCAGGGTGTATGGAGGGTTTTTGAGACATTTTGAGCTGTCAAAACAAAACAGTGGGCACACAACATATTTCATAAGTGTATTATGATGATGCTGTATCCTCAAAGTGTATTGCTACTAGACAGCTGGTAGCTAGTAGTAGTGTAATAAACTAGTAGCCAATGTAAAAGCATTAAAAGGGCAGTAATATGATCCCTTTTGTTTTTTATTAGCATTCTGTACAATTTGGTGTTTTCTGATTTGCGCCTGTTAAGAGACCATTACAATAATCTAAATGTGAGGAAATGAAAGAATACATGATGGATTTAGTGTCTCTGAAGCTCAGAAATGAACAGATTTTAGCAATACTTCTTAAATAATACAAGATTGGCTGACAGCACTAAAGTGCAATGGAAAATTAAGGTTGGACTCAAAGGTTTGTAACAGAAGGCTTAGTGTTGTTGGAAAAAGTAAGTGATGGCTGTAATTGTGTATGGAAACTGTCCAGGCCAATGATAAAAAGAATCAGTTTTATTGGAACTAAATTGAAGAGAGTTAGCAGACATCCTTTTATGGTTGACAAACTACTGGCTTCACTGGGACGTATAGCTGCATATCGTCAGCACAAAGGTGGAAACAAATGGCATGCCTATGACTGGCATGACCAAGCAGGAGCATATATAATGAAAATAAAATATGATCTTTATTTTGAACTATGTGCCCCAGAGTTCAGTTGCTTTAAATGTGTAAATAAATACTGATAAAAATGTCCAAATGATTGATAATTCATAACAATATTGAATCATTTCTTTATTAAGTTAAGCCGTGTCAGTGTTCAAAATGATACACAACACCTGCATTTTGCCTCTACCACCCAAAGCTTGAACTCTCACTGATTTCAGACAATCAAGCATCACAAACTAACCCACCCAGGTGGTCCACCACTGCAGCCAGGAAAAGCCCTGTTATTATCCAGCAGTGGGAAGGTGACAGCCTCGTTGCAAACGTGATGTTGAGGAAATAGCCTGTCAATAATAACGCCGTGGTGGGAAAATGAGGCATGTGGGCACAGGCGGCTCCTTCTTCTCGACAGTTGCAGGATGTTGATAAGCTTCACACCAACCAACGCTGGGAGCTGCTAAACATTTTAATTTGATTCAGCTTCCATGTAACACAATGTGTCCCTTCATTTGGTGAAAGTCTGCAATAACAAGGTTGGCTGCAGCTAAACATGTACGTGCGTGCCTCACTGCAGAGCCCTACAAACTTACATTATGTGTTTATATTGATAACAACGATAAGGATGAGCAAGAGTACAAACATGTCCTGTTTCCCAGAGAGTGACTGTAGCATTTCCAGTTGTTTGCAACCGTCACCTGGAAAGGCCAACTGACTCAATTATTTTAATTGGCATGCACAAGAATGTGGTGCAATAGTAACTCGTATTAGGCTTTTAAAGAGGCTCTGCACACTTAAACATGTTTTTTGAGCTGTAAGCTAAATGATATGACTGTACTGTGATGAAACACATCAGTGCTGTCAAGTGTTTTAAAATCAGCCCTGAAACCTGAGAGGCCAACGCTGACATAGAGTCAACCGGTTGGGACCTGTCTACGTCATGAAATTTATAGAAGAAAGACTCTCATCAGTGTCAGTCAGTCTCCCCGTGTCTCCTGACGCACACACTACGTAGCCACGAGACCACGCCTCCTACAGTTGTTCCCTCACTTGTTGCGTTTTTTAAATGGGCTGTGAGGGAGGGTTCTAGCTGAATCTGAGGGTGGAGTTACACTTCAATAAATAATAGAAACGACTCCATAATTTGGAGGCAGGCCGATCTAGATTTCAGTGTTTTCAGACTATTTAGTTCAGTTGAAATTTTAGAAGATATTGTATGTTTTTATTCCTTAGACATTTTAATATATTTATTGTGTACTGCTTTCATATTCCTTGTAATGGTATATTGACTGCTGTTTCTCAATGTTAAATAATCCTTGTGATCACATTCGTTTTGTTGATCGTTAATTACTTTAATATTTCTACCTTTTTTATTTTTACAGTGTATTTTTTTTGTCTGTTTTTGATATTTTGTTAATTAGTTTGCAAAAAAAAAAAAAGATTTGTGGTCTGATTATGACTGCTACTATTGATTATTTTTATTCTTGATTAATCTGGAACTAATGTTTTCTTTCCCTATAGAAAGTCAACAAAAGTGAAACATCTTTGTCAGAATTTCTCAGAGGACAGGGTGACATCTTCAAAAGCTTGGTTTTCTCAGCAATCAATTAATCAGAATCAGAAAATGAAGTCTTTGTATTTGTGTGTGTGTGTGTTTGTGTGTGTGTGCGTGCGCTCTGTAAATCAACATACAGTTCATCTGGACAGTTGATTGGTTGTGCTATTCTGTACCCATCCTTCAGGTAGGCCGACATCTCAAAAGGGTCAATGTCGACGTAGGGGGTCTGACCCAGAGTCATCAGCTCCCACAGCGTCACTCCAAAGGCCCACTGTGAAAACACAACGCATGATTAAACCTGAGACCAGTACTCGGCATTCCTCCACAACATTGTCTAAACACGATCAACACAAGCTGTCGTCTTTAATGTGTTATCATCAGACCGGATAAACATAGTGTGCGGAAAGCCAGCGGGTCCCACTTGCATTTAAATACAAAAAATTCCGCAGGAACAATGCAAGGAAACTATGTTGAAAAATTTATACGGAATATATAAATCATTGCTGCAGGTTTTTGTTAAGAGACTGAAAGAGCAGGGTGGCCATTATGTTTAGAAGACTGAGGGTTCAAGCCCCTGTGTCAGTGAGGGCCCGCCCTGCATGTGATGTTGTGCTGACCCTCCACTCTGACTTCCCAGGAGGGAACAGGGGAAAAAAGCATTTCCCTATTTGTGTGATACTCTTGTTATATTAACCCATATCTTAGGTTGCTCTTAAAAAACAAGAGTGCGCGGGTGTTGTTGCACTTGTCACTTGGAATTTTAGGAGTCAGGCTAATCCTTATCTAAAAGAAACCTGGGCAGCTCTTGCTAACCTGACAGTGACTTATGAACAGAATACACCATGTGATCCCTGAAAAGAGCAACTTTCTGTTGAGTTAGTACATCATAAGCTTTAAACAGGGTAACACCAAGCCTTCCCTTTAAAGGAAGTGAAGGGAGTGATAAGAGGACACGGCACTGTGGTGATGAACAGTGAAAAACAATGTACAATACCCAGGCCACTGCCAACAAGGCCTAAACATGTCTATAGTCACTTTCTCATCCCTTCCAGCTTGGTAGCCAATGTGCGTAACCACTGGCATAAGCGTATGGAGCATTTATGTGAGTAACACTGGCATATGTGATGCGCTTATGATGCTGCACAGCTCCAGGTACTTGTGTGGACTTCCCCTAATGCTTAGTTGGGGGAGGGGAGTGCTATGAAGCAGGGTGACCATAAGAGGAATGTGGAGAGCTGGGGGCATGTCTGACTGGTGTCTCAAAGGATCTGTTGAGCTTCCCGACTGTCTCCGCCGCACCCGCTCTGCTATCCTGAGACAGGAGACACATGGTGCTCAACACTGTACCTCCCTTCCCTCTGACACCTTGATAAAGTGTCTAAGAATGGCTTGGATACAATTGGTGCCATTTCCTGCATCACCTTCTCTGTCTCATGTCCCCTGAAAAATGTTTTGGTTATCATTAAAAATCCTTGAGAGACAGGAAAGGTTCATTTTATAGGGTGTATACACCGTCCACAGATGTAGGGTTGCATGGTTAAGCTGCAAGACGCAAACTATATCTGGTACTGCAGTTCTTACCACGTCACTCGCACTAGAGAAGTCGTTGTTGAGCAAGCTTTCCAGGGCCATCCAGCGGACGGGCCGGTTCTCATTATCCCCCAGACAATGGTAATCCATGGGAAAGAGGTCTCGGGCAAGGGCATTGTCTGTGATCTTTACCTGCATGTTGTCGTCAATGCTGTCGGAGGAGGGGACAAGAGAGAAAAGTCAGTCTTTATTTTTTAGTAATTAAATTCCAAACCAAATCACCTGAAAGCTACAGGGAAGAACTAAGGAGAAGTGACGACAGCTTTAAGCCGGGTCAGGGACACTTACACGCAATTCCTGGCGGCGAGGTCTTTGTGTATGACCTCCCTGCGAGCCAGGTAGCTCATTCCACATGCAATCTGGATGGCCATGTAAACCAAGTCTTGTTGAGAAATCGCCTGAAAGGAAATGAGGGAAAGAGAGAGAGACAATGTGCAGTTGAGAAGCAGAGACAGGAAAAACAAAAAAAAGGGAGGGAGTGGGGACAGGAGCCCACAGCTGACGTGACTTTACTGTGGCGAAATTGGTCTTCTGTGTCAGATTGTTCCTATTTCCTTTCAATTGGGACAAAGTCAACTATGGGTCAAAGATGGGAGTTACATAAACAGACTATTTCAGTCTTTAAATGCAAGTGTATGGAACGTCAACATGTTTAAACTAGCACTAGTACCTTAAAAAAAACGGGAAAAAACAACACACAAGGTAGTTGGTCACATAATTATCCGAATGTTAATAAATGAAAAAGAAACGCCAACTCTTTAGTAAATACACTACAAATCACACATTTTTGACTAGCGGCAAGGTTCTAGGGATGGCAATGTCTGGCTGTCCTCTAGCGCCACCAGCAGGTTGACATTTTTGGCTTTTTGAGTTAAATATCACAACAACTATTTCATGGATTGCAATAAACTTTGGTACAGACATTCATGTTATCCATAGGATGAACTGTAATAACTTTGGTGATCTCGTAACTTTTCATGTAGCACCATCATCAGGTACTTTGTGTTTAGTGCTAACTAGCATATGTTAGCATGCTAAACTTTATTTTTGCTAAGACGCTAAATTAAGAAGGTGAATATGGTAAACATCAGTACCTGCTAAACATCAGCATGTTAGCATGTTGACATTAGCATTTAGCTTAAAGCACCACTGTGCCCAAGTACAGCCTCACAGAGCTGCTAACATGGCTATAGACTCATAGGCTGCATTCAGACCAAATCAGGCGTTTAGTGCAGGGTTGTGCGGCACTGTGGGAGTGTCACTACATGGCCATGCAGATTGTAGCAATCCCAACTTGAAGAGCGATACAATGGCAAGCGTCTGCACAACGATTAACGTCTTTGTTCTCCCTCGTGGCAGGGTTGAACAGCTGATGTACAGTCATCACGGCAGCGATCGATCAGTCTCTCTTTCATCTTCACAGCTGATCAGTAAACAGCGGAATGCTACAAGGTAAACAAAGTTCTTCGTCACCTGGGCGTCTGCCGGTCTGATCGCCGGCATGATTGGCCACAGCAGCGTGAGGTCAGTTGCCTTTCTCTAAAAGTTGATTCTGTTGTAACTTTTCGCTGCAGGGCCGCTGTGTTTTTTTGGCACTGCATCCTAAACGCACTACCCTCGTTCTAATGAATGGGAGGACTAGCGTTTTCGCAGCAGCGCCTGATTTGGTCTGAATACGGCCATAGTCTTATTTCCTGGTGCACTGTACCAAAGCTACAGATTATAATGGCGTTGAAATGTAAAATTACTTTATTAACATTGTTGAAGAATTTATGTATCAGAGCAAAAACAATCTGAAAGACGTGACTCAGAAAGTCCCTTATTAAAAAGGTTTTAACCAGAGTCTGACATTAAAGAAAACTGTTTTGTGCTTGGAGCTACTGAAGGGCTTGTAGACAATGGCCTGGCCAGCAGGTGTGTCCGAGAAAAGCCTCAGCACTGCGCAGAGAAAAACCCCCCCGACTTTCTCACAACCCTGCCTTGTAAGAGAGCACCTGAACTACCCGTACCATACATTGATGTGTATATTCATACATTTTTGAATCTGATCTAATTCAGTCAGCTGCACAATCCCTGGCTCAGACACACACAGAGGAAATGTTTGTTAAATCTGACAGTGGACCGTGTGATACAACCTAAATGAATTAATCCCATAACACAGGGAACCAAAGTCTTGGCAGCCAGTGAACAGAGATAAGAACATTTGAAGTCAACAACTCAAGCAAGATATGTGTACCTGGTACAAGACAGCTCTATACCCACCATGCAGAGTAACTTTAACAGTTGGTTGCCAGTGGAAAAATGATTACTATGAAAAAGGTCAACACTCAACCCTTTTCCCCATCACTGTTCTACCTTCCAAACCAGATGTTCACTTTCAGAATGAATACCACACTGTAGTATTGTGCTCCCTCAGTGCTTTTCCGAGAGCTTTATCTCCCCGGTACAAATACATTTCTGATTTATAGCTCGCTGTTTATTGCAACAGCACAACTTAATGACTATGTCTTTGTCTCCTACAACTGCCAAAACGACATAATGAGATTGCGGAGAACGAAGGTGCTGATGTGTTACCTGAAACTTTACAAAGCAGTTTTGATCCATGCAAACGGATGGCAAGCTTCATCTTGTGATTGCAAAGTGTTTGCTACATCTGTATTTTGGGGTTGATTGATTGGTTGGATCTTTGCTGTGGCTTTGCCAAGCCCATCAAAGACTCCCTGGGGTTAACCTGTACAAAAGCCTGATTGTCTTACATAGTGAGTCAAAATCTCTGCCCTGAGCACCGGCTTCATGACTATATCAACAGTACTTCTGATAACAGTGTAAACAGTAGTTACTGGTAGGTGTTACTTGGGGTTGATTGCTGCAAACACACAAAACATTCTTTCAGGCTTGACTCTAGGATGGAATCCGACTTTTCGTCCAATGTGGGGGATTTATTTTAATAGCATAATAAATGTTTCTATCCAACGGCATACATGGCTTGCACTGAGGCATTTATCTCAATAGCTTTTTTTAGCTCTACCAAATCTATACTGAGTTGAAGCCTCACCTGCGGGTTGTTAGCTTCAGCTAGCTTGCACTGCCGCAGGAACAGCTTGAGATTCCCCCAAGCCATGAAAGGCAACAGCACCATGGGCTTCTCTCCATCTTCTGTACACACATGACTTATGGGCAACAGATTTCTGAAGGTGGAGAGAAAGAGGAAAGAGAAGTGTAACAGAGCATCTATACTGTTAATGTACGTGTAGAAGTTTGCTGCATGTCAAAGGGGTTCTTGGAAGGACATGTTAGTCAGGGTCAACCAAACCACTGCCTGACTGTGAAAGAGGAAGTGTCAGCAAGTTCATAGGACTTAATCAACTTGATGTCCTCAGAAAGAGGAAGGAGTGGACTAACATGACGACAATATTTTCCACACGAAGAAAGTACAGTTGAAGTCCAAGCCTCCTGATAAATTTGGGGCAACATTTGCTAAACTAATGCTCCTGTAATTTTAAACTAAATTCAATGCATTCAGACTGTGACCCATTTTTTTTGTGCAAAAAAAAAGAAAAACAAAAAAAGAAAAAAGATTGTATTAGAAAAGCCACACCAGAGCAAACTAGAGTGCAATTTGTGAGTGTTACATGTATGTCAGAAGACATGATTTGTAAAAATGTGGTGTTCTTTTGTCAGTGTTCAAACCAAGCCATTTAAAGGATGACCACAGGAACTGCTCTGATGGAACACAGTGTTGGGATAGGAGTAAACCAGAATCTTCACTTCACTGAAAAGTGGGCAACAGTGACGATAAACAAACAACATATGTTTATAACTAGTTAATACTGTGTTTAATATTGGGGTATGTGACAGTCATCTAGTGGTCTAAGATGCATACCATGTTGGGGTTATGTGGTATTTTCTCATTTCTCTTTTAAAATTTTATTCTGTTTTTTACATTTTTGATATTGAGATTTTTGTTTTTAGTTACTCTTTTGGATGTTTGATATTCCATACAGTTTGGCTATAGCTGGCCCTCAAAGTATGCTCAAATGCTGTGGGCAGGGATTATATTACAAAAAAGGTTTGTGCTATTGCAACCACATTTGGTGGACGTGTAGATATGATGTCTGGGTGACTATGACACATTTGGTACCATTTGGCCAATAGGTGGCATCTGTCTGTCTCTGTATGTGTGTGTCTCTGTGTGTGTGTGTGTGTGTGTGTGTGTGTGTGAGACTGTCAAAACAGGCACATGCTCCAAATGGGCACTGCACTAGTAAAGGCAAATGCTGCAAAAAAAACGAAAAAAACAAAACAAAAACCTGCTTCCACTCACCTATGATGAAGTCCACGAAGCTTGCAACTTTCAGTCAACATCATGGTCACCTGCACCTCAGATGCATGATCTGAAGAAATTTATCAGACACAAACTCTGGTTAAGAAAATAGAGCAATTTGGCAGAACTAGTGTGACCTGTGCAGTAAAAAAGTTGAAAAGTTACGGATATCATTTCTGTACTTCTGTAATGTAGTGTCTGATTTGTTTCCCTGCACAGATTCCTCTGCCAAGAGTCATTTGTAGTGGGAAACTTCAGAGGAAAACTGACTTGTGCCAAACTCACTGAGGTCCAGTTTTTAATCTGTGTATGCAGCTTTGCCATCGTCTGCTACTTATGGAAAGCGGTATTGTTCCCTTCCCACCAGGCCCATGAGGAGGAAGTAAAGAGTTTAACAAAGCCAAGACTGGCATTAGGATATTGTTCACTGTGTGGTATCCACCCCTCCCTGAGTAAACATGAGAGAATGGAGAGGTCAGAAGGCAACTGGCAGAGAAAGCTGACACATGCCGCTAACAAAGAACCTGACAGTCTGTTTACTGGCATGCAAACCCTCCAGCATGAGTAAGAAATATCATTCATTAACTGTCAAATTTGTGTGCCTGTTTACTTTACTGAAACCATGTACAACCATCTAGTGAAGTCATTAGGAAAGCACCTACTATATCTGATAGGCAGTGTTGGCTAACAATATGACCACCAGGGCTCACTAAAAAAACATAAATTAAAAACTGCACACTGTCAGCTAACTGTTAGTTATGTTTCAGTCCTTCGGCATTTGTCTTAGGTCTTTGGCATTACATTCATGTTTTTCGCTCTGCTGACGTTCATTGAGCATTGCAGTGTTTGCTTTCCCAACTAACAAATTTCTTAGAAAACCCACAGTGAGTTACACATTAATATGAGAGATGTCAAAACTTACAACACACCTGCCTTGACATTGACAATATTTATTGTCTTTGACAGCTGTGCATTCAACTGTGCACTGTGGCCAGGATGGAGCGCATACCTTTCACTGTCTTCACAAAGACCTGCTTTTCCTTACTGGGGTCCTTTTCATCCAGCAACACGCCGTGGAAGATGCGGCCAAACGTGCCTGTTAATGACAAAGCACATGTTTTTATTTGAGGAAAAAGGGCAGGAGAGACACAGCCAGAAGCCTCACATGCAAAGATCCAAATGTCACCTCACTCACAGGCCACCATGTCTGGCTGACCTGCGGACAGAGATGGACAGGCTTCTGCTTAACTTGCTTTGTCTCTTAATGGGATTAGTGTGTTTTGGCTCTTATCTTGCTGACATGAGCCAAAACAAGAGAGATTCACTAGAGCTCAGAGGGCCTTATATCACTTAGAACAATTCAGAAATACATACGAAGTGGAAGGGCAAAGAGAGCACGTTCATCATCTCCTTTGTCTAAACTGTCAGCTCATTGCTCCAGGACTTAACTGGGGTAAAATGCCATTTGAGAAGATAAACCATCAACATAAACTTAGAAGAAAAAAAAAGGGGGAAAAAAATCTGAGTCCTGAGGCTAACTATGCCTTGTGTTTCAACAGGAGAGGAGACGAAGCATAACAACAGGGTTAGTGTGTGACTGTCTCCTTCCCGCCCCTACCTTCTCCATCAAGCCTGTCCGGACTTGCTGGCTCCCAAAATCAGAACCCAACTCAGAGTTCAACCGCCTCTCAGACATGGCCTTGTAGGTGTTGTTGACGTTTCCGAGTCGTTATCTCTCATGGTTTTAATATTTATTTTACATTTGCTGTCATTTTGTATGTAGGGTCTGATGCATGTGTATAACTGACTGCACTGGCAAGCCATCCACATAAAACAAGTGTGTTAACTTGCAGATAGAGCATCCTGATAACATAGTTACAGTATTTTGAACCTTACAGCTTTGTATTACCTAGTATCAATATTTACATCAAGTTAGGTTTTGATTTCAACAGGATGTGATTAATGAGACTCTAATAAAGACTAAACATCCTTGAAGAAAAAGCAATATCAATGTGAACATTTCCAGCAGCTGTGATTAAAAACAAACAAAAAAAACTCAAGTTGCACAAGGCAAGGTGACATGACGTCTCCAGAGCAGGGTGCAGGCATCATAAAGCCTCAACAACTGTCCATTTAAAAAGACATGTTTGATCAGCACACCCTTCAAAAGTACAATTAGTCACTGGCTATAAACGCTAGTCACATCCATAGCATGGTAATATAAAAAGATACAGTAGATAGCTAGATCAATAATCTTAAATAGAACAGAAGCTATGAAGCTGTTCATCAACCCAATATAGAGGCCATGGTAAGGTTGTGTTCGACACTGAAAGGAGATATATATTTGTTGAAACCTAAATGTCTTAAACAAGCAAAATGTTGCCAAGTGAGAGCAGGCCAGCTTAGGGATGAGTTAATAAGACTTAACCTGTGTCTCAATTTGCATTCTTCCGTACTTATGCTTGCTATTTTGAGTGCATAAGTGCATTCACACTTTTCACATTCACACAATTATGGCAAAACGCAGGGCACTACGAGTACCCGGATGGTGTACTCATAACGGTCAACAAGTTGAGTATGGAACGCTACTCACTTCTCACCCTCAATGGTCGCCATCTTGGCTAACATTTGCTTATTAGCACTAAACACAAACTACAGCTAAGGCTTTTTTGCAGGTATTTGGTCATAAAACAAATCACAAAATGTATTACCATCTATCCTGAGGGGAACATGAATGTCTGTACAAAATGTGATGGCAAGCCATCTAGTAGTTGTTGAGATATTTCAGTCTGGACCAAAGTGGTGGACTGACTAATCGACACTGACATTCCTAGAGCCATGTCGCTAGCAAAGAAATATGTGAGTATTTCTTTGAGATTAAGGGGTTCAGTTACAGCATTTGTGTAAACAGTAATATTTTAAAGTAGGCTAAAAATAATTTGAACAGAGAGCACTGCCTATGTTCAGATTCAATTTCTAGACAGAAACAATGAACACAGCCTGTTAGCACAGGCTAGGAGCCTTCCAGAAAGAGCATTTCACTGTTATACCTGTATGACTGCACGTGACAAATAAAACTTTGATGTGATTTTATTTTATTTGATCATAAACCACCACAGGCCCTTTAAGTTGCATTTAAAAACAGAACCTTTCGCTTCCATTGTGTTGAAGTCACCCTTGGGAAACTATTACATCATTCACACAGCCACACTAAACCTCAGTGTGGGCAAATACCCAGAAAGCGAAGTACAGTCTTGTTCCGTTCCATCACTCCATGACGACGCTGAATCGTCTCCAAAAGCATCCAGTGTCTAAAGTGAGAAAGACTGATCGAGCCAAACTGAAGCCCAAACACTTGTGTTTATCTTTGATACCAAGCCAAAGAGAGAGATTTAGAAACTTCAATGTCTTAGGCTTTCTGTCAATATGTAATATGCCTCAGCAAGAACCAACTTCGGCTATATTAGGTTCACGGCAAGTTTTCACTGACACTGATCTGATGAGGAATGCTCGTACATTGCAGGGGAAAAAACGGATTCATGTTCATAGATCACGTCTCCTTTTTTTAAATCACAGACAAATAATTACATAAAGGATAATGGGGACGTTCATAAATAAGAAAATAAATATACATTCTTGTATGACTGCATTCAATAAACAGAAATCAAATGTTTGTGCAGGAGTATATCAGAATACGAGAGATGTTTTGCCTCACCAGATTCAACAACATCATGCAGCAACTTTTGAACATTCTTGCACCTGTATCCAAAGTGGTAACCTCGATAGTTACTATTCGCAGCTCTTAACAGTTGCTAGTGGAAGCTTGTAACAGTATAAATCTTAAAGATTCTGAGGCTCGTGTGTCTTGTAAACAGACAGTGTCTGTATCCAATTACACCTTGAATTTTGGTTGTTAATGTGGCCTGATGTATCCCTGACCACCAGTGGAGGTGGTTTGGGCAACTGGATTACAAAGTGCTTTGAATGCATGCTTCCATTATTAAAACGCTAGCCAATTACAATTGAGGCCTACATTAACCAAACTCCTGAAAGTGGAAATTTGCATTGTGACAGCTAACAGGGAAGAATGGGGTAGAGGGACATTGTGACACAGCAAAAATCATTATTTCAAGCAATATTCAAATTTCAGAATTAATTTCACATATTTATTGCTACTAAATAAATTCAAGGATTTACACAAAGAAAATTACCTATTTAACTGAAATCATAGACTTCTATAGAATATTATCCCTGCAAACACTTAAAGGGTAATTCTGGTATTTTTAAACTTGGGGCCCAATTTTTACACATTTTGGGGTGTAAATGTAATTAAAAAAATGTAAAGTGTAAATGTACAAAAAGTTTTGGAATCGGCCTCAGCAGGCAGCCATGAAACGGGCTGCCATTGCTGCAACGTAATCCTTTGGGGCAACTGCGCCTGTCAAATTGCATCCACTAAAAGTGCTTTGTGTCTTAGAATGCATGTTACACGTTTTATTGTTTGGATTTTACTTTTTTCTGTTTTCATGTTTTTGTGTAAGTGCAAATAAATAAAACCATGAAAATATTCCTACAACAAAAGTTGGAGGGAGCTGTTTGATCAATTTGTCACTTTTATCAAATAACTTTTTTGACTTGAAGTTGGATCTTCAGAGAATTATAAAGAGTACTTCTCAGAACTTAATAAATACAAAGTGCACAAGGGGCAACAGATACTGTTTGTACCTATATGGTGTCTATGCATGTTTTTAGTGATATTACTGCCACTCCGTCAAAAACCTCTCCACTACCCTGCCACTGAAAACTGCATCTCCCATACACAGTAAGACTCCTGATCAAAGTAAGGGGAAGAAATGTTAACCACTCCGCATGACACAATCTGTGATCAGCACTTCTTTGAAGAGCCAAGAGCAGACCTGCTTTCTGAAAGCTACAAAAGTAATTTGGGAGCTTCTTTAGGAGAGGAGAGACAGAGACAAAAGAAAGAGAGAGACCAGTACCTTCATGTAAGACATCGCGTAGTGTGACTCTCTCCCTTGAGATGGCAATGTCTTTCACTTTAGCTTTGGCCTCCATTAGAGTAACGCTCCTCAGGTCATTCTTCTCTATGCGGAGAGATGGGTAACCTGTGAGAATGGAAAAACACAGACTCGCATTAAAAAGCACACATGGTCCAAATGTAAACAAAACACTTTCAAAGGGATCGACATGTCTTAACCCTGATTAACACTAGAAAACAACCTGGGGGACTTCTGCTTTGCATCACTTTTGTCAGAGCCACATGTCTTATTCACAGAAGGCTCTCTTCTAAAACAGGTGTTCTCAACCTTTTGTAACTAAAGGCCCACTTCTGACTTAATTTCCAAGGACCACCTTCCCAAATAAATGAGAAAAAAAAAACATAACATACCGGGTGCTTTGTGTTTAAAGTGTCTCTGGAGCTTCGATGGTTTTAGCTGCTCATTTGACAGGATTTCACCACATTCAACACACTGTGCTTTCGGCTCAGCATCACTGCCTGCCATTATGAATCCAAACTGAATGTATTCAGGCTCATATTTCCTCACCACACGCTTTGGAGCTTTTATTTGCGCAGGGTTGTCTCTTACACCACTTTTGTGTTTCAAAAACATCCATTTTGTGTCACTGCATCTGAGGAAACGTTAGCTAGCTAACAGTGGCAAAACACGTTTGTCTCTACCTGACGATGCATCGTGATATTCAAACACAACTGGTCATTGGAACTATGCATTTTAATCTGACTTTTTTTATTTATGTGAATTCTTGAGCACATTTACATATAAAAATAACTAGCTTTGTAAATTACCGAAAAACTTTTAAATTTTAATCTAACCATTTGGCAGTACCACTGCCTCCGCAGCCCACTAGATGGCGCCCTGAGGCCCACCACTGGGCTGCGGCCCGCTGGTTGAGAATGGCTCTTCTAAAACACACAGTTTCATTCATGAATTCATTTGAATTCAAAGAATTCCAGCAATTTCAAAGAAACATAGATAGCAAGACGTGTACAGTACCCTGCACATATTGCATCAAAGCAGCTTCATGCAAAGTCCTGTATTACATCACTTCCACTTCCATTACATAACCGCCCTATGTACTCACTGCCATTAGCTGCCGGCTTACAGAGGTAGGAGTGATTTTGGTTACCAAAAAAAACACACAAAAAAACCCACACACAAAGTTCCTCACAACACCTGCACACAGATGAACAAAGAGTGTACACACAACCCCTTTATATCAACACACTCCATGTGTACACAACATGTCAGTGATTGGAGATAACTCATTCTAACCTAACCTGTGTCTGCAGCTCCCCGCTACTCAGGAGGACTCTGCAAGGCTGAATTGTGTACAGTTGCTTAGACAGACTGTAGATAAACCAGTGGATGAATGGAGACAAGGGAAAACTCACTGACAAACAACCTCCAGATAAAGCTGGAGGCCTTGACAGTCAATCTGCCTCCAGGAGACAGCAACTTCTTCTTGTTCTTGTGAGCTACAGCTGATACTTTGCATAGAAAACCTGAGTTGATGTATGAGAATGAAGCAGAGGAGTCAAGCTAAGGCTTTAATCTCAAAAACAGATCCCACCTGGGGTCAAAGATGCAGACATTGCAACATAACATTAAAGGTTACTAAAGGTTTAAATCTCTGCTGTAGCATGTAAACTGTATAGTGAGTACTAACACAGTACAGGCCAATGCTGCCCCCTAGAGGTCAAACTAAGAGTGCCATAGAACGTGGTAATTACACAGATACAGCAGAGGACAAAAGCTTAAGCATATCAACTAAAAACACTACAAAACCCACTAATGACAGGATCAACTGGACATGTTAACTAGGGAACAATACAGTATACTGTATAGCACATTTATTTCTATAGTGTCTGGTTATATACTGTGCGCTGATTGTAACAAAAACACCCTTTTTTCCTCAGTGGTGAAAATGCATTGATAGCATGAGTATAACAACAGCCAGAAATAGTGGTCCAAAGAATAACTAGCACTATTTCCCTAATCCATACTACATAATATTTGTGTACACTGTGTGCTATATACTAATCTTACAACAAACAAAAGACAACAAGAAATCACAATTCTTAACTATTTTATACCAACAGGCAATGACACAATACGTCTGGCACCAGACGTCGTGACTCCAAATGTTACTTTGGAATGCCATTATCAATTGCTTTTAAAAAAAACAAAAAAAACAACAACAAAAAAGGTGTTGCTGGAGCTGTTTCACCACAATCTAGACAATCACAATCTATAATCTATTGTACGGATTTGGGACACTGGATAGGTCTGTTTAAATGTATACAATTGGTAGATGTTATTACAAAAAAAGCCAAAACGATGTAAGGGGTTGTTCAGTCTCTAGCATCATATGTTGAAGAGTTTCATCATCAATTTGAGTTACAGAAAAAAAACAAAGAATGTGATCTAACAATAAGAATTAACCGCATGTGAAATTAAACACATTTGAACGACACAGTGTCTTGCCTGTCTTCTTAGATTGTAGAAGAATTGCTGCAATTAACGAGTACAGTCATTATCGATTATTTTGCCAATTATTTTTACGATTCGTCAGTGAATTGGTTAGTCTATAAAATGTCAAAAAAACAAAAAACAACATGACTTGTTTTGTCCGACTTAACAGTCCAAAAACCAAAGATATTTAATTTAAAATGACATAAAACAAAATAAACTAGCAAAATCCAACAGCTTAGAGGCTGGACCCAGTGAACGTTCAGCATTTTTCCTTAAAAAACTACTTAAACGATGAATCATTTTTCAAAATATGATGACAATTTTCAGTGGATCGACTAATCGATTGATAAAATATTGTTTCAGCACTAATTGATGGGGTCTGTGACTTTTCTGTTCAATTCCAAATGCCTAAAAACATACCTGTGTAACTCACAACACACAGCAAGTAGGCAAATAAAGGTGACGGAAAGCAGGTGAGATACACGGGCCAGGATTTTGACGCTACTGCTCACCATGATCTAACTAGAAGCAGGACATGAGGGTACAGAAATGCAACCATATACAGTATTATTTATCTAAGCTGTGTCAAGTTCAGAAAACTATGGACAAAACATGGTCAAAGTGGAAATGTTCATTGTATAAATAGTATAGTTCTGAGTCTTGAGTCGTCTCTCGAGCTTCACTGGAACTTACTTTTGGTTTCATGGGGGGGAGCACCGGGGTTTTGGAAGGAGGAGGCAGCAAGCTGGAGTATGGGTGCAGAACCAGGGTGATTGTCTGATGGCAGGAGGAGAGGGTGAGGGAGTGGAGGGTGGGAGAGAGTGAGAAAGAGGTGATTTAATGAATAGCTCACTCAAATTACAACATGACCTGAATGAATGAATGAATGTATACTGAAGTTGTCAATTTTCAGCTCATATCCAAAACATCAATCAAACCAGTCATGCTTGCAAGTTGGGTAAACCTGCCAGGAGTTGGATGGCGTTGCAAATAATCACATTCAGCAAAGCACAAGACATGAGGAAAGGGCAAGAGGGTCAAACAAAATGCACAGGAGGCGAGACGTGGGTTGCATGGGCAATGAAGGATCATACGAACACAGCTGGTGAGCTTTCCCAGTGCTTCACAAAATTAACCACAGAGGTCAATGTTTCAATGAGATCAAGATTAACGTCACCATTATTTCATGAGGTGGTTACAGTCAAAGGTTTGATTCTCTTCCTGTATGTAGAACAAACAGCTGCCTGTCTACCAAACTGTATGTGGAGGAAAATAACCCATGAACCCCACTGAGAAACTACTGTCTAAGTCAGGCTTGTGGATTACTTTGCGTGGGTTGCTATGCCATGATTGTTTAGGAAAAACCTGTTTTGTTTATGGTCATGCCATTATGTAATCAGAAAACATTCAAAGGGTCAGGGCAAAATCTTGTGACAATCTTAGGAAGATGGATCTCTCTGGGACTATAGCAATTGTTTTCAGGTTAAAATTTGCAGGCAGGAGAGTGCCTTACCTTATCATTATTTACAGTAGCATTTAATTAGGCTGTTTTTAAATCAATTTTGATAGCGTTGGTGTACGAGGATGGCTCATAATTTTTCAGTTCAGTAGCAGTGAAGTTACTGCTCCTAGCCAAGTAATAGTCCGGCATATCCGGACACCCCGTTAACGGCAAATTGTCGTTTTTATACGGATTAAAAAAGCGAGATCTAAGTTGTTAATTAGATATCTTTAGAGGTGCTGGTAGGCAGATTTTGTTCCCATTGGACAGAGTCAGGCTAGCCATTTCCTCCTGTTTACAGTCTTTATGCTAAGCTAACCAGCTGCTGGCTAGATATGATGAGTGATATCAACCTCCTTCTCTAATGCACATATTTCCTTAAAGGTTTCCTTTAAATATGAAGCTAGACGAGACGGTTAGCTTAGCTCTGCATAAAGACTGGAAACAGGGGAAAACAGCTAGCCTGGCTCCACCCAAGGTAAGAAATTCTGCCTACTGGCACCTCTTATTAACACATTTTATCTCCTTTGTTTAATCCTTTCCAAAACCGAAATGAAAAGACGAAATGTTATGGTTTTACTGAGCGGCTGTTTTCCCCCATTTGCAGTCTTTATGCTAAGCTAACAGCGTGCTTACTGTAGCCTTATATTTAATCGACAGACATGAGAGTGCCATGATCTTGTCATCTAACTCCCCGTCAGAAAATGAATAAGCGTATTTCCCAAAATGTTGAACTATTACTTGAATTAAAATGGAACAGATAAAGACTATTAAAATCTATTTATTTCTGGCACACAACAGGCATGAACAGGTCACAAATGTAGTCTATAGTTGGTTTACAATATGCAATAGGTACAAGGTGTCGTATGGTCAGGTAGGAAAAGGCTAAATGCAAGGAAATTATTCTGACTAATAAATAAACATACCAAAAAGTCTATTTCATATGAAATCAAGGGCGGTCGTGGTAACCATGGTGATGCTTTTATCATGGCAACCCTGAATCTCATTTCAAGGCCCTATTACTTGCACTGTAATTAAAAGGCCAAATCCCTGTGATAAACAGAACTTGCTCTGCAGTGTTTATACTGCAAAGCATACCAGATTACTAACTCCACTAATACAGCACAGACTTACCCATAATTACAAAGGGTGCCAGCCAAGAGAACAAGAGCTGGGTGAGTAATCATACTGCCACCCAACACCACCACCAACAACAACTAACAAAGAACTGTACTGGAGGAAATGTGCTAGAGCTGAGATTCACTTACTGTACGATCCACTGTCACACTGGTAAGAGATTAAATGGCAAAAGTGAGTAAGCTCTAACACGGTCCTCAGATAAGCAAGTATAATGTTTAGACTTTGCACTGACTATAACTTTGTTACTATATGTCTGTGTTTCCCACCATGTTCTATATTTACACCAATTTAGAGTATATCAGTTTCTGCCAGTTCCAATATAAAAGACTGCTTGTACTTTTCTAACTGCTGAACAGTTGGCCTGATGCACACGGCGAGCGCATTTACACGTTGCTCAGACAGTAATAGGTCACAAGGGTAGCAGCAACTAAAAGAAAGGGAACATCACTGCAGGAACTATGCTCTTCATTACAATCTTATGATACTACTTAAGCTAATTAGGTCATTCACAGTCGATTATTGAATTTGGAAAAGCATGCACATTTGCAGATGCCAGTGTGAGAAGAGAGAAAAAAAAACTATGGCAGACTGAATGTACTTAAGCACTTCTAGGTGCCATCTTCTACGTGCAATTACCTCCACAAAAATGTTCAGATGTTTTTAAAATGAAACATGAACTGATGTCGCATGTCGCCACTGATTGCCTTTGGGTAATGTTGTTGTTGTGAGTGGGGAGTAAAGTCTCTTACTGGTGACAGGAGCCGCGTTGTTTGGAGTGTCCGCCCTCAGGTACTGTGTGGTCTGTGTGGACGGCTGAGACAGGCCCTGCGAGCTTCCACTGTCACTCACACTGAAAGACAAAGAGAGGAAGAACATGGAGTAGTCATCCAGAGGCATCTAGATTGGATTGCACTGGCCATTAGTACATCCATTACTAAGTTTGTGGGTAAAGTAACTACAAGCTAGTTTCAAAGTAGCAGGGATAGACACTAATATTTTCAAGCACTGGCCCCACGGCCCACCAAGCCCCTAAATTTGGTGGCCAAAGAAAAGTTTTGGTGGCCCAATGTAAAGTTATGTAAAAACAATACAGCAAAGGCAATTTAACACAACCTTCCTTAACTGCGACACTTCAATAAATGAAAAGACAATAACAGAATAAAAATATATTTGTATCATAATTTATATAGTTACATAATTAATATTAAATTGAAAACTCCAAGTTCTTTGTAAACATATGGTACATATGTTCTCTCAGCCTCTTTGTTCACACTATCTTTCTCGAAATATTTGTGTTTAAGAACCAGAAGTATTCATGTAATGTAGGGTAAAAAGTAAATACCCAGTTACTCAAACTAACCCTTGTGATTTGAGGCTTATTGTGTAATTATTGTGAAATGTAATTAAAACTCTTCCCAGTTACATAATTATTAAACTGCTTTCAATCAAAAGTCAGGTCAGATATAATGACCATATTCCATTTGACCTCTTACAGTCTTCAGTCTTATACAGGTTGTATACTGACAAGCTAGTTTTGTCTGTTGGTTTAGTGAGCTGTACACCTAGTGTTTAGTAGACTGGGTTAATATTTAATAACCACTAATCTCTCCATCATAACTAATATGTGTGGTGCAACACATTTTAATTTGATAATGTGTAAATCTCCACTTAATACTTATGTTATAACAAGTTTACATTTAATTTTACAAACAGCTGGTACAACCAGATCCTGATACAGATACTCCAACAACAATCTTAACTTCATTACAGACCAACTTAAAAATACTAGGGCTGCAACTAATGATTATTTTCATAATCGATTAATCAGACCATTATTTTCTTGATTAATCATTGTATCAGAGTGGCTGTCTTCCCCAGTATCTATATGCGATAACCTGCGCAGCCGCATATAGCCATCTGGAATGGATATAACAGGAACTGAACAAATGCAGGTTTACACTTGATATAATCCTCTCTGCGGAGGTGACCTATTTTCGTTGGTCTTTGAACAGCAGCATTCTGCACAAAATACTACCATAACTTTCACAGGTGACAGATATAAGGCTGTAAATCTGCCGTGCTGTGTGCTGGTTTTCATCAGTTCCAATATAACGGCACTGTATGTATGTACTTTTCTCAGCTGATATATAACAGTGACTATGGTCTGTTTGGAACCGGGACAAACTTACTTTCCACACCTAACCTGTTTGGTTCAGTTATAACGAACCCTGGTGCGTTTGCCTGCTTAGTGCGGTTTGTTTGGGCAGGTGTGAACACAGTATTCGCACTCGGGCGCGGACCAAAACAACCGCACAGAGACCGTTTAGAGGGCGTGGTCTCGGTCCGGTTCCAAATGAACAGTTTGTTTGTGGTGGGAACATGATCCGACCCAACTACCAGGTGTACTCCGCAAGCTTGGGCTAAACGGCTCCTGTAGCCAGCTGTGCTTTGCATTCTGG
>LKNJ01000371.1:45404-192859 GCA_002120245.1 Maccullochella peelii | reverse complement strand
TGTCACAAATATTTGTAGACATTTGTATGCACAGGAAGCTTTTTGAAAGCGAAAATGATCAGATCTGTGAAGTTGAAGTATATTCAAATATAAATATTCAGGTTGTGATGTGTGCATTTATAACACTGTTTTGTGTTTTCAAATTACTTGTTATTTGTGTGTGGATTGGAAATACGCATTTGTGAGTAGGCCCACCTAAAATGACCCACAAATCGTACACATTTGCAAATCTTATTTTTCATTTGTAGATCGTGCAATACACATTTGTAAATATTATTGAGACTACTTTCACTCCATAAAAGTCCTACCAGTCATCAGGAGCTCAGAAAGGGAAATATAAAAGTTTTCACAAAGTGGTCATAATAACTGCTGTGTCTCCGGTACTAGAAAATGTTATTTTTGTGAAAATCTATGATTTTAATAAGGCAACATTCAAATAATCAGGATTTTTATATTGCTGTGAATAATCTATAGCAATATTTGTCAAACTAAGACAAAAGAAGCTTAAAGATGACACTAAAGTTTTTACCAATGTTTTAATTTAAAAAAATGAATAGATTTTTTATTTTAGTATCATTTATGGAAACTGTAATGACTCCAGTGCTCTCTGTGTGTGTCCGCAGTACACTCCCCTCCATCCATGTTTCAACCTCTGCTGCCTGCCCACGGCATGACCTCCCTGCCTGTGTCTCACAGCTGAGCTGCTCACACACTCGCACTCACAGCAGCCTCAGACTTCACCAGCGATGCTCCGTCATTAGCAGCTGCAGTATTCAGATCTCCATGGTAAATATAATTTCATCTTAAGTGAACCTTAAAACCTTTCCTTTTCTTGAACTGCCAGTAATTCATTAGATGTTGATATTCTTTGAAAACACTTCATTCACTGTTGAGCATATTATGGATGACTATAATTTACAGTCCTAAATGTACTGTATGTTGTGGAACTGGAAAGGTTTCAGTGTACCTCATAGGATTGTGACACATGACATTATAGATTTATATTTGTTTGTGTAGTTGGTGACACCTGTTGACCGTGCTACTCTAAGTGAAAGCCACCAGACCCAAAATGTCAACTCATTATGAAGGTGAACTTGAAATTGTTTGTATAGCAGTGTTTGAATATTGCAATTTAATTTATTTATTGTATGTGAAGTCTGTTTTGAAAATAAATGTCTACTTTCACAAACCCGGGAGATTAATGAATGAAAAGAGATAATTTTACACATCAGGTCAGATCCAGGGACAGCTGACATGGTGCGGAGTTTAGACCTCAGTGTGCATATGTTTAGAATTTAGGAAGAGAGTTAGTGCATTGTAGAAAAACTATTTATTGATAAAAATAGAAGTAACACATCTATATTTGAATGATGAACATACACTCAGGCAATATATTCTGTTCAAACGCATGCAACTTTTACTGTATAAATGAATATATGACCAAGTAACTTATACTGTCAGCTTTCTGCAATAAATTAAACAGTTTGGAGCATCAACAGGTTAGAGCAGTGCATCTTCAATCTTCAGAGTTTGACTTTTAAGAGTCTGCAGTAAGAAAACTGACGCACATTCTAACCAAGAGAGAAGTTTTACTTGTGTCTACTTGTTGACTGTGGTTGACCAAAAGAATCTAATTTCCAGACATGGGAGGGAGGGGGAGGCATATAAAAACAGTTTTTACTTCACTTATCAGATCACTCACCCTTATGGGAAACTAAGCCTGAGCTGCATGCACATAAAGATACAAAACACAACTGGGAGTATAGTAATTATTCAGTATTTAAAAAAAAAAAAAAAAAAGGAATAACATGCTACATGTGTAATATGCCCTCTCTCCTTTCACATACACAAGCAGAGTTGTTTTGCTTTTATTGAATGGTTATGTTGTACGTGTCCCAGCGTGTTCAGCTCAAACGGGGACAGGGGGTGTGTAAGTCTGGCAGTGCTGTCACTCTGAGGCACCATGAGGGCAGGCTCTCGAGTTTGACAAAGACTCACAAGCATGAGTCACATCTCAAAGATCTACAAGGTGAGCATCATTCCAAATGAGGCATGAACACATTTAGGAAAAAGACGACCTCACCAGAAGTTTGACGTCTGTAAAATACGAGGACGCAGTGTGTGAAAGTGCCAACACCTGTGTCCCTCGTTTATTTCACAAGACAAAAAAAAAAAAAAAAAAATAATAATAATTACTTCAGCTGCACCTCACAGGATTTACAGACTAAATATTCCATTAAACAGACAAATCTACACAACTGCATCTTCCACATTACTGGTTCACCGGTAATAGAAACAAACAATCATGCCAGCTGACCTTGACAACAGTTGTTTTCACGAAAGCATATATGCTTTGTCTGATGCTAGAGATGTGCTTATACTCCAGGAAGCAACCAATGCAAAATATATGGTAAGTCATAAAATCAATCTGATTAATAAATGAAAAACGTTCTATTTGACTAATACCTTAATAACTCAATAATACTATGTGGGACCAGCCCCACTTCGGAACAACAAGAGGACCCAGAGTGACAATAAGATTTAACACCGTTTCAAACCAGGTTCATAACTTCAACAAGAAAATGTTGGTCTTCTGTTTTGTTAGATAATCTCAGAATTAAGGTGATACCCAGAATCTATCTGCAGGGTTGACGCTTCATCCTTCACAGAGTACAGTGGTAGTGGTAGTAAATTTAAAAAAAAAATAATTATAGAAACTTCTCAAACTCCAGCAGCTTAGACAAACCTCTCTGCGTTCAGTCTGTTTGAGACATGTATTTCTTTGTTGGAACGGCTCAATACTCTGCCTCTGTTTGTAGCTCATGCAAGTGTAATTAGAGCCGAGAAGTGGATTAAGCTGCAGGTGTCGCTTGAGACCGTTCTGAGGACATTCTGATAATTCTTTTTACAATGTGAAAACTTACTAGTATTGGAGTACATTGTAAGTGACATCCATTCAAACTGAGCACAGCAACGGTTCTCTGTAAAAGAAGCTGCTTTTAACAGCCACTTTTAAAACCAACAGGAGGTGACTCTTTAATAATAAGATACGTGTTTGGGGAGTATCACTTAAAGAGCAGCCAATCGCCTCATTACGCACATTGTAATGGTTAAAATCTTTGGGATCGGTTTCATTGCATTGCACTGTGATTCGCACATACATGTGCCCATATCAGCAGCAGGTTAAAACTGAAAAAAACAAAACAACAACAACAACCCAGCACCATGCGTAACAGGTCGGGGTTCTGCTTTCTTGGTAGTTGGACACACAGGTTGCTGTCGAGGATAAACCTGTGACTTTATGTTTATGTGACGTTCTTCTGAACCACCAAACACAGAAGAAACGTCCGCTTCCCCTTTCATTCCTACCCCCTAACATTTGGAAAAGACAAGAACCTCAAACACTGGCTGCTGACTATCCCTTAAATCCCTTAAACATTTCTGAAAAGCATCTTCACATGTAAGCTATGTAGCTGCAAGATGCAATTAAATACTCAATGTGGCAATTCTAAGAAAAAGGCACTTAAAGGGTGAAGCACTGTGAGCTGCTATGCCATTATGTGCTTGACAGTTAAATATGGAAACAGTGGAGACTAAGTGGTGAATATGTTTCTCAATGTGAGACAATTTGAGGTCAAAAACTGTGATAACACAATACACAGCTGAATGAACGTTTGACCATTTCATGGAAAAAAAAACTAGTTCAATCAGCAAGAGCATTTACACCGCAGCAACAGCACACGGAAGACGTCTGGTAATGACTAGAACCACCGAGTGGTGAAAACTGGCTACTACAAGAGACTAGGAACAAAAACAGGTGATGTTTACCACAGTCTCAATAAAGAAAGAAATCACTTGTTCCTATAGGAACACTACTGTGTAGAATGACTGTGGCTGTAAAACATACACACAAAAACATATTTCAGTTATAACTATAGCATTAAAAAATATTTACAAGATGGTTTGACTTTGTACACCAATACAAAAACTTTAGCAAAAAGTTAGCTATAAAAACAGTTTGTCCATTATAGTGTACGGTTGAAACTTGTGTACACTTAAATTATATTTGGCTAAATGCTTATTTCCACATGGGCGTCTACCGTGCTTTGGTGAATGACCTTCAGTCTTTCTCCTTCCCCCACCTAAAATCTTCTCTTGTTCTTCTTGTTGAGGATGCGCCGCAAGGATTTGCTCATGTAGAAGGGCCGCTCATGAGAGCCGTCATTCGCCTCCAGATCCCACACTAGGAAGCAGCAGTAGCAATATGTTAAAAACTGAGAGAATCACTTAGTGAATCAAAATGAAACCTTTATAATTTGAATCATCTTGAATTAAAATTTAAAACCAGAGGCAAGGTACTTTGAAAATGCACAGGACTTGAACCATTTATGTTTATTCAAAAGAAATGATTCACATCTTCATTGGATTTCATTGATAAAAAAAAATCTCCTATACAAAAAGAACACTGATTAACCTCCAGACAGATGAGTGTATTATACTTAGTATTAAAACAGCACTACATCTGAACCATCCAATAAAAAACTTTACCAAAAATGGCTTTGACATCCTTTTATAAACTGTATCGCAAAAGGTTCCTGGTGTTAGGTCTAAAACCACAGAATAAGAGGAACAATTTTTTATTTTTTTCACAACTAGGCACATAAACTAGTAACTGCATTCAGAGGTTTCCTGAAAACTGTCAGGTTCTGTTCAAATTTTAAGCAAAAACTATAAAATGTCTTTTGAAGTCTTGACCTCCCACGAAGTCTCTGTCTGGTTTACAGTACATCTATGACCATAACGGAAACTTTGACATGATTGTGACCTTTTTTTAAATTATGTAAAATAAGAGAAACCTGTTTTGCTAAGTGCAGAATTACACACCATTTTTGGATTTGTGTGTTTGTGTGTTAGTATAAATATGGTGGATCAAAGCAACTTATAAAACCAATGGTAAACATCAACAGCCAGCAAAATAATCATGCTAGACAGAAGAAATAAAGCACATGGTTCTTTTCCCATATGTGAAAGTGCATACACTTTTACACTAGAAGACCAAAGTGCGACAAGAGGGTGCCCCATAAGTCCACCACTTTTTCAAGGTGATGCCTTATGCCGTAGTCCGTCAGTGGCATCTGTACATTTTAAGGTCCTCATGTTTGTTTAGGTAAAAAATGCTTGTATCATATTCATCTCAGCCAGCGCGTCTGTCCTGCGAGTTGACACGTACCCTCTCAGTAAGGCAGAGGTCAGCAGAGAATACAGAGAAGGAAAAAGAAAAAAAGAACATAAGCGTGGCAGAAAAAAAGGCAAGTATCTGAGTTGGCTCAAGAGAGGAAGTAAACAGAGGTCTTTTTCTAGTCTCCCATGCCTTTTCTGCGAGGAACTGAAGTGAAAGCATGTCCTTTCATGTCCAGGACGTCCCTGACCAGGCTGGGATGCATCCAGTTTTGATGTTTAGCCCTACAGTACTCGCTCTCAAACGCCCAGACCCCCACACATACAGTAGATATGGAGAAGTGAGTGAGAGAGTCAAGAGTTCAGTAAAACGGCCACACATCGCTCAGGAGGCAGCGCATAATTTGGCACCCTCCTCTCCTTTGCGCAGGATCTTGTGCAGGCTGGGAGACATGTAGTAGGGCCTGGAGGAAGAACCATCGTTCCTCTCAAGGTCTTCACCTGAGACCAGGTCCCAGCACAGGAGAAGAGGAGCAGGAATAGCAGACAGTGCACAGAGTGACAGCCAGAAAGAGAAAGGAAAGCAAAGACTTGTTAGAGATAAATGATCGAAAAGGTCATGCAGGAATTAAAGAGAGCTGAGTGAGCAGGAATCAGTTTATCATGTAGAGTCAGTTTTAAAGAGGGAAAGAGTTACATTCAGCTGCTGATAGGCTATTCGGCATTTAATCTTTAACCATCATAGCAGTGCTCACTACAAGTAGTCATATAAAGTACTGAAACAACCAGCATACTTACAAAAGCACAGGAACAATGTGTCCACACACATGGCATAGACGTTAAAAAAGCCATGTGCAATCACGTAGGATCCAAATATCACCGTCTGAAAGAATCAACAGGTCGCAGTCAACATTTATTCTGCAATGTGTCAGTTTTATCATGCGACAACAAAGATCTACAAACACCAAAAACATCAAGAATATTAAGAACCACCGAGTCATAAATCCTTCAACAAAACTAATTAACTTGTGCAGCACTGAAATCTGATCTGAATAACTAGAATCTGGAAAGACTGAAATGCTGTTAAATGCAGTTTAACAAACTTTCCACAACTAAGAAAAAAACCCAGTGTGCACCTTGAGCATTGATCTATGCCACACATTTGCAGAGACAAACTGCAACCCTCACACTTTCCACCAGGAAGTTCTGGAGACAGGTGAGGTGTTAAGACATGGTGTTATGGAGGATGAGGACATAAATCAGTTGCCACTACCTGGTCCTGCCTACAGAGAAACTGGCTACATTCTAAATTAGCTCTAAATTTCATCAGTGCCATGCTTTGCAAAAATGTTACAAATGTAAAAGGCATAAGGTAATCGATATAAAATACAGTATGTGAGATATATCTTCCATGAACAAAGAAGTGAAGTGAAGTCATTTTCGTATATTTGCCAAACTAACACTCCAGCTACATTTTAATCCTTCTCTACAGTTATTTCAACAAAACACAATTAAGAGCACTCTACTTTAAGGTACTGACTGAGCCAGAGACATAAAATGAGAGAGAGAATCCCATGGAAAGATTTTCTACTTTACTAACAGGAAGGTTTTGAATAAAACAAAGCACCTTGAAGCACAGTGAATAGTCCATTACTCATTAAATAGCGCACATTTTAATTCCTTACCAGTACGGGGACCCAGTAGTAATTTAGGGATGGCACCTGGTCTTGAATGACTGGTATTTTACTTGTGAAGAAGAAAAATGCAAGAACACCTGGAAAACATAAAAAAAAAGTGACTAAATTACAAGCAGAGACGTAGGTACCATCACTGGAAGCAAATCACAATGGTGATAGTAACAGAAATACAACACAGTTTACCCTCATGTCATCAAAAACATCATACAACTGTATACATTAAAACATGTTTAAAAAATACTGTCAACAAGAAAGGAAATTGATTCCCTAAAGATGCTATTATATCAGATTTTAGTATTTCAGGGAGAAATATTGGTTCATGTGATAAACAGCAGCACATCGAACATGTCAGTCAAACCCCTAAAAAGGTTCCTTTATAAACCTTTTAAGACCAAACACAAATACATGTAAGTGATTTTTGGACAAATCAACCGGGATAGTTTCAGTCAACAGGCAGCAGAAATAATGTAATAAACACTTTTTTAATAAGGGTCTCCAGAAAGGCTATAGCTGGTTGAAAGGGGAAAAATTAAGGTCTTACAAACATATATACTTGTTCTGTTACATTCAGATCAATAAATCTTATATTAGTGAAAGCTAAGGACAAATAGCACACTATTTTTTGTACAGTGATTCTTAAGGGTAACTACTAAGATTTATGTTTAAATTAAGATCTCATAAACTGAATTGATTTGACGATTTATCATCCTCTTAATATTCAGGAGGATGTCTCATCCTGTCTCTTCAGCAGTTTTTCCATCTATGCCGCTGTTTACATCACTTCATGGACCACGGGTGACATGAAACTCACCTACACTTCCTGAAATAAGTAGTTTTCCCAAGAAGAGCAGAAAGTCTGTCACCTTGTCCAGGACAGCCACCCTACAGAGGAGAAACGGAGAAGGCAATGTCACACAGACTCCAGAGAGATCTATGAAAGTGCATGATGGTGGTCGCCTTACATACAGTAAATCCACCCATTTTTTAAGTTTTTTAATCTAAACATCTTTTATATTTGTTTGCTTGGCATGTTAACTGAGTAGAAAAACTAATTTTACCCATTAAAATGGCAAAAATGTAACTTTATGGTATGCTAAGCAGCATTGACAGTGTGTCACAGCAGCAAGTAATCTGTACTCTGACCCTGCGTGGATCTGACACAGACCTGTAAGAAAGTTCTTACCGAAGAACATTCCTCATCAAGAGGAAGAAAGCATCCTTGGAGGAGGTGCAGAAGTTCTTCCCATATATTGCTATCTGTTGGTGAGAAAGAAGTAGACAGTGCTTGGTAGAGGGTAATTAAGCATTGAGGTAACAAACCAGGCCAACTAACAGCTGAACTGCGAACAGATACAATAAATCAGTGCAAATAATTTGCAAAGCCGATGTTTCTTAACTCACCATGATGTATGCATTTCTGTTTATAAACTTGATGAAATGTTCCAGGCACCAGAAGCAGCATTTGAGGCAGCACAGCAGGAACCGAGCGCATGCATTTTGAGAACCTGGGAAAACATCATCAATCGTCAACATCCTATTTGAAATAATCATTCAATGAGTGGGAAGATTTGTGCTTTTTAGTAAGTTACAGCGTACCCTTCAGTTTGTGATCCAGGTACTCGAGAACAATTCGGACCATCTGCACCACAGCGAGGATCAGAGAACCAAATGCAAGAGAACCTGTGTGGTAACTGTGACACCAAATGGAATAGACATTTGAACATTTGCGTAAGAACCTTAGTAGATTCAACAGATGTTTGTATTGGGGAATCCCTTATTTTTATCCTGTTATTTATGAGACAAGCAGGCAAGTCAACATTCATCTCTGTCCAGCTCCCTACCGTATGGCTCTGCTAAAAGAGGAGTACAGGGGGCAGGCAGGGATGTCCTTTGGCTTCTTCAGGGCCCAGTAGTAGGACGCGAAGGCCCCGGCCAGGGTGCACTGGCCCAGCGCCATGGTAAAGTTGACCAGCCAGAGGAACACGAACAGGTTACACAGATGGAGGACTAAGATATAGCGGTGATACACACTCTCCCCACCGTAGAAGGCAAACATGCATTGTGATCCGGGGCACACTTTGGTAATATTGGTCTGACTGAAGGTCTGAAAGAAAACAACGGATTAGATCTTGATGTGTAGTTGGACGAGAGTGACGTGACGCAATATTTGCTTAAAAATCTCTGTTACACTTGATTCATAAAACTGCTCAATCACAGAAAAACACTGGTGTCACTTTCTCTCCACTGTGCCTCTATTTTGCATGTTAATGAATATTTTCTCAATGTATGACTTTAGGGTAATCCTGCATTTATTAAAAGTTGTGTGACCACATACCATATAAATCCTTTTTAGACGCTCACATTACCTTACACAAACCGGGGGGGGGGTCAGGCAGGCTGATAAATAACATCTGTCAAATAAGCGTTCTTAGCCGTCAGCCACTAATGTGAACTCTATTTACATTAGAGCATTAGTTAGATTGATTCTAATGATTCTCACTCAGAACTCACTGCCAGCTACCAGATTTTACTTGTAGGCAATAAGAAGAGGCTATTACATTTGCTTTTGATTGATTACAGTTGGGAGTGTGATGAAAGACTGACCAAGAACTATTTCACAGAGCAAGAAGTGGCAGTGAAATTACACAAAGAATCAGTGGCCGACACCAGTATTTTTCTGAAAATAAAACATAACAAAATAAACACACAGATTCCAGACATTTACAGCATTTCTCCGGTAAATGCACTTCATTGTGTAAGAGAGCGGGGTACCAACCTTTGGACTGCATGTGAGGTTGGCATACATGCATTTATCGTCAGCAGGTGTGACCTTGTAGACTGCACTACCAGATGATGCCAAGAAGCTGAGGGCAGACTAGTTAAGGGCAACACAAAGGGCAATTTCCTCCACACAACCATCACTGACTACTGATAAAATATAGTCAGTTTTGTTTTCATACTTTAGTTACATGCCACTTACATTAAGTCAGCTCATTCATCCAGGCATTACAATGCTAGGTCTAAGACTTAAGAACACCAAGTTTGTTCCCATTTTGCTCTTGCTTTTAAAAACACAAAACACCAAGTGAAAGAAGCCCTATTCATTTTCTATATTAACTACAGTAGTGCATGGGATCATATGAAATGAACTACCACAGACTGCATGAAAGAAACAGATTTCTTTGACTTCTATGGATAAAACAGTTCAGTAACGTACCAGCAGTTAGAAGGATACACTGCTGTGACGGCCCAGTAAGCGATGCAGATGGCCAGAAGGAAAAAGGTGATGATAGGGTAGAAGAGAGTGGACATGATGTAGCGGATGGCCCTAGAAACAAGAAAGATCAAACATCTTCTGGAATTGTGTGTTGTATGTATGAAAAAAAAAAGGGTCAAACACAACAATAAAGTTTTATGGAGTCAACAGAGCTTTCATCTATACTCACTTGCTTCCCTCCTTCAGTAGTGCAATAGCGATGCGCACCCTCATCCTCAGAAATATCAGCATGATCACAATGATGGCCTCAATCACAGAAAGTGCGATCACTGCAAAACAAATGAGGATGTTTAATTATTAGTCAAAGCACATACATCACATATGTTTTAACACGTCACTTTAGCATTTGAGTGTGAAGTAAAAGTACGGTGGTGGAGGACAACATACTAAAGATGAGCCACGTTTGGCTGAGCTGGAGGTAAACGCTGAAGTCTGTGTGGAAGCCGATATCAGAGATGGTGGCGTTGGCACCTGGCTTCCCGCTCAGAGCACTGTACTCCCAGTAGCAGTGCAAGATACCTGAGAGACACGGAGAGACAGAATGAGAGCCAGGAAAGGATGCAACAAGGTAAGACAAATCTAAAATCAGCTACAGTTTGCCATGACAACGGAACTGCTCGCAGCAAGATAGGTGAGAAAGTCAAATGTAAAACATGTGGGCAACATCTCCCATGTATTAAGTACACAGTAGCCATTGGCAATGTGGGTAACTGTCTGTGGTGCATACTCACCGTAGCCGACCACAGCGATAAAACTAAAGATAATGAGCCACAGGAGCACACCAGCAGTGAAGCGCAGCAGCAGGATGAAGAGCAGACTGACCACCATGGTTATCACCAGACCACTGCAACAACATGAACACATACATACTGGGAACCGTATTTGTAAAGAAATTCATTTAGACTTAACTAATTAATTTAGTAAGATGTTCTGTGGACCTATAAGGAGCTATTTGAATCGCCTACTGTCGTCAATTCCACCACTTTGGGACTTCAAGCTGGTAGGACTGTGTGAATCTTTTGCATGTAGAAGTTACAGGGTGAATATTCTCATCAGTTTCATCATTACTTTTGCTGATGGGTCGGAGAATTTTTCTGTACCCATAGAGGAGCACAATGATCCACAAAGAGAAGGGAAAACATGAAAATCAAAACAAAAACAAAAAGCCACACAGCCATTCTTACATGAGGATCCAGTTCCAGGAATTTGCATAATCCTCAAAGATCTTTATGCCAACTTCTTTGGCATTCAGCAGATTGGCGATACCTCTGTGACGGAGTAACAAGGTGAGATGGGAAGAAGCAGGAAAGAGAAGAGGTGACAAGAAAGGGATTTAATAACGACACAGAGAGGGGCTGTCGCAGGTTTGTGTTATTGCTTCTAATAGTTTGCTTACTAGGGTTTCTCAAAAACATTTTGAAACTTTATTTATCTTTAATGCTCTCACTGTGAAACAAAGATGAAAAACTGTTTCGAAATGCTTTTGATATTCTCAGCTTTAAGACCTACTTATCAGGTTATGACGGTCTTGGGAAAAAAAAAAAGTTTCATATCAAAGAGCCACAAAACAGCATTAGTGTTACTGAAGCGCTATTGAGCAATAGTTGCTACAGTATGGTGGTAAATGGTATAGCAGCGTGTTACTGAATGTGACACAGACTAGCACCTAGAGGAACAGCACATATTAATGGGTGTGTCAGATCGAGAACTAATTTATTTCTGTTCATAATACAGGTAAGTGATTGATAACCAATGAAATCAAAACAAGTGCTTCAAATACTCAACATAAAAGATTCCATATAAATTGTATTGGTTTTTTTTAATTAAATATCTGTTTTACTTGTTTAAAAACTGTGCTTTCAGTCTCAAAATGATCTTAAAATCTTAACTAAACCTTTCCCTGATGCTGGGCAAAGACAAACCCTCAACCAAAAACAAATGAGTCAGTATAAAACCAAATATATTTCTTGTCTAATTCTATCAGTGTATTTAAAGAACTCTGGTAACAGAAACCAGAAACAGGCTTTGATGTGGAGATCTCCACATCACAAACTATAAACTTGCGTGGGATGAATGAAATATTAATGTGAAGTCCCATTACATGGCATACATGGATAGCTAAAGTTCAGCTTCTCACTTCTGTAAACAGCTTCACTTACCTTAACACCAATCGAAGGGAAAATTGACCAATAAGACTGGTAGCAATGTCAGAACATGACTACAGCAAAGTCGCACTACCCTACCACTGAGCTAAATCTCAAAAGCACAGACAGAGGAGGGAAAGAGGACAAGCTAACATTGCTATAGGACAAACAGAACAATGAAAGCAGTTCTGAAAACAACCTTGTGATGAAGAGCTCTAATTCAGCTCCCTAAAGGTCACTGAAACCCTGTCCATAGACCAGAGTTTGGACCATATCCAGAGCTGTTATGCAAACTTGCATTCACATCTAGATCAAGGCAGCAAACCTAATGACCACCAGGTGGCACCACATCACTCTCTATTATATTTGACACACACAAAGTAGTAGATGACTTGATGTTTTGAGGTGGATATATGCCACAAACAGTTGTATTAATCTGTCCTAATTCCTGTCCACTGTTGCAGGTGGAGGGAGGCAGGAACAGATCCTCATGCTGAAGAGCACGAGTGGGAGGGTTAGTCTACACAAAGCTACTGGCTACAGCGGAGTCAAAGTTAAAAAGCTGAAATAAATCGTTTCTGAGACCTTCCCACTCCTTGCTGCATGGCGGTTACTTGGCTACAAAAAGAAAAGCATTAAAGCAAATTATATTTCCAGGTAATTCAAACAAATGTTGATCACAGCAAACACAGAATCATGTAGGTTTATAATATCAGCTCACTGGTTTAAATACATGATGTCTCTGCTTATCCAAAGTTTGCTATCTCAGCCCAATAACATGTCGATAGCGTAGATTTACAAAGCAGCTGTTGTAAGCTTGTGGGTGCACCTGAAATAAGCTGCAATAAACATGCAATAAACATGCAAATGACTTTGAATGTGGTTGGACACATTCCTGGGCATCAGTTACATCAGCGACATGCCCACTTGTCCTACCCTGTAATATCTGTCCACAACTCTCTGGGTGCAGACTTGGCAGCCCTATTGACAGTATAACAGTTTTAAAAACACTTGATCTTGCAGGGTAAATTATTAACGCATATTCTTTTACTACGACAAGAATGCCAGTTCTCAATCTAATGTATGAGATTCTTACATGACTTAACTGGTTGAACAACAAGGATAAAGATTCATGCTTACTTGGCAGCATCTTTGAGGTCGCTGACACTTCTCTCGTTATTGTCTCCGTCTTTGAAGATGGTCTGATTGGCTACAGTTAAAATTCCATTTCTTGTAACGAAATCTGGGAAGCACCGCTGAAGGACTGAAACGCATTTTTTTTTGTATTTAGTGGCTCGGAAAACAAATAATGAGCCATTGTGGGTTACTGTGTTATTCAGATTCACTTACAAGGTCTGCTTGGCACGATCATAGATGGGCAGTCCTCATCTCGTATGAGTTCTTCAACTGACTGAAAGGGAAATAAAGGAGACAGTGATTCAAACAACTGTAAACAAGATATTTATCATTAATCATTCATTCTATTTATCACGGTTAGAGACAGAGTGGAGGGCCTTATCCATTCAATTAACTGATCTTTCCTGTCAGTTGTTGTATTTATGTAAAACCTTGTGTGCCTTTCTGCTGTTCAGAATTTATGTTGGGGAAAACAACGATTTTAATTCAAACCTTACCATAAGTCAGTTCACTTAAGTTCTTACTTATGAAACACTACATGTGTAATATATTTTGGATTTCTCACATCAAAAAAATACCATAAATTCACATAATTTAGTCTAGTGAACCAAATTATTATCAGTCACATCATGTATAACATAAGTATGTTCTCTCAAAAATTTAAATAGTTCCTATTTTCAGAATAATAACATACTCAAAGATCTTACTTCAGCAGTGTTTTATTTTCAGCGATTATAGCGGTGGGATTATTAATCATTATTCCTGAAGAAGACCAAGAAGTCCGATGTGACAGAGTTGGTCTGAATAATGTCTGATGTAACATTGTCATACTTTAGATGATGTGGGAAGGGAAATCAATGATTCAATTAAAACAGTCTGACTGAGCTGTTAGGTGCTCCCACACACCACCTCACTCTCTGCTTCTTATACACCATCATGCCAACGTCACCGTCACTGAACTGCTGCCAGCTGACAGAACAGGGCTGCGATGTGCATCAGTGGCTGCTAGCTCACTTCCGCCTGTCTCGCAAAGCACATTCAAATGAGATCTTTATTATAATGAGATAAGACAGAAAAAACTGGTGAAACTGGAAGATGGATGTTTGAAAGCCATACTAGGCATGATTTGCTTGTCTGTCTTCAACAGAAGAGGAAGGTCTAAACTCTCCTAATTTAGACCCCATAGTAGCCCTTTTTGCCTGAATAAAATTCTGAGGGCAAGTAAGCAGAAGAAAGTGACAAACTGGAACTTTGGAGCAAAATACATGACCTAAACAATAGCAGGTAAGCATTTCATCCAGAAAAGGCATGGGGGTTCAATAAATATACTTATATCATCTTTTGTTTACAAAGAGACACACCTCTAACCACTGGCTCTCACCTTACTGCCAATCTCAAAGCCCGGCTTGCAGAACTGCTTGTAATACTGCCAGTTTTCAGTATCCCACGCATCCAGGAGAGTGGAAAATCTGTCAGGGCACTTGGAGACACAGAGCTGCAGGAGGCAACACATCCTCTTAATGAGAACGCCCATCAATCTTGCATAATCAAGCGTGGAGGAAAAGTTGGAGAGGAACATAAAGCAGTGTGAAAAATGTGCTGCTAGAAGGGTTTTCATTCAGTGTCTTACCTGGGTTGTAGGGCACTGGAGGTTAATTAAAACTGCAGGATTGGCACATTTCAACATGTTGAAGTAGAATAATATGGCTTTGTTTCTGTGGAGACAAATGATGAAGACAACGAGACGGGTCCGATTAGAAGGATTCAAAAGACTGAGAAATCAGTTCATTACTGTGCAATGTTTTATCAGCAAGCATTTAAACACACACACACACACACACACACACACACACACACACACACACACACACACACACACACACACACACACACAGAAAGAGAGAGTGTGTACCGTGCAGTAAAGCCTGCCATAATTAATCACACACCATCTCCATGTATTGTGGTCAAAGCCTTTTGCGAGTGTAAAGATAACAATGGGAAGCTGACAGACAAATTGGGGAACATAATTATTCCAGTGTACAATAATTTAAGAAAGCCTTTTTTCCACTCACGCATTGGGGGTGTTCTGGTGGCCGCAGAACTGGCCGTGGCTGTTGGTTGGATAGATGACCTTCCTTGGGTCGCCATGGATCCAGGCTGAAAACATAAAACAACAGTTTGGGTTTTTTTTTTGTTTGAACTACATGGATTTTAACATGTGTAGCCATACTTGACACATACTGAAAGTGGCACTGGCCACTGGTCGATACGTTACCCTCCTTTTCATACTCTCTGAGGTCCTAAATGACACACGCTATCAGTCTTGGAGTGTGTCTAGCTGTTTATGTACAGAGATATAACAGAGAAAATGATCTGAATGATGAAGGACAAACATCGCATCATTATTTAAGTACAGCTTGATCAAAGAGGGCCCTGTCTAAATCAACAGGATTCCTCAGTTGTATGAGTGCATCAGGACAAGGCCACGTGTGTCTCTCTGCATACTAACCAAGGAAAAAAAAAATCCTGCAATTAACAAGAAAACAATGGACATTTATTTGTAGGATTGCATGTATGCATATCAATTAAGAAGAAACATCTACATACATTAAAAACAAACAAAAAAATCAATCCAGTTTAATTTGTTCTGTTCTGTTTCTCTAGATAGGAGTAGCAGTGAGCCTGAAATTCAATTGACTAACCAATTCTTGTGTTTCATTTGTTTGCCCAGCCTGAACAACACAGCGTTAAGGCCTTTCACCTTGCCAGTCAATGAAGGATTGCGCTGAACGTGAGACAGCACAACGAAGGCAGTCCACAAGTCTTCGACATAACAAGCATGGTGAAACTGAAAGATTATGCAGAAAGAACACCAAGTTCTTCAGCTGAAAGCAGGCATGTCAGTGTCTATTTGAAGTCACATCCATTGTCATGGCTCCTGCTCTTTTTAAATTATTGGGAAACAGTAAGTCCTTCCCATGCCCCGATTGAGACGTGACTCCACTGACAACGAGCTGGGAAGGGGCGGCACTTTGGTGATTTAATTTCCCCCGAATTTGCGATGTTTATCATACATGTGTGTGAAAGAGGGAGAAAAGAAATGCGCGGTCAGGTGTGCTGGATAAAACAGGATATGTTTTTGGTATGGGAAAGGGGTAAAGGAAAGTGGCACGGGGGGGGGATGAGAGAGAGGATTAAAAGTAGGACGAGAGAAAGGAAGAAAAATTAAAACGGAAAACTTGAAGAGAAAAGGATAAAGAGGAAGACAGACAGATGGAGATTCACAAGACTCCATGGCCTCAGTCAGTTGCAGACAAAGTGGACTCTCTGTCACACTTGAAGAAAATTTGAATGAAATGAAAGCCAGAAGGTATCACTGGTCATCCAGTCAAAAACACGGACATCAAAACAGCTTTCCTAACACAATCACCTCAACCAGAGTGAGCCATACAAGCTGCGTGTCGTGGTGAAACTCCTACTTATTAAAAGAATAGCCCATTCTCTGGGGGAGCTGCATTTCTCAACTCCCCCACACTTTAAACAATCAGACATTATGCTGACTAACCCACCGTGAAATTATGAATAAGTCGAACAAAAACAAAAAGCCCAACAAAAACAGCTTGTTTTCTGATTAAGTGTCGGTGCATCCTGTGTAGAGGAGCGGCTCAATTTAGTTTTTGGTAAATTCAGATTTTGTCCGATCACTTTTCACCTTTCCATTCATTCCACCAGCTTGAGATTTTGGTTTGTACAACCTGGCAGAACAGGATAAGTGAGTAATTCACACTTCCAGACCACGACCAGTCCGGAACATATCGACACTGTCGTGCGTGTGCATTTTCGTGCGTGTTATGAAACTTTGTGTGATGTAATCAGCGGCAATGTGTCAAACTCACCCACGGTACCCAGAGCAATGTAGCCGAGGATGACAATGATGAAGATAACACAGCAAACCACATCAGTGCAGCTCCTGGGGGGAAAAAAAGAGCAAATAAAAGATGTGTGACATGGGAAACCAAGATTACAAGAGGAAAATAAAGTTATTCAGGAATGGTTGGTCAATGAATGCCTTTGTCCAAATCAGCATCACGAGGAAATACATTTACTAATACATCCCTGGGAGAATTTGGAATTTGCCTCACCTCAAGGAGAAAAAAATGTGTATTGTGTGTTTAACCATTTCGTTGTTGGTAATCATGACATAGCTGCTGTATGGAGAGTTTGAGCTCTATATCTGGGCGCAATTCTTGCCACCAGGCATGACAAGGTGTCATCTGTATACAATGTTTTCAGAGAGACTGTGGTAGAGCTCCACTGACTTTCTAATGAGACTCTGAATCCCCCCCAGAGTTAACTGTCCCACAGGCACAGAGGCAGCTATTTGAAGATTGCCTCTCTCTCCACAGTAGCCTCAGTCTGCTAGTTTAAAGCAGCGTCTCAGAGTCTCTCTCTCTTTCTGAGTCTCTTCACTGTCTCTCTCTCTCATAACAAGCTTTCTTCCCCTCCTTACCACCCTGGGAGAAGCTGTCAGTCCAGCCCCTTCTTAGTACTCTTTCAAAACTATTCAGACCATGAGAACCGAGTCCAGCCTTGAATAAAGCCAAGTTCAATCCACTGTGCCCGGTAGTACCATATAAGGGACATGAGTAGCCTCCCCCTAACACCATACGCTACACAAGTTGACTTGAGATCCCCATGTCCTTCAGATTTCAACCCTTCTCCTCTTTCATCCAGAGGAGCAAGGCCAATGTCAAAAGGAGGCCAGAGGTCAGAGATGTGACAGTGTTTCCTCTGTGTAGTTCTTTGAAGAGTGGATAGTCTTTGTTTTGTATGCACCATGGTTACTTGGTTCTATACAGGCACCAAATACTGTATGTGCACTGCTCTTCAGCCTCCAAATACCGTTTCAGGATTAGCTAGCAGACAGTCAAGAGAGACTAGAGCACTGATGCACACAGAGAATATCGGCTGAGGATCAACCCATATAAAGTGGGATAAAATAGCTTAAATAGACACTAATGCATTTACATTAAGATGCAAACAAGAAACAAACAGAACTATTTAAACTGTATGCTCAGTGTAGCATCTTAGATTTAGGGTCAGCTGTGTAATTTAAGATTGCAGTGTGGGTTATCCTGGACTGTTTGATGTTTTTAATGGTCCTGCATTAATAACTGCAGTAAAGCTTGCAATCTATGTTAACAGGCTGCTCTGGTAGATTGGTTTGCTGAACTTAGCAATACAGAGGACTGGGAATCTTTTCTGCCTCCTTGTTGCTCATTTCAGAATAAGATGACTCCATTATCTCCACTCATATCTGAATTACATTAAGACTCTGTAGATACCTGCAAATTCTAAATGTGATCTCTCCACTCATAACCTGGGCAGCACATTTGGAGCTGATAATAATTGACCCATGGACCATCTGCTCTGTATCTTCAGGCAAACATCCCAACACCAGCCGAAACCTCCGATAGATGACAGAAGACTCAAATAGCAGTTGGTTGCCATATGAAATAAGGTTTAGGGACTTGTGACACCTATCAAGGGGCAAACCATTTTTCTGAAAGCAAAGCAATTATTCTTTTGGAGATAACAGAGAAACAAAGGCAGCTAAAGTGGGCACAGCTCTGCCTGGTGAAGACAGCCACCGTTTTACACTGACAGTGAATATGAGGAGCATAAAGACAACCTGCCACACTACCAGCAAAGCTGTTGCTGATATTGTGCATATTATTAACAAAGGGAGACAAGGGAGTACCATTTCATTTCATTCAAAAAAGAACAAAGGGAAGAGCTGCCTGGGTTGCCATGGCAATGTTTGCGTTCCTTGTCTTTGAATCCCTCCCCATGCTTTAGCTGGTAGATAAGTAAGCTATCACTCAGCCACACATCATAGGTGATTAAATGGGGAGATCTGAGGGGTGGGAGTCTAAAGCCGACCTTGCCTCTCCTCCACTGTAATGCGACGGTTACTGTAGATCTGTCTTGTTTCCCAGCTTCCTCATATAGACAGGACTGCATTATTAAGAGAAAGTGCAAACACAGCACCACAGTGCTGATACAAAGTCACCTTTGAAGCATGCAGTGGTGAGCGTTGAAGGGAAGCTGGCAAAGTGAGGAGAGTGAAAACAATTCTGCTTTGTTCTCTTATCTCAGGAAAGCAGGCCACACAAAATATAGTCAAACTGAAAATCTATTCGGACCCCAACCTGGCCTTACTCCCAAACTTCAGATCCCCTCAGATGTCACGTACACATACCTTCACAGGGACCAAAGCAATGCCCTGCTTCTGTATTGTACTGGCAAGCAGTGCTACTTTGAAAGAAAGAAAAAAAAACAACAACAAACAAACACAAAAAAGACAAATCAGTACTGAAAACTCTGTCAATGCAATAATAAACTTTTGTGTTGGTGTTATATTTGCAGGGCTGATATTCAGCGAGAGCCAAGGTGACACAGATGGCAGCAGTGCCACAGAATAGCATAGGTGCCATTGTGGTGTGAATCTGCCAGCCTGTCCCTGCTTGGTAACAGACATTAACAGGAAGGGATACTTGGAGGGCCAGATTTGCACACAAAAGGGATAGTTCTCACGGTCAAGAGAGCAAAGAGGGACACTGGTTCAAGTGAGCAGCTTTTGTGACAAACACAAGGCTCCTTTAGGTACACTGTCACACATGCTGTGCTGGCAGAGAGCACCTGATTTCTAGTTAAATGTGTTTGTGAGTGCACATTTATAATGAACCACAATCTGAAAGGTCACCATAAAAGGCATTATTATACTGCAATACAGTAGTAGCTCCTCTGTGTACATTTTTGACACTGATAATATCTGTGTAGTGTATTGTTTAGAGCTGGAGCCAGTTTGAATTAACACACTGTGTCCACTTCTATCTGGCTGTTAGAGGACTGCTCAATAACCACACATACGGTTACTTCATTTAGGCATTGAGCTTGCATGGAAACAAGACGACCACAGAGTCGGTTCTCTCCCAGTTCTCATTAAGACAAGCCTCTGAGCCACAGAAACATCAAAGTATCATTGGTGCCTTCACCCAGCTGTAGCAATGAAATGGGCTGGAGAGGGTGGGATAAAGAGACACAGGAGGACTGAAACATGCCTTCACAGCAGCCTGCCAAACTGACATTGAACATAAAAGAGATAAGAGCCCACATTATCTCAGAAAATGACTAAATCATCAAGAAAAACCTGCGGTGACGCCCTCGGGGGGTTTTGCTTTATTGCAAAATTCTGCTCTTCACTGTGCTAAAGAAATCAGGTAGTCTTAAAATGTAGACTTAATTTTAAAAACCCCATATATGTATCATTTATCCCATATATTTGGAGGGAAAATCCTCAACCTAAAGTTTATAGTTCTCTGTTATAGTATCTGTTAGGGACCATCATTTTTTGTTTTTCAATCTTTTTTGGCATGTGACCTAATTTGTAAGTGATTGCATAGTCTATTATATCAAACAAATATTGATTTTATGATATTTTAATATCTTTTATGTCTTCTAGTTTGGTTTAATCACTCATATTATAAACACTATTTTGGAATGCACACTTCAAATCAAAGCAATGCCAACAATAACTACTGTAGCTGTGACGTGTATAGAGTTGTAGCGCTCACGAGGCAGACAGCTGACATCGGGAGAAGTACTACTGTACTGCCGGTTGAAAAATCAGGAGACATCTATGCTGGACTGGACCACAGGACCCTACCAAACTCACTCTACTAACTGTCTCATGCTTCATTAATGCGGGTTTAATCTGAACATGGAAAATCTGCACCAAACACATGGAATTATCTACAACACATTCTCAAGATCGACACTCTCACTACCCCTGGACAATTAAAGACGATGATCTCAAACCACTTCACCTCAGTGTGCAATTGTTTTTACTAAGAATTGTCCTCTTTTGATTTGTTTAACTCTCTGTAACTCGACATCGTTGCAAGTGAGGGAAACCTCAATGATTTTCAAGGCTTAAATAAAGGTTCGAATAAATTAATGAATGTATGCATTATGTACGTGCGTACACATACAATTCATATTATATACACACACACACACACAATCTCCCTTTAATAGTCCAGGTGGTGTGTGGACTACATCTGTTTTTGGGTGTATCTGGCTGGTTAATAGTGTGTGTCATTGGGCTAACTCCAGCCACCAGCTTGACTTATGGCCATTGATCTGTGTGGTGGAGTGGAGAGAGCTGTCAGCACTAGGCCTCGATCTTCATTAAAGTAGCATGACAAATGATCAAATCTATCAGTGCCCGGACCGGGGGGGGGGGCAAAAAGATTACACAATGGGCAAAATCAATACACGTGTAAGAATCAACTAGCAGTTAAAGGGTCAGTTCACCCAAATTACAAAAAAAAAAAAAACAACCCTAGTGGTATTTAAGTGATTATATAGTTTTGGATTTATTTAAGTTATGAGATATCCGTCTTGGAGATTTCTGTCTCCATTTTAATATAATGCAGGTGAATGGATTTTTGTTTCCTGTTATTATCTTGCAGTGATGACAATATGTTTCTCAGATGTGTTTGTAAAACATATTTGTAATGCAGTCACCTAATTCTGCATTGCAAGTAAACAAATAGTACATTTCAGCTTCTCCATACACTGCTACACTATTAGATGCAACAGCTATAAAGCAAAAGCTGGTAATGTTGAGTGTATGTAGTACCTGTTATGAACAGGCCCTCTGAAGTTTGGGTCAAACTTGCGCGGCTCACCTATAAGACAAGCAGAGCATGGTGAAGTTAGTTGACAAGAGCGTGGAATAGTCAAACAGAACAAGAATAAAATTCACTGACGGAGTGCATAGACAGAACAACATAACAGCAAACTGTACTGACGAATATCTGGTTCATCAACAAAATAAGATAAAAGATTGCTTTTATGATGCTGCTGCTGCTTTTTTGGAGTGTAATTGAGAGCAAAAGAAAACACATAAGATATGGAGAATAACATATCTAAGCACCGATGCAATATACTATATTAGTAGTGTCACAAGTTAACCTGCTGTGCTATTCAATTGGCCTCAACAAACTAACTAGGCCACTTCACAGTGCAGGTCTCCTACAGTAGCAGGACTGGGATGAAGAGGGATGATCATGCTAAGCTAAAGAAGTAAAAGCCAAAACAATGTAGCCAACAGGGAAATATAATAAATCATTTTTACAACTCTTAAGACAAACAGCTTATCTGGGTCACAGTGAGGATTCCCCATTTGACCCAGCAGAGTACTGAACCACGGTTGCAAGCACCATCCGTCACCCAAGGGGCTGACTACGACAGCGTGAGCTTGTAGGTGTGACGGAGCACATGCATTTGCATTCATCACTGGCTGCGACTTTGGTGCACAAGTAGTCTCTACCCAAGTTGAAACTAAATATGACGTGTTCCTGAGGACCTATTAATCATCACACATGGAGCGTAATATCTCCAAGCAGCTGGGGCAGAGTTACGGGCAGCATGAGTGTGCCGGTCTCCCATCTGCCCATTCTCCAAACTGATCCTGTCGAGAGACAGGCTGGCTTGTACGCCTTGCTTCTAAAAGTGTGAGGGATGAGTACACCGCACTACGTACATGCAAATCTGGTGGGCCTGAATTTAACAAGCAAAACCCATTTTTATTTGTATCAGCAAATCCAAACAAAAGGTCAAAACCAACAGCAAATTTATCCTAATAACAAGCATTGTCTGTGCACTGATTTAGCTTGTGCCTCCTCCATCCCATAGAACTCCACAGTCATTTAAAAACTATTAAAAACACATTAAAAAGCCATACTGTTGCACTGGGCGATATAATCTTTCATTACAATGAACATGGCCAGTCTAGTTTATTCTGCAACAACTCCACAACAGCATGTTTGATTTCTGGAGTAGCTCTGTGTTGACATCAGTGAACTTGCTCACTAACGCAGTTCTGTGTCACAATCAGATGTTGGAAGATAGCAACTAGCAGTTAAAGGGTCAGTTCACCCAAATTACAAAAAAACAACCCTAGTGGTATTTAAGTGTATATAGAGTCATTTCAAACCCCCTTGAAATTACTCTTTTAATGATCAGAATTTGAACCATTCAGTCCAGTACCATTTAGAAAGTGTAGAAGAGCTGTAGGATTAAATTATTTTACCCCATTCATGTGTGCAGGGAGCCAACAAGAAGTGAGCAGGCTAAGCAAGTGGAAGTCTCTGACGTGCATGCTCTCAACTGACTCAGAGAAGGACTCTAGTGAGTATGCTCTATGGGCCCAAAAACATGAAAGCATGAGGAACCCCACGGAGGCTTTTTTGCGGCGTATGCTCCAAGTGAGCAACTTTCATAGGAATGAATAGGCTTTGAAGGCATTATCCAGCTCTCCCTAATACATCCATGGAGTGCACTGAGTAATAAACTAGCCGGACATGTTCATGGACATTAATTACCAATACTGCAGCTAATGTCTTTGACAACAATTAAGTGATGGGTTAACAAAATGTGGCATGGATGGAACATTAAATCAAATGCACCTCATCGTCTCTCTCTTCCTCTCAGTCTCTCTCTCGGACACAAAACCAGAAACCAACCAAAAACAAATGCACAAATTCTACACATATATGCTAGCTTGGTGATCATAATTCTATAGTGCCTGGACTGGATACAATTGCAACAACACACAGTTGCACTATGAGAAACCCTGTAATACAATACAAGCAAAAAAATAATCCAAAAAATTGATTCAGCACAGTAAAGCTTGGCAGCTGCTCCTCACAAACCGCCAGCTACACGTCCCTGAGTGACCGAGTGAGCTACCACAATTGACAATTGTCTGGCCGTGGTGGAATTCCTTGGTGCGGTGGCAAAAAAGGTTTATGAAGCCAACTATTCTGCATGAAGATAAGGTATTAAAAATCCAGGATGTTACACACATTTCCATGAGTGAAAGCATATACATATATTCATGCCTGCCTTTCCCCACTGGGATTCCTCTACCACAGCAGTGGTAGTCTGAAGGACAGAGATGCCAAATCTCTGGGCCAACAGTAAAATAATGTCAGGAAACGTAACTGAGCAGCAACAGTCTTGCTCACCAACAACCCAGGTGTCCTTAAGCTGCACAGTCAGCAGCAAATAATATGCACTGGACCAGAAATGTACTTGAATCTAGGTGAGTTGGCATTGTCACATTTCTGTTTTTGTTCATTCTTACAACGTGTACATTGGAGAGGGGCAAGAATTATGGCAGATGGAGAACTGTATGTGTCAAAGGTTACAGTTCAGCTTTGGCTGGTCTCCATGTGCAACTACTGAAGCATGAGAACATTCCTTACATGCACTGTAGGTGTGATTATGACCATTTCAGCTCTTTGTCATTGCAGCAGTGTGAGCTGCTAACCTTTCTTTTAAGATATTTGATATGTGAGGCTCCATGTCTGTTTTCTTTTGTCTTATTTCACAGCCGTCTGTGTGGCTGTCACTGAAAGCCCCACACTTGAGTTGTGTTTCAGGTCTAAAAATGGGAGATGTTCTGGGTTAAGTGTGTGAATTCCTCAGCCAAGGACACAATGTCACCAAACCAGGTGCTCACTGCAGCATTTGCAGAGCACTGGCTTTGAATATAAGAGAATGATACCCTGTATTTCAAATAACTGGTCTACAGTGTTGAGAACAGAGCTCAAACAGGTATGCACAAATGATGTATCATACACAATCCTGTATAATGATACAGATTGACACATTCATGATTGATAGTTTTTTTTCCAATAGTTTCATACAATATAGGAGTATGAACCACGCTGCTAACTGACCAACTACCACAGGTCACCTGAGGTGAGTCGAATGCCAAGAACCAGGGTCGAGCATCCCAACTTACATTCAGTTTAAACATGTGAACTGAAAACAGCTCCATACCACTCAGATCTTAACTTGGGGCTTTTAAAGAAGCAACTGTGCACGATGAACTGACAGAGTGAAGTATTCCTGTGTTGCGACTTAAGTTGCTTTTATATCTCAGTTGTTGTTGCTACACCCACATCGCCAGCAGGCTGCATCACATTAACTCACATCAGAGCTAATTACAGGTACAGCTGCTGGGGGTGAGTAAGATACGTAGCTTGCTACTAGATTGGTCCCAATGCAAGGTGAATTTATATGGATTTAAAAAATCCTTTCACTGATCTTCCTAGGTTGGGCGAATATTCAAAACCCATGCAGGTTTCCACAGTGCGGCAGCAATTGTGATAAAAACAGGTTAGTCCATATGGTGAGTGCAAGCTGAATCACACTGAGATCAAGGAGAGCCAGTGGTGAGAGGACAGATTGTGGTGCAGTGAGTGTCAGGGAGCAGAGCTTTTCTCAGAGTCATGTCAGTGGTTTCTTGATCAGACTACTGTTGGGAGTTGTGGAGCCTGCCAGTAAGTCCAGCAAGAGGACCAGCAGGCAGCAAGGTCCCCTGCCAGCTAACAAAAAAATGAGGGCAGTCGTTACGTCGATCAAAACCCGGAATACAAAACTGGCAATACAGTATGACAGAGGGAACTCAAACATGATTGTGCAAACGTACTCTCCAATAGCAAAAACATTTTATAACATAGTGTATAGCAGACTAAAATACTCTGGAGGATTACAAACCCCTTCATTCTAACTCAATAACATCCAGGTGACGGAGTGTGTGCTTACTCAGCTAGGCTAAATTTAGCTTTAGCTGCTGTTCCTACTCACTACATCAGCTTGACTACTTCCACTATGCTGTACTTTCTTCTGTCCCACAAAACAGATTTCAATGAAGGGTCAAAAGAAAGTGGTGAAAATCATCAGTGATGCCTGGACACCAGCAGACTCTGCATTAGATGACGGCTGTTTAGACTGCACTGCAGTCTGTCAGTGCAGGAGATGAGGCTGGTGGACTGGATGTGTGCTGCTGCTATAGTCAGGCTGAATGAGGGTCTGTAGTTAACAACATTTGGAAAAAGCCTGGCAGGCATGCTACACTGGGACAGCTAGAGTCACTGTTAGCTCCACTAGCCTCCTCTATTGACATGTAGTGTTGGATAATGCCACCGTATCCTGCTGTGACTGAAAGATTTACGCATAACACAACAATCATGGTCACATCAGGATCAGACAAAGGCTTTGGCAGTAATCTTTGCGCCCCAATCCCATTTGCATCTAGTCTGCCATAGCAACAAGATCTATGGATCAATTTACAGTGGTGAGGACCTAACATCATAAACTACTGTAAGTCTGTGACTCACATAAAAATGATGGGTTAAAATTCCTTCCACCAATAGAGGTTTAATAAAAGCTTTCAAAAGATTGAAAGGCACAGTGACAATGCCTCAATTTGAAGTCTGTACCTCCTGTTAGACAGATTCTAAAGTATGTGCTGAGATTGACTGCTGAGAATCAACTTCAGAGTGCCTGTGCTGGAAGAGAGCCAGATGTAACAACCCGGCCTGGAGTGATAAAGCTTCAGGGGAAAGTCACAGAAGCAGTTTATCGCCTTATATTTCACAATTTTGGAGGAGACTAAATTGCGCCATTATCTCCTGTGGCTCACTTTATCACAAGGTTAGACTGCTCAGGGATTATGTGCACACACACACACATATATATATACACTTTGTGGCAAATATCACTGCAGATACAGTGAGATTTGTTAATGTGAGAGCAAAGATAACCAGTGTACTAAATGGCATCAGCCTACAGCACACAGAAAATCCAAGTCAAGAAATTGAAGTGCATAAAGCGCAACTGTCTAATATATAAATGGGGGGGAATATTAATCATACAGTACAGTGTTGTCATCACACCCTCCAGTAAAACTTTCTTCACTTTCTCTATCCCGTTTCCACAGCCCCCCTTCCCCACGTTTCTCAGCTCGTCTCCGTAAACACATCCAGTACACAGACACAGGCACCAGTGTCACCAGGCTCCACTGTCCAACACAGGCCTCTTTCATACCGTGGTCAGGCAAACAGCTCGAACACCGCAGGTGCTCTACATGGGTTGGGTCAGAGGGGCCATTTGGAAAGGACCTTTTTGTTGTTTTTACTCTCCTGATTCATAAACATTTCCAAGACCTGGAGAGAGTGAAGTGCTGTGAGATTGCACTTCTGTCAAAGCTATGCTGGGCTTGGATCCAGCTACAAATAAACAAAAAAAGAGAAAATAGAAATGTTAGAAATTCAGCATAATGATGTTGCTCAGCAGGGTAGGCACAGTTTGTAAGTCTGAATGCCGTATACAGCATGTTCATTCATATTTGATGAAAGCACAGGCTTCTGCCAATCCATAGAGGAAAGCAACATCAGTAACATGGCTTTGGGGCTTTGTGTTTTCCTCTAGTCCGCATTTAAAAAAATGGCAGTTTTCAGGTTTCTCCTATAACATTAGTATTGAGCGCATTGCACACGAGTAACAAATCTTCTTGGGTGGATCACTGCCATAAGATAATGGGGGACAGTAAAGCTGTGACAGGATCAGAGACCAGGAGGAGGTCATGGGGTAGTCTGTAGGGCAGAGATTCACTGTCAAGGTTCCATAGTTGAATCAGAAAAACACACACACATACAAATTGAGAGGGACGTGGGGGGCAGAAATTCACTGGAAAGGTTTCACTTCAACATCCTCACATCCCACCAACCCTAACTCTCACAAAAACATACACACACACACACACACACACACACACACACAAAATTGGGAACAGCATCATGATCATGCAAGTCTCCCACACTCCCCAGAAAAGAAAAAAAAAAAAGATAGATTTGGAGCCCATCTCGGAAAGAATCAAAGCAGTTAAAAATGTCCAGATGGCTCCCCCTTTTCATAATATTAAAAATGTGGAGCGATAATACACACAAACACTCTCCATGTGGCACCATAACTGTCTTTTTCTCTGCCTTTCTTCTATCGCCCTTCTGTATCCAAAAACATCCTTCCTGCCTTGCTCTTATTTTCCCTCTCTGGAGAACTGTACAACCTTTAAAGTGCTTGTCTCCTTATTGAGACAAGACAACAACATCCAGATTTCTGGTTTAGGTTTACTTAGCAGAGTCCCCTGGGATCCTCTCAACTATTAGCAGATGGTCGAGGACTGAGTACTTGGCATATCTGGTTTGGTAACCCACAGGGTTAACACCTATCAGTGCATGAACAGTGTTTACTGTGCATATTTTCCAGAGGGAAGCAAAGACACAGTGCTAGCTGACAACCCCTCAAATGCCGAGAATAGTGGGATCTGGGTTGGGACTCGACCCCCAAGAGGGGAGTTAGCATCTGAGAGTGTCAGATGCTGACAGCTAGCCTGCTGCTCCGAGCGAAAAGTAGCAGTATTGTGGCTAGGGCTTTGTGACCTTGGTTACTTCTGTGGGAGCCTCTAGGCATGTCAGTGGCAGCCCTGTGTTCCTGTGAAACGAGACATGCTGCTGCTACTGTAGATCAGTGACAGGCTAAACCGGCTTTGTCCTGGATTTATAAAGACTTAAATATAAGAGGACAGGCCACATCTTGATATCCAAATATGCAATATTCACACCAAGGTGAAGAAACACACTTATACACACCTACACATGTACACACAACTACACACCTTTACAAGTGCACACACACAATATCCCTCAGTCTCATATTCAGTATTCAAGACTTGTCTTGAAACTTCCACAGTTAATTCAACTTTTTTCCTATACAGCTTCCTCTTAGTTAGGTATACTTTAGGAATTAGTGTTGGTTTCCTGAAAAACCAAGTTAGAACAAGGCAGATTGCTCCATTAGTATCACTAAACTATGTGCAAGTTAATCTGCACTGAAAACAGTTTATTGTAAATAACCTCACCCTCTAGGCAGACTTATTTGCACGTTTTAGGAGAATAAGATTTTTAGGACTCTGTTATGGACTAATTGACTAATTACGATGGGGATCTTTGGACGTGTATGTTAACAGAAATCCTCATCTCGCGTTACACATCAAAGTTGAACAAGTTTTATGTTAGGCAGGATGCAACTGGGCCCAGATTCCTAATGGTAGAAAGGATGAAACTTTGCTATTACACATTTCATGGTGAACGTGTTTACTACCACAACCCTGTTTTTCGATCAATTGTACATTTTCTGAACTGTGTGCACTTTGCGCTGACAAAAGTCTGGTAAACAGTTGAAGGTCATGTGGAAGTAACACTTCACGAAGTCAGTCTCTCACTGACTGTCAGTGATGTGGCTTTATGTTAGTGCATATGTGTGAGTGTGTGTTTTTTGGTTGCTAGAAATAGCAAGAAATGTTAATGTTAATGTATTCATGTGATTTAATGTGCCACTAGTTATACAAATCTGATTTCCTAAACCAGGTGATATTCTCTTTTAGGTAGGAGTACAATTAGTTCCACAATTAGTTCCACTGTCTTCATTTGGTCAATATGAATATCCCTTCACTGCCTGTGTTCCCCAACAGGGAATCCTCTTAACCTCTGCCTTTCAGCAGTCTGAACACATCAAACTCAGATCAGTGTCAAAGCTACTAAAACCACGGTATGTCTAAGCAAACCTGCAAGGCGCAATACAAGGCCCTCACCTGTGCAAAAAAAAGCATGTTTACAACATCAGAACATCATGTCTCTTTTGTTCTTAGGATAATGATTCATTTGTTTCGATAAAGCTAGCTGCATCGTTTAGCACATTAGACCTATCAAAAGACATTTCAAGTCTTATTGTGCACCAGAGACTCAAAAGCTACGTGTCTAGCATGAACGTAGCTGTATCTCTCACTCATTTCCCAGTGTATCTTTGTGTTTCATAAATCACTGCCAATGTCACTTAGCCTTCTAGTCATAAACAAACACTGACTATATTTGTACTGCAAATTGGAAATGTAAAGTCTCCTTGCTGTCGCCTAGAAAGCCTCTTCACAGCTAAATGTCCCATTTTCACAGACTGGAACGAATAACCATCCAGTGTTTGCCAATGTGCAGAAGTGAATCTCTGAAATTATTTACTGACTCGCCCTATCATTTGTGTGAACTTCCAGGCACTGACATGTCTATCTCTTGAGAAAAGACACATAGAATTAGTAGCAAAAGAACATAACCATGTTAAAAAATAATTAGCAGAAATGTCATAAAGACCAATAAAATGTGTAGGAGCACTACAGGGTTAGCATCAATCTTCATTTGAGACGAGTGTTTGCAGAGGACAGTGACACTTAAAAAGCCCATAATAGCACTTACTCTTGGGTGCATAATGGGCCATTTGAGCCACAACCTTCTCTGACTGCAATTTCACAGGAAGAGGCTGTGAATGTTTGATTCTAAACCAAGGCTCTCAGCTTTCTGTCAAGACTCTGCATTGACTCGGTATAAAAATGCAGCGTTTAGGGAGGCTGCCCATGCGAGAAATTTGTTAATTAACAGTGCGCCCGACTCAACACTTTCTGTGGTGAATGGAACTCCTATCTAAATTGTTACTTACAAACCTGTCACAGAATGATTATGAGCTGTTTTTTCTACTTTTCTGACTGACTGAACATTTCAGCAAAACAGTATAAGCCCACAACACCTGCTACATAGTTAGAAACGTTTTATAATATACTAGCCACAAGAGTACACTTGAATCTGGAATGTAGAGCAAGTGGAGAACTGCTGAAAGTGAATGATGGGATGGCAGGTAGTTCGACCAGCTGCTAAAACATGGCTCACTTATGCTTTCCAAATGCTTCTAGGGCACATGCAATTTACAGTCATTAGAAAAATCCAACTTTATTTTAGGGCTAAGTGATAATTTAATGTTAGTGACAGTCCCTCATCCTGCCTTATCTACCTCTGCTTCAGTTAGTGATTTCCTGCATTTCCCCAAATATGTATAGTGATAACTTTCAAGAGAGTAGGAGGGTTTCCTACTGTGAAAAAAAAGTGAGAACACTAGCACTTCTTCCACAAAACAAGCCTGAGAAAGAAACTGGTGTCTCTGCTTTTTCAATTTCTTCCTGTGTGACGATTAAGTGTCACTGCAATGTGGCAAGTCTAGAAAGAAACCCCTTTTTTTTTTTTAATTATGCAGAACTGAAGACAAGATCTATCCAACTAGCTGAACTGGGAATAATATACTGGACAGAATCATCCACTTTATCTTTTGGAATGAGAAAAATAAACCACTAAAGAAAACTACAAGTGCTGGGTATAGATGCAGCAACAGCAAATGTGATTTTCTTTACCATGCACCACACATTTAGTCCACATTTAAACAAATGCAGTGTGTGAAACATTAGCTGCGGGGGAAGAGTATGCTGATGTAAAATGTGTCTTGTTGTTCTCTGCTCAGTTGTGAGACCAAAATACTGTGAATTGCCCTTTTGCCGAGCTAGCTGATGGAACAAAAGCACCAGGGAGCCAATAATATAAAGCAGCTGACCTAAACACAGGGAGGCACCATAACTCCATCCCATGCTCCACTAGCTAGGTCGTTGCATGCGGTTAGGGCAAAATTATGTTCCTTAATTAAACTGTCTCACTATATTCTATGTAATTCTCTGGAGAGTAGCATGTGAATTGAAGCAATAGAAGATAATGCAAGTATCTGTAGCCTCTGTAATGATGCACATTCACTGTACCTAAATAATGTATAAAATAATAATTTGCATTTTATTCCAAACCTGCGCTATGCTGTTTACTTACAACACTTCACACATAATCTCAAACGTCAGGTTTATGGTACACTGTAAAGTACCAGCTTGAACTTTTGAACGGGGAGTGATAGGGTTTGAAGGCCCCAATGGTGAGCTGCATGCCTGCGGAGAGCAGTGAGGATCAACTACAGCTGACAGGTTGCAGTCATGATTGGCAGAGTGCTGTAGTCATGAGGTCTGAGGGGTCAGCATGTGGGGAAATAACAGAAGGAGACACAGTAGCTTTTCCCATCAAAAGCAGTCAGGAGCAGACCTGACAATGCACGTGTCACTCTAAAACTGTACAGCAACTGTATCTAAGGATCAAGCCTCCCCGACGGTCATCTTGGGAGTAATTACTAAATACAACTTTGACAGATATGGATGATATGATGTATTTGTAACTGATAACGATGTGGAAGACTCTGTTGACACCGACAAACGCGACATGAAAAGGTTAATAATTATATCAGGTTCTGCATTATAGCGGGGGTTGGACTGATTTTTCTTTGTTTTTTTTCTGTGGAGCTTCACTTTTTTGATAATGTTTTTGTACAGAAATGTTTCATTGAAAGGAACCATTAGTTGCCCTGTCAGTGTGGTGGATCACTAGTTTCCCATGATAGTCTTATAGTAGCCTGAGAGCAGTTGCACACTGACAACAAGACTAAAATTGGGAAAGAAGCACTAAATGCTTATATTTCGATGTTTAAATGGAAGATTACTGAATACAGAACGAAACATTTTCAGCTGTGGAAGTATAAAGACTGGCATCAAACTTCAAAAAGCACCAGTATAGTAAAAATCAACGGTGTAAGTGACTCTTTGTTTCAGAGGAAAGACACTGTGTGGCATCTGGTGGTGATAAAGGATTATATTGCTGTGATAAACAACATGATTACTAAGGCAGGCTAATGGACAGAAAATCTGCCCACGGATTAAATATATCCATACACCTAGAGCAGCGAAAATGCGGCTTGGAGACAATAAATTCTTTGTTACTGTAACTGTTAACAGAGGACAATGCTTTAAACCCGAGTCCTTACTTGTGCACCACCTGGACTGCAGTTACGCAGATAATTTTTGAGCCAGTGTAGGGTGGATAACAGGAAACACTTGTGAGGGAAAAAAAAAAAAAAAAAGGTATTAGGCTACTCATGTAAACAGTTGTTTAGAAAAAAATCTGTTAGGCTACTGCATATTTGATGTCACTCTTTAAATAGCCAACTGACAATGTAAACTAGCTAACATTCCTGTAGTTAAATCACAGCAAGGGGCATCCATGCTAAAGAAGAATAGCCAACTATTTTGATAGTCAATTAATAGTGCAAAAAAATGCCACATAGCCTATTCCCTAAATTAATTCCTGCCTCTCAGTGGTGAGGATTAATGTTAGCTAGCTGCTATTCTTTGTCTTAAATTGAATGTCTTTGGGTTTTGGAATGGTGTGATCGCAATCTGAGGTATCATCTTGGGCTTTAGGAAATAGTGATGGACATTTTTCACTTTCCTCTGACAGTTTAGCTAGACCAAACGACTAATCGAGGGAACAATCGGCAGATTAATCGATTATGTTAACGTTAGTATATTCTGTTGTCATACCGTTACACAGTAACGTTAGTTACAGAGGAAAATGAGCTGCGTTTGCAACAAAGACGAAGTGACGCCAGGTTGAGGAGGCAAGTGATAAGACTTATTGTTGTTAACAGTCTCCTATTGTGAGGACTTTCACATCAGGTAAACAATACAAGCCAAAAATCATTAAATCACTGGCGTTAACCAGATAACGCTAAGGGTAGGGATCATTCTTCTTGAGGCGGATTTAAGAAACACACGAAAAAAGACGTTAGGCTACTTATTCGAATGTAAATGTCCGTTTAAAACGTTATTCTACCATTACTGCGTATTTGATGGCAACCGTTAAAATGCCTTTAAATAGTAATAGCAATGTAAGCTAGCTAACGTCCCTGTAAATCACTGCGAAGGGTTAAACACCATTCAGGCTAAAGAAGATACCGTTATATCCTGCTGTCATAACGTTACACAGTACAGAGGAAAAATATCTTGGCGTTTACAACAAAGACGAACCGACTCACCATAGTAAGAGGGGGGGATGTCCGTCTTTCTAGCCATGGCACTTAGTAGGACAGATGCAGCATCGACGTCTTGGTTTTGGAGACCGCATATGAGAGTCGAGGTGAACCACAGTTATTTTAATGCCTTTCAGCGGTCCCGTCGAGAAATAAACACAGGAACCTGGAGAAGGTCTTGGGCTCTTGGAGGATGCTTCGGCCACGCAGCTGAGCGTCAGATGGTGTTTACAGCGCGACGTCATAAATTATTCCAAAACGGCCTTAAAGGGGACGCTGTGCGCCGTGGCTGCTGCTGCTGCTGCTGCTGAGTGTCATGTTTGCCTTTGTTAGGATCGTGATCTAAAGCACAAACCCTGCACGTTTTTGTGCAGTTTGTCAGCTCACATGAACTTGTGTAGGATTTACATGAACGATGCTAGAGAGCTGAGGGATTAATACACTGCCTGTGTCTGCAAGAAGAGCTGTGATTTCCAAGTTACTTTTTTTTGGTTGATTAATAATACAGCCAACACTGCAGGTAGTATTTTTAGGTGGCAGTTGTAGCTCGGTCCACACTGAGGCGTCTGGTGGAGAAACACTGACTCCAGCTGGGTTTTCTGTGACATTGCAAATATTCGTCTCTGCCTCCCCTTTCAATTTAAACAGTAGCATTAAAGTCTGGTGCATGTCTGTAGCCTACATGAAAAGGGTGGGTATCAAGTATTTCAGGCAAGTCATCATGCATCTTTATTTTTAAACTCACAGGCAATCTTTAAAAAAAAACTTCTGTGAGGTAACTTTTGTCGGGGTCTAACGTCATCACATTTGTGACTCAAGTCTGCCTCAAGTCAAAATCATATGACCTGAGTTCACACATTTGTGAGAAACACATCCCCTGCACACCCACACAGGCGTTTCCAGTTATTCTGGCTGATTAGTTTGAGGTTGGTTGGAGCTATGCCGGAATCACCTAAGGTCACCAAATTTCGAGAACTAATAATAATGATGTAACTTGAACTCCCATTCAAACAGGTGCAACAAAACTAACAGGAGGGTCAGAGAGATGTAAATCAAGCCCAGTGTTTTTTTCCAGTCTTATTAGGCAAAAATAAGTGAAAACACGTGTGTGTGTGTGTGTAGTCGATGGGTGTGTAGGGCCTTTAAAGTACAGGTACAGAAAAGATCATATTACATACATAGTGTGCATATGGGCCTTCTAAATCCATTATTTTTTCATGTGTGTCAGTGAGCAGTTTGTAGTGGCAAAAATACAATAATACAGCCTGAACCTTTGTTGGCCTAATGTTCTGGCATATTACCACAGTGTACTTATTAAGCAAGGCAGTCTTTGAGCATATCAGCAAGGACAGGACTCTATGTATCAAAATGCAGCTGCAGACTAGTAATTAGAGATGAGGAATTACATTTGCTCACGTCTGGGTAGCCATACCACATGTTGTATAAATAATTGCCTGAGAACAGGAGAAGTGCGCTCTCAGTCTGATACTTTGTTGAAGGATGTGACTGCCCACTTGCAAGTATGATATTAAAAACCCTCAGAAAGACACTCTCTTGTTTGTGAACTTTTATTACAGAAGTTTCCGCCACAGTTATTTTCTCATTGTGGGTGATCCAGGGGGCTCTCACTCCTACAAATATGGTTGTCTATCGTTGCGTAATTTAAACAGTATGTCACATTTTATGAGTTATAGTTTTGCAGGTAAAATATTGTTCTGCAAAGTAAATGTAGTGGAGGGAAAAGTACATCTTTTCCCATATAGAATGGAGTAAAATTATTGAGTTCCAGAGAACAAAAATACTCAAGATGAGAACTAAATCGTACACCACTTCAGTGTATGTTTTCCATATTTGCACTTCCACACAGACACACATTGATTATGGGTTTTGAGAGTCCATTATAGTGACTATAACCAGGAAGTGGCAGCAGAGACTTGAAATTATGTACAGTGACTGGGGGATCCAAGAGCTGCAGGGTGAGATTTTCATACAGTATTACCAAAGTAAGATCAAGAAAGAAGCGTGTTTTTATCTGTAACAGCTGCAGCCAAAGGGATTCAACCTGGATGTTACCTGGATAATAATTGCACATCGCCAAACATTATCCCTTTTTTATGACTATGAATATCTAAAACGTTAATATTTCATGCATTTAATGTAAGATTGGATACGAAATGGGACAGGTACTTTGTAGTACACACTGACATCAAATAAGTGTTGCCTTTCTCAGTGCTCTGTAGATGAAAGTAATAAGAGCTCAGGTTGCCAAAGGCCAGTCATTAAGAAGGGATTGACTTCCCTGGAACAAATCATATGTTGACACGGGGAGAACCAGAATCACATTATTGCCAAGTGCAATTCAGTAAATGGAGAACAATTTGTCTTGGTGACACAGGTCTAAGACAGTGGTTTTCAACTTTCTGTGGCCTAGAACTATTCCTACAGATCTAGCTCACTGGTGTGTCTGATACAAAAGGTTGGGAAACAATAGCACATCATCAAAGGATTATTTCTCAGTTCTATGTTTTCCCAGAAATTTGTAATGTATCTTTTAAACTTGTTCATTGATGTCGGATGCACTTCACTTCTGATGCTATAAATAGACTGATATCACAGCCTGATGGACCCTGGATTTTTATAGCTCAGTTGGAAACATACGATCTGCTGTTGTGTTGATTCCTACAGTATTAGAAGTGAATAGTGTTGGTGTGTTATGTGTTCATATGTGCAAACCTACAAGAATTTGTAAGTTAAAAGAGAAAAGAGGTTAATAGAGTTGGGGAACTTGTTATCCATCTATGTTCATTTTTTAATGATCAGGGCTGAACTATACAGCATTACATTACAAGGTCATCATGTATCTGTTCATTGGTAGCAGTGGGAAGGTTCACTAATCCTGCAAGGACTGAACAAGGACAATGACACATTTCATAGGTGAATTGTGTTCCCCTCTAAGAATATCTGTATTTTCCAGCGTTGCCAGCCCATCTGCTTGTCATTCAGTGAAAATGATGGATGCCAACAGCTTGCTAATTACATAACCGAGAGGGTGCACAACAGATACAGTCACATCTTGTGCTGGTTTGGTTTGCAGCCTGTCTCCACTTTCTGAAACAAAAGGTAAGTTCTTTCTCTGCTGCAGCTGTCCTTTTGCAGTTTGGATAGTGAGTGAGTTTTTTAATAATCAGAGGCAGAAGGAGATGCTCTCTACACCCTTTTTCATTCAGTGGTTACAATTGCTGCAGTTGCAATCAACCCTGCTGACTGCTGAAAATTGAAATCCCCCCAAAGTCCAAACATAAAGGAAGTGATTCTGTACAGCATCGCTGCATAAATGAGCAACAGAGATACAGAGGACAATAGGTGATTCTGAGAAACATATATTGCACAGTGGGTAACAGGAAATTGTATCTGTGATTGGTAGGGTTGCCAGGCGATGAGTCAATGATCTGTCTGTAAGCGGAGACAATTTGCAAAGAGAATGAAGATGTTTTATCTCTTGGGCCTCAAAATGCAGGACATAAAGCTTGTGTCTATTTCCCGATGCTCTCTTTTTACACTTATGTCACAGCCAAAGTGCATAGTATTTGTCTGCTGGACTGGAGAATACAATAACATTTCACCGCACCGCCACCTCCACCTTTTTTCAGGTGCATTAGAGATTTATATTGGTAGTTAGATTAATACATACTCTTTATTAGGCTAATATTGCCCTTTTAATATTTATTGGTCCAGTTACTGCTCTCTCTTGCTTATATTAGCAGACTATTCAAATACATAACATCAAAATACATATACTACATTCACAGTGTAAGAGTCATACAATGGTGTGATTGCTGTTTTTGAGGTATTTCTGCCCTGCCAACAAGACAATTCTGGTGAAAACAATATATCATTTTGTATATTTTGCCATTAAGCTGAGAGAATTCACGTAAAGATTCAGTGCAACATACTGACTATTAGCTGCTTCAGTTCTGAGATGTCGCTATTAGTATAAACCTTTATTTTGTGTGCCAAAACAAACTAAACCAAACTTCCATTGTCATTGAGCATCTGACATCATATATTGTACCACTGTAACAGCACTTTAACATAAACAGCTTTGTAAACTGGGAACGTGCTCACACTCCCTTGACTTTTAGTCTTGGTTTAGTTTCTTTACAGACACACCCGGAGGCATCTACTCTTCAGGTTGGGGACATTATAATGAGCAAAACAAACTGCTTCTGGCACAGCAAACAGGTGCAAACTGAGCAGATTATTTCACACTTGCATTGTATTTGGCTCAGCATAGGCAGGCAGCCGTCTGGCACCTCACTGGATAGGATGTTCGAGTTAATTAAAAAAGGTTTTGTTCCACAGACATTTGCCTTGCCCTTGTGTGTGTGTTGTGTGTGCTCCCTGGAGTTGTGTTTTGAGATGCATTTGAGACCTCAGGGACACCTCTAATCAAAACACACAGACTGCCAGCCACCTAATCCTCTGAATTCATAATGACGAGGTGCATTATGAGGAGCTGCTCCTCAGTGATACAGATAATTTGGTGATTAAAATTATTCTACTAATGATATGGCCATATGGTGTCAAAGAAAACAGTGAAGAGGCAGAAAAATGGAAAAATGTGTGAAAAAGTGTGAATGTTACTGCATATATTTTGGAAATAATCAACATACAACCTTTCCAACAACACCATAGTTTTATATGAAGATATATGGCCCTAACACTGATCTAAACAGAGTGCAGTGAGTCTTTTTTCTCAGCTATTCTACAATAGTAGAACTCAGAATTCTTCAAGCTGGCTTTGACTTTGTAACAAGAGCATAAAGAAATGAGAGTGTTATCTCCACTTTAGCAACCTCACACATGAAATTTATATGTAGGACTGAGTTTAAAGTTGTATTGATCGCTGTCAAACCAACAAATGAGCTGAGTCTATAATAGGTTCCATTTCAGAGCTGTTGTCTCAGAAGCTTGGATCAGTAGATAACGGTTTCAACTGTTACAAAGGCAAAAGGAAAGACTAAAGTTGATCAAAACATTGTGCGTAGGACTCCCAAACTTTGAGAACAATTACACTTATCTAGCTGTAGGTCTGTTTTTTTAATAAGCCATATAAAAATTCAGTTCTTGGTTTAACAATCAATTAAATTTTTTATCTTTCTGTGTTGTTTGTCATGTGTTTCTATGTTTGTATCTTTGTTTCACAGAACTTCCAATGTACAGTATGTGTGTTATACTCTACTGTATGTGCATATGTATGTGTGTTTTTATTATCTTATTTTAAAGCACTTTTTACTTACATGAGACAAATATTCACTATTTCCTGTTATCCTATTCCCTATTACCCTTTATAACCAAGCATTGCCTGTTCGAGACCCCCTGTCATATGTGTAGGAGCTATGAGAAGTTCAACCAAAGAGTCACATTCCCTTCTTAGATAGTTTCATTTTAAATGCTTTTAGAGGGTAAACTCAAAAGAAAACAACAAAAAAACCCAACCACCATAATTTTGTGTTAAATCATTTTTCTTCTTTCTTTCTATGTTGTTATCATCTTGTGACCCCTTTAGGTGCATCGAACCCCAGGTTGGGAACCACTGACTGACTAGAGATAATCTAATGTCAACAAAAGTTATCTATCATCAAAATTACAATGTAATGATAGAATATTATATTATATAACTCTAGCCTGTTTCATATTAGTTTGTCTTGCTTCATATTGTATGTTATCATATCATATTGTATTGTATTGCACTGCATTGTAATATGTTGTGTTATCTTGCACCACATCATATTCTATGACTCACTGTATCCGGCTTTCAGATAGAAAGCTAATTAGTCTAAAAAGGCAATTGTTTAAACTTGTGTAAATCTGGGCCAAAAACATGAAAGGGAAGACATGTTGTTCCTGCTGTTGCTTTAAAGTAGGCTACCCTGATTTTTATTACTGTATTTGGTCTGACCGCGATATTCGGTGTTGTTTTTTAGATGACTTTCTTATCAGTTCCCACAAAGCCAACATATACAGTATATTTCAGTTTGTGAAGTGAGACTTGCTGAGGAATGACTGGAACAACACACTGGAAAATGAACACGCTGATGCCATCTCAGAGGGCGTCTATAAAAAGGCTCATTCCCCATTTCCCAGCTCCTCCTGACTAGACTGCACATGGGAGAAGTTTGCCTTGAAGGCTTTCTACCAGAAAGCCTTTCAAACAGAAATCCATCCCCTTTCCTCCAGCAGCCAATAGAATCAAAGAAGGCTTCAGCCAATGACATGCCGTTTTCACCCTTTTTACTTTCACCTCAAATCCCACTCCCTACCAAAAATCCAGAGCTTGTTTCATTGGTAAATATAAAAGTTATTGATGTTATTCTATTTAATTAAATACAAAATACTTATTGGTTAGTGTGTAGCTAAGTTACTGTATATGTTATCACTTAAGAGAAACCAAAATCAGTATTAAAGTTAACAAGGTAACTAGCTAACGCTAGCTTGCCAGCTACATTTTTGCAGAAAATGCAAAGTTAACATTAAGGTTAGACCCTTAGCAGTTGAAGGCAAATTTAGTTGACATTTTTTGACCAGTCTGCTAAATTAAAACGACAGTTAGTAAGATAAACCCTCCTTTTGTGAGAAAAGTTAGTGATGTTAGGCAGGGCCGTTTCTTGCTATATGCGGACTATGCGGTTGCATAGGGCCCCCAAAGCCACCAGGGGGCCCCCAAGCTGCCATTTTAGCCATTTTTTTATTTTTAAGAAATTAAAATGACCGGTCTCTCTTAGCCAAGCACCCTCATGTGTTGAGTGAAAACACCTATATGCTAAAAAAAAATAAAATAAAAAAACATATATATATTTCACAAATATGGGCCCCCTAACAACATTTTGCATAGGGCCCCCACAAAGATAGAAACGGCACTGATGTTAGGTAATAATAATATCAATTTTCTCTCTGTCAGAGCATTATCACTTGTGGCTAATAATATCAACTTTATTTCTCACTCACTACGACTGATAAACACACTAGCCTTTTTGACAGAAAGACAGTTGATATTATTAGTTATGAGCACTCGCCTTTCTGACAGAAATACAGCAGATATTATTAGCTGCAAGTGATAAACAGTAAAACAGAAAATATACAATGAAAGCTGTGGTAGCATTGTACAGTAAATAAAAATGCCTGAATAGAATAAAATCATGTAATTCAGGAACTATTGAAATGAAAAACAAAATGTAAAATCTCCTTAATTTCATCTACCTCACATCTGATAGCTGTGGTGGAACATAGGCAGCATTCATTGCTCCCAGCAGAGACATATGGTCATGAGGATGATGATTATAACACTTGGCATCTCCATGAAGAATAGAAATCCTCAACTGGATTGAAAAATGGGGAGTAGGGTGGGTAGAAACTCTGAAACGTGTGAAACTTAAATGTTTGAAAGCTTATGGTGTTTGGATAGACTAAGATTGTGGATGTGAGGATTTGCACAATAGGCAAAATGATTAGCACATGTGAGAATAATACACTTCATTAGAGAAAGCGTCCATTTTCCTCACTCAGACAGAATGCATCACTGGGCCATTTGAAAATAACTGTCATTTTGTATGAACGCGATGAAAATTCACTGTTGTGAGAAAATGAGCTATTTCAGCTATTGTGTTGAGAAAACTGACTGTCGTTTGATAATTGTGCCAAGAAAAAAAACTGTAAAATAATATTTTAGTAAATTGATATGGTTAGATACACAGATACATACAAATGTGCAATAAAACACACTGGAGAACCACAGAGCCCCCTTAACACTGAATAGGAGTATTACTGCGTGATGCACATTATCATAATTTTATGTGTATAATTGCCATCTGATGAACCCCCAGTGAACCCTGAAACTGAGGCAGGCAGGCTGTTTAGGACCATGAGGAGCGCAGAGTTGAGTGAGGGCGTCCATGTAGAGGAGAGCATGGTGAAAGAGTAGTGGAGCGTCTGCGCGCTGATCCCAGTGAAGCTGCCGCTCAAGTGTTGCATGCTGAGGAGTCCCGACGCTCTGTGAGAGAGAAAGAGCGAGAGAGAGCTTTGGCCCCGATAGGATGAAGGCTCGATCTTCGGCTGGACACGAAGGGAAATGAAGATGAAGATAAGAGTGGTAATTATGAACGAAACCCGCAGGAAACATCACTGTAATGTTCTTTTGTGGGGAGGGGGGGCTTTAGTGTTTTTTCTGCTTAGAAGTGAGTTGCTGAGCATGTGTTAATATCTAGCTACTGTGACCTAATTGCACTTTGTGGTATCTATCTTAAATGCTTCTTCTTATTATGATTATAATAATAATCCTACAGGAGCACACCCGTCTAAAGATTGTTGCTTTTTTCTGCAGGAGGGGAAGTACCTAATTATGAAACATGTTAGACTTCAGCAATGCTATTTTTCACCGCTCTTTAAAACATGTTGCCCTGCTGACAGCGCAGTTGAGTGACACGGCTGACATTTCGTTTGCAGCCTTGCACGAGGAAAGAGCAGCTGCTATTATTGTGTTCTGTTTTGGAAAGCTGACATTTAATTAGCAGTAATTCTGATTTCTTGACCAAAAAACGTAGCTCTTGTCCTGAAGCTTATTTTCTAAACCAAGAGCTCTGACTCCGTGTTGTTTTTACGGTCTTTTTGAACCAGGCCTATATGTCTTTCATGTGTCTCTCCAGTGCCAAGGGGTTAGTGGCATCATCATCTTCACCATGGTTACCAGTTTCACGTTGGTGTACAACAGCAACTCTGGCGACAGATCATCTTCCTCATCATCATCATCATCATCGTCCCGCCGTTCAGATGGTCCTGTTCCATCCACGAAAAAGCCAGAGAGGCCACGGAGACTCCAAACACCATCACTTGAGGGGTACACAGGTGTCATGGATCATAAGGTAAATATGCATCATCTGTGCACTGGAAGGCCATCTGTTTCCTTGTGCAATTTCTTAGACAATGATGATGTTGCAACTGGTTCTTCCTTTGAAACATTAAATTATTTATCTTAATTCATATCCAAACTATAGTATAATGTCTAATTTATGTAAAAGCTACTAAGGAGGCCAGAAGGAAGATCTGTACGATAATTTCTTTATAACAGGACTTACACCCTTACATTTGGAAAGTAAGAAAAATCTCCAACACTACCACAGAGACATAGGTTAAACCTCAGCTTGGTTGTGTGTTCCATCAAAAACAATGGCAGTGTTTGGGGTGAGGGATCAGGTTCCTGTCCGTGCATTAGGTGCCTGCATGGAGAGGGGAGGGGGATTTGGAGGAATAGCATTACCGGCAGGTTTTGGATGAAGCGCATGGAAAAACTGCAGAAAAAGGAGCAGTAAAGTCACTTTAAAAACGTTTATATTGTCTGGGATGTGTATCGGACAGATTTTTCTTGATGCACTGATTCAGTCATTGCATTACACACCGTATCTGTCCTTCAACATGACAGTAGTGCCTTTACTCTCCTGCCATTCTACAGCAAGGAATTTGAATTCGCTCAGCGCATGTTTGTGACATATGTGTCGAGCACCTAATCCTCGAAAAGAACATTGATTGCTGTGGCCCTTTGGTACATATGTAATTCGAACTGCACCTAATCTGTATTCTGCTGTCATGCAGGTAAAGCAGAGAGACTAGCATGTAAATGTAGAGTTCAGGTATGCACCGAAAATGGCTTTTTGAAGCTTCGGGTACTGCCCTGGTTTCAGGGAGAACTGAAAAATCCTCTTGTGTGTGTTTGACTTGTGTACTACATTATGTCCTTATGTCCAGCTGTTTCTGTTAATGAGGAAAAGTTTCAGAATAAAATAGGAATTTATTACAGTTGTTTTGCCCCCCTGTAAGGCTATAATAATATCAGTTAATCTCTTAAACACTGAACTGAAAAGCTGAACTTGCTGTGGTAGTACCATCTCTAATTCCTCTCTGTAGTTTACGCCGTTCCTTGATTCATAATTAATGTGTCCGCCATGAAATATTTAGCAACAAAAAGCACTTAAAACAGGACGTAAAAAACTAGAACGGCTACTCAAGACATCACCGCTGCCATCTTTTGGTCATATAAGCGCCACAGTCAGTGTTATTGTAATGCAGAGGCCTATCATTCAGACCCAGCGCCGCGTTACAGACAGCTCATTCAGTTAGATAGATCATTCAGACAGCGTCGTGTCTCCCCCCAATGAGAAAGATACGGAGCGAGGCACAGCAGAGTGGAAAGGACATTGTGTTGCTCAGGCAGCACTGGGCAGGAGGGGATTTGGAGGAAAAAAAGTGTTGGTTACAGTTCACCTTTCAGTGATTAATGATCAGTGACATGAAAGTGTCGGAGTGACGTTGGTTTGGAGAGAGGTTTGATCCAGCTAAGGCTTCCTGGACTCGTCTCTCTTTCTTGACTTAGCTAGATTCTAAGTTCAGGGCTCCTCTGAGATGTTGTAACCCTCGTCAGATCCCTTTACAGTTAATTAAAAAGAAACATTCATCTACAGATTCTTAAGAGAAATGAGAGGCAGCTACTTCAGTTTAGACTTTTTGGCGGTGTAGGCACTTTATTATTTCCAGACAGTCCACCTCCTCCTGGCTGATGGCTGATTCATGATGGATCCACAATGCCCCTCCACCCCCCCCCCACCCCCCCAGCCCTCTCCCATGGGGGCTTCCAGCTCTGCTGCTGATGCTGCACCCTCCGACAGAGCCGGGGAATGACTAACCAGAGCAGACCTGCTGTAGCATCTGTGGAGTGGGTGGATCAGTCAGTACTGCTCCCTGCATGGTCATCTGAGGTCTGCTGCTGCTGGAGGGAATCTTGGCTTTGACACAAGCACACATACACACAAACAGGGTTACACCCATGTTCACACAGCACTGGTGCACGCATGCAGAAAACCCCATTCAAATGCCCAGAAACTTGTTAAAATTTTATGCCCTCATCAGAGCCAGGGATGCTTGAAAATGTGAGGAGAGCTCTATCTAATGTGCCTGTTAAACCCTGTTTATGGCCCGTATTAACTTATGTGCATATCTTGTTTGCATGGGCTGTGATTTCACTAAGGTGGGTGGTGGTCTGTGACTGCGTCGCTCATTCGTGTCTCACCCAAGAGGTCGCAAAACACCCAGCACACATTATTCACTAAGACCGTGTTGCTTCATGTGGCTGAGGGTTAAAGGCTAGACATTTGGCTTTTCCTTCAGTCCTTTCAGTGCTTAATGGTAACATGAAAACAGCAGTGTTGAAACCCACAAATCTATATACTGTGAGATCAGACTTCAAAGTTATAGTGCACATTCACACATGTGGGATATTTTGAGCAACTGGCTAGGAGTGTCAGTGTTCATTATGTTCCTCTCTGTATGAATTTTGTAATGTCTGCAGGTTTTTGTGAGATGTCCTCCTCTAGTATGTATTTCTTTTCTTTGACAAGCTACAGTAATTAGAGCTGCAGAGTTGAATAGACTCTTTCAAATACACACATCCACACACACACACATTTGAGTTTGAACACCTAAATAGACAGCCGCTCCATTCTTCTGCTTCGCTCCTCTTCTTCCCTCCCTCTCTGATGTTTTGCCGATTTTAGTTAAAGAGATGTTGACCTTTGAAGAACTGTCAGCAGAATTCATCTACTATCCATCTTTATACGCTCTAATCACAAAGCCTGTGTGAGAGCATGGATGTGGATTGTGTGTCTGTGCCAGTTCATTATGTACCTACTTATTATGGGTAATACCTTTCTGTGCTCTGACAGCCTTTAACGCAGTCAGCCTTGGAGAAATTGGTATCATTAGAAAGTCAGTTATGTCAGTAATGTTAAATATTTTCCTATCTACACTGACCCCTTTCTAACATACAATTTAAGCTGTCTTACATATATGTTAAGGCAATGAATTCCCAGGATATGCAAATTCACAATTTGTAGTCATACTGTAGTCAGGCATATACCATAAGGCCCAATTTACACCTGGTATTAACATCTCTATCTGGATATGTTATCTGGATAATGAAATCCGATTTATGGTATACACCTGGTATTAAAATGCACTCTCGTTATCTCGATTGTGCCCGCATTGTGATCAGATCTCACGTGCTGCTAACAAGGCTACGTCTTCTGAGCTGCAGCCATCCCCTTCTCTCTGTCTGAGGTTGACTGGATGATGATGAAGAAGAAGACAGGCGCCTTGATTATCTCGCCTTTATTCCCTCAAATTGAGAACAGAGCAAGTTTAGGATTGCAGCTTGAATGTGTGTCACCAGGAGGATCTTAATGAGATGTCAACTGTCAGGAGGATTTCTGTGTAATTAATTGGTCCCTGAGAAAAGAAAGCAGCACTGATCATTAAACCCTCACGCCACACAACAGGTGCCACTTCATCCACCTCTGCTCTGCTAATTCTGTTCACTTTAGAAAGTGTAGAGTTGCTGTTATGATAATGATCAACATCTAAATAAGTTGTGCCACTGTAAGCAAATACAGCCGAGTCTTCATGTTCGCCCACCACTGCTCATACCAGAGGTTGTTTGGCATTAATTAGGTTGGAGATATTCTATATTTTTTGTACTTTTTAAGTCCCATAAAAAGAGGATCCTCCTTAAAAATATTGTATGTGTAGCCTGATATAGCTTATTCCTATGTGCCACAGATCTCTGATGCTGTCCAAAAACAATAAAAAAAATCACATTAATGAGCCACACTGTTGCACTTCATTGTGATGAACACGGGCACTGTAGTTTATTTGGAGTCAATCTCACATACATCAACCTTTCAGAGATGAATACTCAGTAGCACACCAAATCTGCAGCTGAAAATAGTCCCTCACACTATTTACTCCTGTTTACAAAAGAATACTATACCTACCTGTTACCTGTTAAGAAATTATTTTGCCTTTTTTAAACACTGACGATTATTTTTGTGACATATTTTTAAGATGTTTGTCTCTGGTAGAACAAATGGGCTTTGGGATGCAAGCCACAGACAAGGTGGGGATGTCAGAAAGTACTGAGATATGGACTGTGACACATTGTCCTTCACTCAGTCACTACTCCCTATACAATGGATAAACAATAGTTTACTCTATAGTGAGCAGGAAATTGAAATGTAGGACGCTAATGAATCATCATCACCTCAAATTAGGACCATGGTGGATTGGAGGCAAATTGGAAGCTCTGGTGTAATATTATATAGACTGACTGATGGGGTTTGCTCTGAAAGCAATTACGATCCTGGGTTCCCCTGGGAAGTGTATCATACTGATGAGTCTGGAGTCAGTGTGTGGGTGGTAATTGACTGGGACTGGAACCAGAGCCATACTCCTAACTGCTTCTTCTTCTGCTGCTGCTGCTGCTCTGAATGCCATGTCTCTCTCTCTCTCTTTTTTTAATCACTCTCTTTATTGAATTTTCCAAGTTATATACAAAAGAAGTAGGGCTGGGTGGGTTTATTGGGTGGTGGCAGAGGTGAGTAGAGTAAGGGGAGATTATGAGGGATCTGGGTGAGGTGATGAGTCACAGGAGGGTGAAGAGCTGCTGAAGATGGTCCAGAAAGTGATGGTTCAGCAGGTGTGTATGGTAATGGGGAGAGGTTGCCCAGTGGCGATGAAGATATGGGTGGATCAACACCTGTGGCATCTGGGGTGCAGAACCTTGGTGGTGTCTTCTGGACTTTACTGCTGAGTCCCGCCCCGGCCTCCTTAAATAAAGACATTTCTAATTATAATTAGGCTGCCCCATAAAACACCACATGATAAGGCAAACAAAGTACACTGCCATTTGTCAAGTATTTTTTGAAACACTGCCATTGTCTGTGTATACAGGTTGTGTCTGGCCATTTATGTTTATTGAGTGCCACTCTGGTATATAACAAATTAACTCTTTCTCATGTCAGCTCTATATGAGATGCAGCTACATGTCATGACAGGCAAAACAAAGAGAAACAAAAATGAACGTAAATGATAACGATATAAAACTGTGAAGACGCCATGTAGAATGAGTACTAATAGTAATCATTCTACTAATTCTAAGCAGTAGATAAGGTACTGTATACAAGCAAGTAACGTTAGTAGATAGTATGGAATTGGGACACAGCTCTACTCGTTCCTCAAATATGGCGTTTGTTCTATAACCATTACCACATACGGCCTTTTTTGTTTACTTTGTTCTGCGTATCACGAAATGCGAAGAGTTGTTACAAAGTTATTTTCCTGTTTTGTTGTGTGTGGCGACTGTCTGAAGATAAGTCAAAGAGAGCACATATGCTATAAATACACACAAAATAAACAACAATAGGGAGAGAGGAAGTAGAAGAGGAGAGTAGAGTAGGCTGCATTAATGACAACAGTAGTAAACATCGATGTACCGCCAGACATTGTATGCCTCATTCTTTCCCAGTGTGGTGGCTATCTCTTTCCATGCCATTTGACATCATACAGATGTCTGTACAGGCGGATCTGTTCGTGTCGGGGACACTGCGTCAAGCATAATCAAAGGTTAAGAAAGCTGGCCTGCTTGATCATAGGAAAGCCTTAAAATCTGTTCCTTTGTGTTGCAGTGATGCATGCGGGTAATCATTGCTCTAGGCGGGGCATTTGATGGTGGTGCAGGGTATGGTGCGCGCGATCAACTTCAGTGTGTGAAAGTGTATTGGTTATGAGGTTATGAATTATTGATCAGGGTAGACAGCCCTCTGTCCGCATGACAAAGTACAGACTGAGTGTGTGTGTGTGTGGGAGTCAGCAAGTGTTCGAGTGCTAGTTGGTTCACAAATTAAAGGGCCGCTGTGTTAATTCAAGGCTGATTATCAGTAAAAATCTACCTTTAATATGCAATACATTACACTCATTCATTTATTCATTCATTCAGCAGTATATGGGTTGCATCTTCAGCTGCCTGCCATCTGAAATATTCTCCATCTGATTCTGAAAGCCCCTCTCAATGTGATACATGGCCTATAAGTGGCTATTTCCCAGCGTCATCAAGCTGTCAGAAGCTCGGGGAGATGGCACTGGAGCTTCAGCATCACTGTCAAGGACACTTTTATTATTTCACAGGCACTTTAAACTACAACACCGACCATTCAACCTTCAATTGCCTTTTACTAGTTTCACACATTCCCTGACTTGATGATTGAAATGATTAAAAGTTGCTTGGGAGTAATTGTTTGAACAGTGGAAAATACACTATCTGTTGTATGTAGAAGAAGAAACGTCTAGAAGGACTGTGATTTTTCCCAGCTAAGGCAAGGAGGCTGTGTTTGTGCAGTGAAGTGCGTATTTTGCTCCAGCCTACCTGTTATTGAGGGAGGGGGTCTGTGTACAGAGTGCAAACACACTCCAACATAAATGTTGCTTTGGGCAATGTGTTGGGGAATGGAAGTGCCTATTCTTCAATGCATAGAGACTGTGATTGTGTGTGTGTGTGTGTGTGTGTGTGTGTGTGTGTAGGTGTGTGTGTGTGAGTGTGTGTGTATAGAAGGGATTACAACTGGCTTTGGATCGAGACCCTTTTAGACAGTTGTAGACCCTTGCTGGAGAAACATGATTGTGTTACATATCTGGTGCAACATTGAACTCGGCACAAAGATTTAAGGACATCCACAGACACCACCCACACACCCCCGCCTATACACACACACCCACACTAGGAAGTCATTCAGTGTGGGGTCACAGAGATAGTGGGAGAGTATTATAAATATAGCAGTGGGAGCAGCACAGCCTGTGGCGCTGGTAATATCACCTGTATGCACGCACGCACACACACACACACACACACACACACACACACACACAGGGACGAACACATTCCCACCTCAGAACCTGATGGAGTGTGAAGCTCAGAGCACAGTTCAGAATGCCAATGCAGCTCTCTATTAAGGATGGGAATAATTCATGTGAAGAGTCTCTGGGTTTTTGCTGTCGGATCATTCAATCTGAGCTCGCCTTTTTCAACTTTGAAAACCTGGTTGGACACAACAACATGAATATCTGGTTGATATCATGCAAACCAATACAACAGCCCTGCAATACCTACTACCTTTACAAAGCCTATGTACATGAATGATCTTCTGAGTGTAGTGGATTCTGTATAAGGGAGCATGTTGTGACCACTACTGTACATGCATTCCTTGTTCTATGGAAGAGAACAATGCTCTGAGGCTGTGTTGGACTGAATAAATGTCCTGGCTTATGTGTATTCATGGTTTTCCTACAAAATCAAACTCCTGCACAGAATTGTCTCTGCTCTACTGTCAACCATGATAATCTGCGCTGCATTTGAATAATAGGATACCTGACAGAACAGCCCATTACCAGTCTAGGTGCTCGATTCCGTGCCAGTTAAACTTTATTCAGGTCCTATTCAGTTACCATTGTGTGTGTGCTTCATGTAAAACTACATTAACCTGTGAATATAAATCTAAAAAGCCTGGAATTAAAATTCAAAGTTTTGATTACTTTATCAGAGATGCTTTATATCAAACTTGTGGAAAGTGCCCTTGTCATGGCTGTTGTGTCTTGATGTGCTGATGTACAGACTGTGCTGAACTCTTTCAGGGTCATTGTTTTTTTTTCCTCTGGGCAACCAGACTCTAAGGTCAAACCAAGGATCTCTGCAAGTAAGACTTGACCTTGATGGCTACAGGTTGCAAATGCATCCCTGTCTGTTGCTACTTTATCTTTTTGCTACTTTATAGCCACGCTAGCGGTGCGGCTCTATGGTTGGCAGTGTCAGTCTGAAAGACTGACACTGATCCCCTGACTTTTCCTCCAGCACCTGAGGTTGACATTCATGGTTTTGAGTGAAATATCTCAACAACAATTGTATGGACTTCCATGAAGACATTCATGTTCCCCTCAGGATGAGTTATAGCTTTAGTGATCCCTTGATTTTTTCCTTTAGTGCAATTAGCAGATCAAAAATTAGAATTTTTATGGTCTTTGTAATGGCTTAATAAGACTATACTCTGGATTAAAATGACAGCTTGTCTTTAATATTCTCGGAATGAAACTACAATTATTTCTGACCTTTAACATTTCACTTCTACAGCCTCTGAAGATGCACTGCAGGACTTGTGCCCTGGTGACTAGCTCCGGCCAGCTAACTGGGAGCAAGAGAGGTGAAGAAATCGACAGCCCTGAGTGTGTAATCCGTATGAATGACGCTCCCAGCATAGGCTATCAACAGGATGTTGGCCGACGCACAAGCCTGCGTGTTGTAGCTCACTCCAGCCTGCAGAGGGTGCTGCGGAGCCGGCAGGAGCTGCTCAACGCGAGCCAAGACACAGTGTTCATCTTCTGGGGACCCAGCAGCTGCATGAGACGGGATGGAAAAGGCCACGTTTACAACAACCTCAAGCTGTTAAATCAGCTACTGCCCAAACTTAAAGTCTACATCATTTCCCGGAACAAAATGCTGAAGTTTGATGAACTATTTAAAAAGGAAACAGGAATTGATAGGTAAATGTTCTTCTTTGAGAGGTTTGTTTTGGAATGACCTAACTGAGACAAACAGCAAATCTGTGTGCGAAAAGATACGTAAAAAACAAGAGAAGGGCAAACACAAAAAAATGTCTTCAGCTTATGACGTTCACAAAAGAATAAGTTGGAGCTCTAAACACTCAGAGCATTATTAATAGGATTTAGATTCAAAATTGTCTGTCACTTCTGAAAGGATTTGAAGGGATTTGATTTAGTTCATAGTTGTCTCACTAATGCCAGGCTTTGGGAGAGTATTGTAAAGAATTTTCTTATGTAGAGCTAAAATGTAGTAAGACATTTCCAGAAGTGGCTCAACATCGGAAAGAAAACACACCTTTTATTTTATTTCAATGTCATTTGGATTCTTCCAGAAAAGTCTTCCCAGTCATTACAAGCAGAAAACAATACGGTGAGTATCAATAAATCAGTATCTTAAAAACTAGGGCCTCAATTAAGAAAATAGAAAACAGATAAACAACACTTACATGACAGATACAAATGTTGTGTATTATCTGAACTTCTTTCATTAAGCAGTGATGATGGGGAGTGGCCGGATGTCGAGTCCTAACACACTCAGCCTGCCCACATCCTGCAGCTTTGCTCGGCAGCATCAGGATCTTTATGTAAGGAAGTGCAAGGAATTGACTTAGTGGGAAATTAAACTGAATTAAGCTTTAGTACACAGCCTCTCCCAATTATATATATTTTTTAGATTAAGGAACTTTTTTCCAAATATAAAAAATGTATGAGGATTTTTGTGGTCTTGACAGGACATCCCATACATTATAGTACATTGTAAATGTATAATAACACCCTGCAGAAACTGTTCTCTTACATCTTAACTGAGAGAAGTATTTTTTAGTTTTGCATTTTATAGATGTAGTGCTTAGTGTGGAACAAACAACACATTTCTTAACATAAATGTAAAGGAAATTGGCATATCAAACATGATTTTGATATACTGAGACAGACCACCCTAAACACCAGGCAAATGTTCTTTCTTTTTATACTGAATATGAAACACATAATTGTTACATGTCTCTTTTTATGTCGTACAGGTACGTTTACTGTAGAATTGTGTGACTGAATATGACCTTACAAAATAAGAACCAAATAGATAAAGACATTTCATCGACGTCAATCCAGCCATTCATAAACTCATTTGCATGTGAAGATTAAGCCCACAGGAAGATAAGAGGATGTTTTTTTGAATGGAGAATCCAATCACTTCAGCCTTAATGTAAACATAGTCAGTGTCAGAATAAATGTCTTACTCATGGATATTTTCTTTAATGTTGCGTACAAGGCACAGAAACAAAGAAAGTCTTTCATCTGTGTTTATCTCTGAAAAGATGATTTATCAGGTAAAATATAGAATTCATTTGGTCCCTTGGAAGGAGCCAATACTCTTAATATATTTACACTATGTGAGTATGGATTTACTAAAAATTGTCATCTTCTCTTGTCTTCCAGGAAGAGTTCCAACTCCTGGCTGAGTACCGGCTGGTTCACCATGGCCATAGCTCTGGAGCTGTGTGACAGGATCAACGTGTACGGCATGGTGCCACCTGATTTCTGCAGGTAGGATGAGATTATTCTTTATTCCAAGAATGTAGGTGTTTAGCAATTTTACTTCAACTTTGCACACTCGTGCTATTGGTAAACCACACACAGACTTTTGTATTTGCTTGGCCGGCCAATCTGTCGTTTTGTACCAAAGGGATAAGAAAAAATATTTTTTTTTAGTTTATGAACACAGCTTTCTACTTTAACTTCAACATTAACTTTAAACCTGCATTACATTATGATTTTGTGGCTAGTTGGGAACAGTGGAAACAAGCTGAGGACACAACACTGACATTACCACCTTTTAAGTTCACATGACAAACCTGTCAGCTTATTGGCTTATTTATTCATCCAGTGCCGAGCAAAATTAGTATTCATTTGGATTCTGGCCACCTGGTGAATGTAAGTCAAATATTCACTTTCCTTTTATCTCTGTCTCTGTTATCTCCAACTCCTGAGCGATATATATCTGGCTTTTTAGCTGTTAAATGCTACAGTTTGCTCATTAGGTAGTTGCTAACTTTGTCTGTCTGCTGTTTAGTGCTGGTCAGGTAGTGTACAGTGGGTTTATATTCGCTTTCTCACTGAAAACAGCTGCCTGCTGTGTCTGAAAACAACGCTGATGAGAGCTGTTAGACTGAACCGAAACGGTAAAGTTGCAGCCCTAAAACCAAAACAATGAGCTGAAAGACACTAAAAAGCTCCGTAAAGCAGAGGGGAATGGGTGATAAATCTCTGTGGGTTCATCACTACAAGTGACACCTTTCACATACACACAGTCATTTGATTCATTGGTAAATTTGTCTTGTAGCCAGGTGAAAAATAGGACATAAAATACAAAAAACATACTAAAATACATTAAAAAAAAATATAATATTATAAATATGTAAAACATATGCTACAACGTAATATGAGGTGGGATAAAATACAATATAGTTTAAGTGACAGCATAACAATAAACCATAAAACTTGAAGTAAATCCAACCATTATCATCCAATGAACAGATTACTCATCACTGCTGTTTAGCAGTCAGTTTGTGTTTGGTGCCTTCCAGTAGGGTGCATTTTAATGTCCCACAACGATGTAATGGCCTAATAATAATGGCACAACGATGTATGGTAATGTTTTGGAGCCAATGAAAGCCTCTTTTTGTAATTTTTTTTTATCAATTATGTTTGACATTGAAATGCACAAAAACCATTAACAGTCTTTGAAAAAGAAAGATTATGTCTGTTTTAATTACTGTTTCCTAGCAACAGGACTTACCTATTTACCTAAACGCCAGTAATACCTAAAATAATAATTATTTCAAAATTGGCAAAATAAAGCAAGACTTTTACTTTTTATTCATTTTAAAACACCACTATATTTACTAATATAGGGAAAGACACCAGGATAACAACCAACCGAATAATAGTAAATCATAATTACCAAACAATATATAACAAACTTTTGACATATTTATTTGAAAGAAACCAAAATTTTAACATTATGCGCAAGCACCTTTGAACAGTGGCTCTCTGCAATGTCCTGTTTCATCTGTTAAATTATACATCCAAGACACCATCGAAATTCCTTATCCTCGGGACTTAAGTTGTCACTTCCTGTTTAAGCAAGTGGGACAAATAGTGCATGCAGCGGATGGGACGCTCTCTTCTGTTGCAGCTCCACTCTGTGATTTACTGACAACATGGGTGTGTTTCTACATAAAAAAACTTGTCTAGTACATCCTTAATGAATAAGCAACTTGTAATGACAATATAACATTTACTCCCTGCAGTGACAATTTCAAGTGTCTTTTATTGCCAAGTAGTCAGGCTGATGACTCACTGTGATTTCAGCACCAGTGGAAAACGTTCTTCTTGACATTTTGCAATAAAAATAAAAAATTTCACTGAATAGGTTCAAGGTACAGCTGTTTAATATGCCTATGTAACATTCAGGTTCACTGGAAATAGGAGAATAATTTGGCTAATGTTGTTCTCACATGAATCTAGGGCACGAAGGACAGTTTGACACATTCGGATGTTCATAGAGAAACTCAGTCCAGTCTGAAGTGACTCTCATGTGGTTGAGTCTTCCACTGAGCTTGGTGTGACTATGATCATCAGAGGAATAAGATGGTGTATAATGAACACATCTGTGAGCTTCTGATCTTTCTGTTTTTCTTTGTTCCTGTCTCCATTTTCTTCCCCACTGTGACTTGCTTCCTCTCCCCTCTCCCTCACCCTCATCTCATAATTATCCCCACTCTATTTAAACATCCCTCCCTCACACTTTGAATTTCATGCCTTTTCGTGCTTTACTCCTCTCTCTTCTCCTCTCCTCGGCTCCCGTGTAGATCCTCCTCCCATCCCTCCGTGCCGTATCATTACTATGAGCCCTCGGGGCCCGACGAATGTTCCATGTATCTCTCCCACGAGAGGAGCCGACAAGGAAGCCACCACCGCTTCATCACGGAGAAGACGGTGTTTGCAAACTGGGCTCGAACCCTCAACATCCACTTTTACCAGCCAGACTGGAAACCCGCTGCTGTCATCACCAGCATGAACAGCTCACACACTCCAGTTCCAGCTGGATCCTGAGATTCACTCCAGAGACGATCCCCAGAGGTGCGGTATATGTGTGTGGACAGTTTCCAGCGTGCAGATTCCCTCTCTGGCTGAATGCACGAGACAGCAGCAGAATGGAACAAGCTGCTGTTGTGGCTGTTAGCCTACTGCCTAAGCAGCTTGGCAGAATGGGATCATTGCATAATAGCAGCACAAAGCCTCAACAATGTTTTGGAAGTGTAACTATAATAGGATGAATTTCACACTGGAAAGCCATAGAGGTTGGCTCAAGTGTGTTTTTTTTTTACTCTGTGTAGAGCTGCTTCTATATCACTCGAGCTGTCAGAGAGGGGTCAGGCAATGAGACAATACGCTACAAAAACTGCAGTATGAGTGAGTCACTTTCAAAAAACTGAATACAGATTCATTGATGACACTGATGATGACAATGATGAGGTCATGTCCTCATTGCTTCTGCTAATGTGTCAGTTTTAATGACCTGGGGAGGAGTTTATACTTTAGAGTTACACACAAGTTAAACATTGTGTTTTTTCTTCTATCTTTAACTTCACTTTGACTTTATTTATACATTTATCCCTTTCCAACAATACAATATTCACAATACAGACAACAACGACAACACAGAGCATAAAGTGTGACAGTTACAATTGCAGACTCCCCATATTTACGGTATAGCTGTAACACAGAGACTAGTCATACTGTATATGTGAATGACAGGTCAAGCCCATCACATTGCAGTAGGCCAGTTATATCACAAACATATAGGAGTATACAGTAATACATTGAAGGATTTAGGTAAAAAAATAACTTAATACAAACAAGCAAAAAAGGAGATGTGGTAGTATTGCTTACTGGTAAGTACAGTATGTACTGTGTTGTTGTCATATTTGTGATGTTAGGAATCAAGTTCCCGGACAGGATAGATTCTACATAAAATTAATGAAGGGAAACAAGTCTTTATTATTAAGTGATACATTTAATGATCTGTCATATAACAGACTGAGGGCAGGCAGCCTTCCAAGCTAACAATGAAGCAAATGCTGTGGCGTTCAAATGTTATGAAGTAATGCTGTGCTCTGAGGGTACACCGAATATTGACATAAATGGATTTTGGGTCTTTTGACTCGATTAATCGTTTTGTCTATGAAATGTCAGAAAATTGTGAAAAATGCACTTTTTTTTCAGAGCCTAGAGACTAAGGTCTTCACATGTCTTGTCTTGAACAGTCCGAAATTCAAAGAGAGTCAGTTTACAGTGATATATTGTCTCATTGGAGAAGCTGAGAATAGTGAATATTTGCCAATTTTGACTAGTCAATTAATCGACTAATCGTTTCAGCGCCAGTTTTCTTACAAATCTATGAGAACAAGTCAAATATTAATATGCAGCAATGACTTAAAGAGATGCATGAGCAGAACATATGGTCCGTTGCTGCTGATGACTGGTGACATCTGGGACAGCTGGTGTCAGAATTGGAATTTATGGATAAATTGTCTCCTGTAAAATAGAGACACTATCTTTCAAAATGTAACAACAATTAGAAAATAAATATGAATGAAAATAATTTTAAATAATCATATTTGTTTTTGGTCGTTAGTCCATTCATTTAGACTCTTGACATCAGTATTTCTAAAATCCTGGTGACAGCCCTGCCCGGATGTAATTTGCATCGTGGTAAAATGTGGCCAAAAACCCCCCCAAAAAATATTAAATCAAGAAAAGTGAGCAAGTGATCACTCAAAGAAGTAACGTTCAGGTTAGAAACACATTTAGCAACTTTAAAAATGAAACGTGTTAAAAATGACGAGTATAGTAATTTTGATCTGCTTTCATTGTGCATACTTGAGATGCATGTAAAAATCACGTGTAAATATAATCCTCCTGAATCATATCTAGACTCAATCCAGATTAAACAGGCATGTTAATAAGATATTATTTTGTTCTCTTGCTCTGCAACAGATGGCCCCTCAGAAAAGCCCATGTGTCTGATACTCTAGGCCATGATATGTCCTATTATTAAAGCCAAATGTCAGAACAAGCCCTCAAAGGCCCCCCCCAGCCCCCGACTACAGAGCGAGCCAGCCACTGTAGTGCTGATACAAATGATTACATCAAAGTATCCCGAGCAGCCTCTTCAATCCTGACCAACAGGCTTCTGCCTCAGCCTCCTCGGCATATGGAGGGGAGCTGGTTGTTAGCAAGAGATTATACTGTGCTATCCAACCGTATCTCCAGGGTGACGGGAGCAGCAAGACTATTGCAGAATTCAAGATGTGTCGTCCTACAGAGGAGGCTGAAAAAAAAGACATTGACTGCTGCCTGTTCCCGTGTTCATTCAGATTTTACCACGAGCTCCTGTACTCAGGTGGAATCTTAATGTTGTAATGCTCTCAGGTGCTCTGAGAAAAGCCCATGCAGTGCTGGGGTGTCATGCTAAGTGCACTGGCTGCTCCTGAGATCTGCACTGTGTGCTCTGCACACCAATTACTGGCCCTTCAGGTAGAAAGGTTGGATTTTAAAGGCTTCAAAGGACAAGCTGGCTGCAAATAAGCCTGACGGCGCTGTCTTAAATGCATGCTCGAGGCATCATGATTTTCATTAACCTTGGAAATCTGAGGAGACAAATAATGATACTGAGGTGCTTGAAGCCAGAAGGGTGTTACAGGCATTTTGGGTAAAATTGAGATCTAAATATCTTGATGTGTGATAAGAATTTCTTTATTTGTGTATTGTGTATGTACATTAACTTTATCAATTTCAGTTATTTTCAGAGTTGGTGAAAGTTATTTAAATTGACCAAAACTTGATTAAAGGAGTAGTTTGACGTTCTGGGATATACTGAGAGCAAATATCAAGCTAGAGCCAGCAGCCGGTTAGCTTAGCTTAGCATAAAGACTGGGAATGGGAGGAAACAGCTAGCCTGGCTCTGTCCGAAGGTAACAAAGTCTGCCTGCTAGCACCTCTTCATGCTAAGCTAAGCTAACCAGCCACTGGCTTCAGACACATATTTATAGTGCAAAAATGAGAGTGGCATCAAGCTTCTCATCAAACTCTCAGCAAGAATTCGCTCAAAATTCCTTTAAGCTGTTCTGGCTTCAGCCCCTCTATACAAAATGAAAATGAAATACGAAATATCCACATTTTAAATTGATATCAAATAGTGGTTTCAGGATTCAGTGTGTTTTTGTACAGCATTTACAAGTATAACATGCCTTACGTTTCCATTTTTAGATTATTATAACATTCAATGTAGTATTCAGTGAAGTATATTTGAAATTTCTGAGTGAAACACTTGCATTTTGCCAGTGATTTTCCATCAGCATTTAACACAAGACAAAACAAATGTAGCACTTTACAATATGAGAAAAAACAATCAGATCTAATGACATAAATGAGGACAAAACATCGTATGGCGACTTCCACAGCCCTGCATTCTTTTAATTGTGTTTTTTTTCCCGTGCGTTGATTAATTTAACACACTATTGCACTGAATTGTGAGCCGTGTGCTGAATAGCACAATATGATATTATAAGATATGATTTACTGTTGTGCTATTGCAGGTTTACAGATGTTTTAGGGCTGATTATTCTCACAGACCACCAGAAGCAGTGCAAAAATAATAAATCCTAGTATTTTTCATCAAGAATAAATTTCAACCTAATCCCCAAATTCTTAATTTCCAGTCTCATGTCTGTCATGTGTGACACGTCTGGAAATAGAGCAGCAGGATAAACTCACACTTTCATCTCCTCTACAGCAATTTTGATGTGACGCATATCACACGTAACCACATACCTGCTGCTGCTAAGCACAGTGTCAGAAACTGCCTGAGTCACAGATCTGCCCTGTTCATGACAGCAAGCTGTACAGGAATTATGGAGCTTTATCAGCAAGCCTGCAAAAATACCATCATCCTGTGGAGCCAAACTGTTTTAGAGATAAGAATTCATGAATGAGCTCTCTCTGATTCAGAACATGTCACCAAGTAATCTCAAACTTTTACAAAGTCAAGTCTTTTTGTATAGCCAGAATCAAATAAAACAAATGGTTAAACTGAACCTTTTTTTTAAAATTTATATACAGGACTGTGTGTCTGCACTGACACCTGGTGGCTTCATGTGTCTCAGCATCATCTATTCAGGCTCCACAACCAAAAACCACTGATCACAAAAACCTGTCTTTGATACATTTGTTATATATGATAGAAGTGTATCATAAGATAGAAGTGTAGCAGTTTAATAATGTGTAAAAGTGTGACAAGTAAAAGTGAAATCGCATTTAAAAAAAGAGTTCTGGCTTTATGAAAAGACCACTTTAAGACACTGTGTATGGTTTAGAAACAGATTGGATTGTTCAAGGCCATCTTCTGGCCTTGAGGGCTTCATAGAGCTGCTGCTTTCTTTATCTGTATTCATAAGGTGAATAAACATGACTGTTTTATCAATGATATGACCATTTTTAAAATCACCCACTCAATTACAGTGACAATAGCATGTCTTTTAATGCTTGCAACTGTTTAATTACATTTAATTAAACACTGCTGTTAGCTGATTTTCTCTTTTTTTGCCAGGTTTACAAGATTGATATTTTACTTGATGAGTCATGGGCAGCAGTTTCCTCTGATAGGGAGCATGCACTCCACTTCATTGCTTGCATTGCTCTTGCAACACCACAGCTACAGTACTTGTGATAGCATGACAGGAGGAAAAAGGTATGATGAAGAAATGGTTTGTTTTGCAGTTTTATATTTTAATTTCAACTTGTGTCCATATGGTTATAGATACTAAATGTAGTGGAGTAAAAAGTACAAAATTTGTATTGTATTGTATTGTATTGTATTTGTATTAGCCTACCTGGCCACGGTCCTCTCTCAGCCTGAGATACATCACATGCCGATGCCGGCGGTGAAGTATCTCCATTTCCTCCAAAATATAGTACAATAAATAAAATAATAACACAATCTCTGGCTCCATTTTACAAATTTTGCTGTGCTTGCTGTGTGGCGGTAGTGCAGCTGTCAAGGTTGCTAGGCGACCGGAGCGGTGCCTCGTGAGGCAAGGGTAAGGGCGGGTTCATCTGGTGACGTCCTCTGTAGACCAGACCGTCTCATTTAACAAACGCTCGGTTCGGCCTTCGCGGTGGCCTTCGTAGACCGCGTCCTTCTAAGGATGCAGCCCCTGAATTGAGACACAGCTGCAGTGTTTTGGCGTGTTAATTGTTTGGGCAGCGTGAGACTGAACATGAAAGCGTGTATCACGCCAGAAGCGTGAGAGTTGGCAACACTGTAACCCTGACTTGATATTGCTGGTCTGGCAGTTGAGAAACCAGCAGTTAAGCTTTTAGTAGACCAGGATCAACAAGCCAAGGTTAGTTACTTAGTTAGTTACTTAGAAGATATAAAACAGTACAATAACAGTTGTGACATGTACACTGATCCCCTCATTAAACCTGTAATAGATGGTTTCACCACAAATCCCTACCTGTCTCGATCACAACATAATTGATGTCACCACAAATCTCGGCTTTGCTGCCCAGCTGCAGTCTCTATCTGAGCTTCAGGCCTTCATAAAGGTCAGATCTTAGGTTCAGTCTGACAGTCTCTGTGGGACTATTAGTTAATTACGCACGCAGTTACAATTGCTCTCTCTAGTTTCCCTGATGTCTGTTTTGATGTGAGTTTGTCTTCTGGGAGGCCAGGATCTGACAGCTGTTCTCTTATTCTCAGTTGTTACTGTTGGATAATTCAGTTGCTACCAAGTGTCGCGACCTTTTAGGATCAAATTTGCGTTGTGTCTGAACACAAGGGAAATGTGAGATGTTAGCAGTGGGTCAGATTTTGAGGTGACGGTAGCACAAAGAAGCTAACCCAACCTGTGTTCAAACTGCTGAAGATCTTCTTTTTCTCTGGACTGACCACTTTCATCAGTTATCCCTTCTAGGCTTGCTAAACAGCTTGGACACATTTTGCAACTCCCTCCCATGGCACCCACTCTGCTCCATTAACAGTTTCCCAAATGAGGAAAATCATTTGGTCAGGGTGACAGACAATGAGTGGCAGACAGAGAAAAGAAATGATGGGAGATACAAGATGAGCAAGAACAGAGGAAGAGTACTTTTGTAACCTGTGAAACCCGTGTTTTTGTGATTTGATGGCGTCGTGAAGGTGGAAGCGACAGTGCTGCTGGCCAAAAAAAGCCTGCATTATGGGTTATTTTCTCATTTCGCTCTATCTACTCGCGGCTCCATCTGAACCCCACTGAGGTAGTCAGTCTATTACAGCAACCACATGTGATGCAGCCAACAAAAGAATGTGATTGCACTCCCATGCCTGCGCTTGCCTTGTATTGTAACCAACTGCTCCACTGCCGGCCATTACAGCATACAGCAAATACTATATGACACCACACTTGAAGGTGTAATGTCACCTGGGAGAAGCTTTCATCAGGAGTTACCTTGTCGGATAATTAGTGACCATTTGGCCACACAAGAAAGCTTAGAAGACGTTTCATTACAACAGTGAGAGGACGAGATATTCTGGTTTTACAATGACAACAGACAGAGCAGTAACTCAGTTACAGACTTGTAATTATCATCACAAAGAAGTCAATTCAGTGTGAATGGAAAGGAATTCTTTTTATACCATCCTGGACTCTTTTTGTAGCTGTGTAGAATTTATGAAAAGACACATTTTTACATGTAACTAGTGAAGCTGCTGGATCATCTCCTGCTTCTGGATTCTGTAGATTTTATACTGTTTATTTTGTATTTTTCATAGTCAGTATCATGCCATAAACCAAGAAATTAATATTAAATATTACATGAAAAACACATTGTGAAGGCTATTAGGACACATTTGGGCTATGTATGCAATTTTTCCACTTGTTGTCACATAATTTTAGCTGCAGTCTTGACTGTAGATCGACCCTCATCCTGACTTCCTTCACTCTTCTTTCCACTTAGCTGTAACTTCTAAAAGAAAGAGCAATGACGAGTGAAGAGGATTTGACACAACTTCTGTTGAACAAGGAATTGCAGAGGAAATTAAGCTTTGGAGGATGGAGATTAGTCAGCATTTCTTCCAAACTTCAGGCATGATTAAGCATAAATCTTTCTGCGTGTAAAATAACTCCAGGAATCTCATTGCATGGATTAATGTTAATTAATGAGAGACTCTCCAGAATTAATTTGAGTTCGTAGCACAAATGAAAACTCACCAAAAAACAATTCAGGGAGAGACATAGAGTGGGCAATGTGATCAGCCAATAAAAAAACAAAATACATTCCCGTTGAGCCAGGGGAAGATGCTGCAAGGAAGGAAGACTGAAGGACGGAGTTGAGATTAGATAGCAAAATAATTTATAATATATCTGGAGTATTGTTTAGAGATGATGAATATTAATGTTGAGCTCTCTGGATGTGTCACAGGCCCAATGATGTGAAGGAGGAAGGGACATTGAGGCTTCCAAAGACATGCAAGTTTGGAGAATTTGGGACTTATCAGAAATCTGCATAATTGTCACTGTTCTGTGAATACCACTGATCTCCAAAATGTAAACTTTTCATGAGCTAAGAAAAACTTTTTGACAATGCTTTTTCAGGTAATCCAATGTTTATTTAGTTTAAAGGGAAACTCCGGTATTTTTAAAACTGGGCCCTATTTTTACATATTTTGGGGTCAAAATGACTAATAGTTACCATTAGTTTAGGAATTGGTCCAGTACATCGCCTCCGCTGGCAAAGTTTCCCTTTAAAGGGGAACTCCACCTATTTTACACAACAAACTCTCTTTACAGGTCTTGGGGAGTACAACTGCATTATGTGAAAAAAAAGTTGTATTAAGCCATTTTGTGGCTCCAGAGGGCGCTGCGCGAAATCTGATAAATTACCTCAAGTGATGTCACTTGAGTCAGCGTTTGTTGGAGCTGAAGACTACAAGTTTGAAAAAGAAAAAAATCTGGCTTAGAAAGAAGTGAGCTTACCAGATCTCTGTAGCCTGCTCCTCATCTCTGCTAGAGGCTAAAGGCCACATTAGTAGCTACTAGCACACCCGAATCTCCAACTAAACTGTCAGCGGTTGAGTTCCATTGTGGGTAATGTAGGCGCCAGGTTTTGACAAGGCAGATGAATGTGTGGAATAAAAAAGACAATATCTCTGGTTCTGCTGCTTCAGTTTAAATCCTTTTTGTGCAATGCTAAATATGTGGAGTACTCTTTTAAGAATAAAAAAAAACCCAGTTCATCCTTTAATTTACTTGAAAATTTCAAAATGACCAAATGATGTTTCTTTTGACAGCAATGATGTGCATGCTGGGATGAACCAAAGCCCCCGTAATTAAAACAACCAAGTTCAAGAATGATGCACCGAATAGCCCACTCCATTAATCATATGACAGGCCGTACTCAACCCTTTCCTCCCAGAGAAGTTTTCTTTTGAAACTAACACTCACTGGAGAATGAAGCTCACATCCGATTCCCTCTGTTGTGTAATGGCTAATTAGTGACAGAAATCTCTAAATTGCTGTATTTTCTCTGCTCAGGTGGAGGCTCCACTCATGACTCTATTCAAGGGTAAAATTTTAAAATAAGTCCATTCTGTATCCGCTTCAGAATGACATGTACTCCTCTCTAATATGTCAAAAATTGCCAGCTCTCACAAAAGCCGATCATTTGCTCTCGGCTGGGTCAGGCTCAATAGGGAACTCTCTATTTTGGAGCACTTTGCTTTCCTTTCATGTGACTTTTATCGTATTGAATTTGAAGCTGCCACTAGTCTGTCATCAATGTGTGAGTCCATGTCGGCTTTCTTGCCCAGGTCTCCCTGGAAAACGAGTTTGCTGATTTCACTGGGGCAGCCGGGTTTAAAAGCCTTAACAGTTTAAAATTACATAAATAATTATACACAGTATAGTTCATATGACATTTTGTTTGGACATCAGCGGCCAAATGATCCCTTCTAATCCTGTCTGATAATTCAGTATAAACAGCAGTCTCTGTAACACTTCATACCATACTGATCTCCACAGAGCAACTTCCACATCACAGTTTACACTGAGAGCTATTTCTTTTCATTCAGAAATCAGGAAAAGCGCCTGTTATTAAGGTGAAGCATGCCTGTCCCTATCTTTTTAGCACAGTGCTTGGATTTAAAGGCTGGCTGTATAGGATGCTGTCAGAAAGCACAAAAGGTGTGACTAATAAGTCAGACTGCTTTGAACCGCAGCTCAGCACTCTGTCAAGTCCAAGGTTGGTGCTGTAAAGAAACAAGACATTTTGTTCTCGCTGGTAAAGTCTGGCTCAGATAGAGTTGCATTGTTAGATCCTCAAAACTGGAAAACCTATTTATTTGGTCTGGGTACATTTTTTATATCAAAATTCACCTTAGTAGTGAAGTTTAGCATTGGATAATGAATGCTGAAGCTGCTTAAAATTGACAGTGGATTATTGTCTTTCCCACTGTTTTTCTATTTGAAAATGTGCTGCAAAATGACATATCCAGCAGGGGATAGAACACATAAATGATAGGAAATGAAAAATAAATAAATACAAATTAAAAAGGCACCTTAGCAAAGTAATAACACATCAAAATAACAGTCATCAACAGGTGATTTCATGCTGTAGCAGACACAGCCTGCACTTCCAGCACATCATGGGAAGTTAAGCTGTTGATGAAATGCAGACACACAGGTAGGCTAATGAGTAAAACTGAGATTGGAATTTTTTTTGACATGAGTGAATTTATGGAGAGCCTCCAAAAATAAGTCGATTAACAGAAATGGATACATTTCACATGATCCACAAACATACAAACACCTACTTTAAAATGGGGAAAGTCATGCGTAATTACAAGAATTAATGGCATATTTCGGCAACAGTTTATCAATACACAGTTATTTTCGTTTAAATGCCTAGCCGGTGTCGACACAAAACAACAGAGCAGACTTATGCTGATTTTATTTGTTTTATTTTTTTCAGAATGCGACAAACGCGTACAGCCTCCAAGGTGGGTTTGAGTTTCAGCTGATACTTCGCAGACTGAAGCTCGTCCGCCTTCACTGACTTGGCACCAGCGGAGCGCGGACAGAACAAGTTGCACACTCGACAGGAATATTGAGGAGAGCAGTTTCGGGACTTTCAGCGGCATTTACTGCCGGGCTGACTTGAGGTCGCTTTGTTTTATTGACTATCATAAAAGACGTAGAAGAGAGTGAAGAGGCTGTTGACTTATGGCGGGTTGTGTGAGAGAACACCGAACCTGAGGTAAGGAACTGTGTTACATTTTGACTTGTTCAGACCATTAACAAAAGTTATTGGTTTATGAGAATGTGGGATGGTAGTATTTTTGGACTGATTTTTTGATTAAAGTAGCTGTCACTGCACTTCAGTTGTATGCATTAAAATAATTCTTGGAAATATGGATGTAAAATATGCATCACTATTGCCGGTATATTTACTGTACTAGGCTACGTTGCAAATGAAGTGACCCATAGTCACACCCAACACTGCATGTGAGCTGTATGGTAAACTGTTGTGAACACTTATTTTAGCTGAGCATCTGTTCCAAGTCAGTGAAACTATGGCTTCTGGTTGAAGTGATCACGTTTCAAGTACATCTCTCACCAAACTAAATGTATAAAAGCCATTTTTTAACCTCTGAAGTTTTATTCCAAATATTTCGGTACAAATGAATCATACATCCCATCTACTGTTTATCCTCTCCTTCAGATTTAATTTCCAGCATGTCAGCCAATGGGAGCTCAGAGACAGGTTGCAGGTCAGAGGTCAGACCAAGCAACAGCACCTGCAGCGAGAAGGAACTGTCTGTCACCGCCTCCGCCATCTCAATGACAGTGGGCATCTTCTCCAACGGCCTCGCCCTCTTCATCCTCGTCAAATCCTACAACCGCATCCGGATCAAGTCCAAGGCGTCCTTCCTGCTGTTTGCCAGCAGCCTGGTGGTCACAGACCTGCTGGGTCACCTCATCAACGGCTCCCTGGTGCTTTTCGTCTACAGCTCTGACAAGAAATGGGAGACGTTTGACCCTCACCACATCGTGTGCAGCGTCTTTGGTGCATCCATGGTGTTCTTTGGCCTGAGCCCCTTGTTCCTGGGCAGTGCCATGGCGGTGGAGCGCTGCATTGGAGTCACCAGGCCTATCTTCCACTCCACTGCATTGGCTCCCCGCCACATGAAAAGGCTGCTGGGACTCACCTGGCTGCTCGCTGCCCTGGTGGCTGTGCTGCCTGTGCTGCTGTGGAGGCCCTACAAGGTTCAGAGCTCCAGGAGCTGGTGCTTCTTCCATATGGAGGAACCCAAAGACTGGCTGGATGTGCTCCTGCCTCTGCTTTTCTCTGTGCTGGGGCTGCTGGCCCTACTGCTCTCCATTGTGTGCAACACTCTGACAAGCTGTGCTCTGCTGCAGGCCAGACTGCGCCGCAAGCATCACTGCAGAGGCACGTCCTACCACATAGAGATGATCTGCCAGCTGCTGGCTATCATGTTGGTGTCCTGCGTGTGCTGGGGCCCATTACTGGTAAGAATGTCTCCTCAGTAGACCTTAACTCTGCTATAGGACTTTAAAAAATCACAGTTTGGCAGGCTGACGCTGCAGGAGCTCTTTGTAGGTGCCTGAAGCCATGAAAATGAGTTGGAACTCCTTATTAATCCAGGTTTATATTAATTTATATATATGAATTGATTGATATTAATTTATCTCAATGTATTAGTAATTATCCATCTATCATTACATTTACATTCCCATTTCCTATTTCCCATGTGTCTGTCATGGATTTAGTACAAGTACACAGTGACTTTCAGAGACAGTGAAATGGGTTTTGAAATGAGACAGAAACCTGGTAGGACTTATTATCTGATATGTGTAATGACTCAAGAAAAACTTGTTTTTAAGGTTTCTGTCCTGCTGCTTTTTAGTTTCAGTCTGTCCACCCCATTTCCTGTTTCCGTCATACTATTTACTGTATGACCTTTCCTCCTCAGACCTCTGGAGCACACCTACACACCCCCCTGTGCTTCAAAATATCCACTTCCTCCTGGTCGAACAAGACATGCATTTCAAGCTCGGAAATTTTCATTAGGTTATTCCCCAATGCTGTTTTGTTTGATGACCAATTTGCAGCAAACACGTTACAGCACATAAAGCGGGGCTTGAGAAACACTTCGCTATTTCTCAAAAAATCTGGATAAACTGCTTGGCTGCTGTGAGTAAACTTTGCAGTGAGTGTGACCCAGCGCATAATTTGTCATAATGAAAGTCCAGTGAAAACAAACCATGGTGTGTTTGTTGAAACAACATGACTGAGTGAGATTCAGTGGTATTTTAAAACAAGCAAACACTGTTTCTGAGTTTTTGGATCGTAGCAAAAAAATCAAACAGTCTTTATTCCCCGCCGGTTTAAACAGTAACTATTTATTTACGAGTTCACATTCATCATGCAAATGCTCGTCTATTGAATTATTGTACATTTGTAGAAAATAATGAATGTGCCACTCATGAGAAGACGCCTAGTGATAGATGCCATCACTCTTCAAAAGATAAGTTGGAAAACATAATTGCTGCTTTACAGACTCTTCTGTGGAACACTGAATATAAATTATTATTCCAGTAAAGCATTTGCATACCTTACAAAACACTGAGTGCAATGCAAGGTGATGCTTTTAATCAGCCAGTTAAAAAGTATATATTTCATAAAAAAATAGATGATAAATATAGTGATAGACATGAGTTATATTAAATAACAGGCCTATAACTCTGTCTATTTATGTCTATTAAGGTATTTATGGAGGATTTGCCCACAAACTGCAATCACATACCGCCTCTTCATAAACACTTTTAATTGAACCAGTTATTATTGTAGTTGCAGTAAATTTTTCTGTCACTTTCCATCATTTTATGACCTCTCCACCAGATCCATGTCATCATGCTGAGCACCAGAGCCAACGACGAGCCTGCGTCTTTCAGTCTCCTGATGGTGGTACGTATGGCCACGTGGAACCAGATCCTGGACCCCTGGGTCTACATCCTGCTGAGGAAGGCTGTTCTGAAGAAAATCTTCATGTTGTCCCACAGCTTCTGGGGCCCAAAGTCTCTACCTAACCGACACCGCTGGCAGCGCAGTGTGCTCCGCAGCTCGATGGAGACCAGCAACTCAGTGGCTGGCCTGTCTGACTGCCGCTGCCTCGGTAGATTCCCTCTGCCAGACACTGAAATCAGATACATCACCTGAAGCCTGGTCCCGGTGTTTTGATCTAAGGACACCTGTGAGAAAAACAGGAAGAAGCTGTGACTGAGAACTTTGTTGTTATTGTACCTATCACAAGATGCCCAGTTGGAATCTTACATAAACTACCATTTTAAAGTTGTTTTTCATGCTCTGTTTGCAGTTGTAAAACGATCACCATGAACTGGCAGCATTGTGGTCCATTGTGTAATGTGGGATTCACTTTTTGTTCTCAACTTTCATTTATGTTTTATGCATCAGCGACTCTGAACAAAATCTGTCTAAAATGTTCACCATGCTCAGAAAATATTACAGCCAGAGTTAGGTAGCTACAGTCAGGCCTTTATTTTGCTTTTTCTAAAGTTTCAGTCTTTATTCTTCATTCTGCTGTAATGTCCATATGGCAGCTCCAGCTGGTGCCCTAAGGATTTTTACTGAATGTGTTTGATTCTCTTTGTGATCTAATCAATCAGCTAATACAGGCTACATATCTCTGGATTATAATCTGAACAGATGGTTGATGCAGTTTATGTAGGTTGAGCAGAACGCGAATGTCACACTGTCTGCAGCAGAATGTGCAAAGTAATGTAAGCTAACTGAGCTCATCGTCAGCTTTGATCCAGTCTACAGAAACATTGAAGTCTAAATATCACACAGTGTTTAAATAATTGTAGCATACAGATAAAATAGAATCATCCCAGTCCAGTCGTCATCTTATGAACATCTGTCTGTCTGTCTGTCTGTATTGGCTTCGACCCAAGTACATAATGCTGTTTTTCAATAGAAGATCATGCTCCATTGTCCCCAGGCATTTTCATACAACCATGACAGAGGAGAAATGAGACAGAACAGGGCCTGTCAGTCGGTCCGTGTGCATGTAAGTAATCACTGTAAATGTAATGTTCTGCACAAGTGCGTTTGGAGCATTTCATCTCTCTCTCATGAAATCCTTTCAATTTCTTTCAGCTGAACTGTGTAATAAAGGTGGAAATGGAAAAACGAATAAAAAATATTACACAGCAAATTGAATTCTCTTAAAAATGTTCCGTTGCAATGAGTCAGGGTCATGTGTGTTAGGAGGGAGCTATTCTCCACCAAAAACAACTTTTGTTTCTATGGAGTCTGGGGTTATAATAATTATAATCAATTGTAATGATTTAATTCCAATCAATTATATTAATTATAATTAATCAACCATGGTGAGGTGGAGTATAAGAGGCAGACACAGAAATAGATAAACAAAAAGTTACCTTACAACAATAATTTTAGGATTCCACATTAAAAATCCACTTATTATTTAAAGACAGAATAAGGAAAGAGAATTATTACTTGGCAAATTTAATTATGTATTTACAACATTTTGTTATTATACAGTTTGTTATTATTTCAGATGCACACTTCTGGCTACATATGACACTGTTGTTTGTGTCAGGAGTAGCTTGAGAAGTTTCTTTGGACCTTTACATACTTTTCCCCCCATAAAATCTTTTAACATTAGTTTTGGCTTCATGCTTTGTATTAACGTTTTACAGACACCTTTCAAAGTGTGCAAGGGGTAAATATTTCGAAGGGGACTGTCACTTTAAAGGAGAGTAGCGCTTGTTAGTGTAATTTATAAAGTGTCCTCTAGGTGGCAGCACACGGCTCAAATCCCTCCAGCTGGTCGGAAACGACGAAGAAGAAAAATCCGTATGGTATGTGACGTAATCTCTTCCTCATAACCTCCATCTTTCAGTACCGCATGCCTCTGTGGATATTTGAGCAGGTTTGGGGCGATAAATGTTGATTTGCGTGTGCTGTGCGGTGTTGGTGGAGTGCGTAGTTGTTGGCGTGTGGTCGGAGCAGAGCTGTCGGACTGAGCGGAGCAGTGACACGCTGTGTGTTCAGTCTGTGGGCCCTGTGTTGTGTTTTCATCTCTGCAGCTGCTAAACACACACACACACACACACAGACACAGACACAGACAGACAGACAGACTGTCTGCTGACAAGTTGGGGCTAGTCTGAGTTGTTATTGCATCAGCGGGATCTAATTTGTCTCTTTAGTGTATTTTTATAGGTGTGCCTTTTTGGTAAAATGTGCCTTTTCTCTTGCTGTATTTTTAATCAGCTACATCTTTGGAAACTCTTTCTGCCTCCTGCTTAGCTCACACTGTTGTCCCAGCTAATGTTGCAGCTCACAGTCGACAGGGAAAGCAAGCTGCATGCCAGTCGTTTCGCAGTTACACATTAACATTTATTTGTTTTCAACACTGTCTACAATTTGCTCACATTGTAGGCGTCAACATGAATCAAGAAAAATTGGCTAAACTTCAAGCCCAGGTTCGGATAGGAGGAAAGGTAAGTTGACACCCAGGAAGTGGTCTATTTATTGTTTTGATATGAGGGGTGCAATTTTAGCTGATTTTAATGTGCTCCTTTTCAATATGTCAAATAAACTATGCTAACCCAAAACCTACAATACATGCATTTCATTTACAAGTCAAGTTTTACAGTGTGTTACTAGAATTCATTGTTGGATTTGGTCTGTTAGGGTGGTGCCATGTTAAATACAACAAAATAAACAGTCTGAGAATGTGCCTTACTTTCAGATGATGAATCCAAATGTATTAAACTAATATTTAAATATTTGAGCTTTGTAAGCAAATGATGCAGAGCTAAAACAATTAGTCGATGATTTGATTAGCTGATCGACAAACAATTATTCTGCAACTATTTGGATAATCGGTTCCTAATTTCAGTCATTTTTCAGGCAAAAACACCAACAATATTTTCTGGTTATCAAATGTGAGGATTTGCTGTTTTTCTCAGTTTCTTATATTGTAAATTAATCTCAAGCAATTTTGAAGATGTCATGTTGAGCTCTGGGAAATTATTATGCTCATTCTATTTTATTCAACATTTCTTAGATTAAACAATTATTCAAGAAAGTAATTAGGAGATGAATTGATAATAAATTATATGCATGCCTAATTCAAAGGATAAATCGGCATTATGATACATTTTTAATGCAGTAAAATACAGTGTCTCAGAATGGGCCTCAGAGATGATTAACTTTCATATTTATCAAAATCTAATATTTGACTCTTTGCAAATAAATTATGGAGCCTGACCCACACTGGGTCATAACTCAGCAGTGTAACACAAATTAAAAACTGCTGTAGGATTTAACAAAAAATATTAGTTGACAAAAACTCACCTTGAAGACTGCAGTAGAGCTCGACCAATAAATCCGATGACAATGAATTGCGATACAGAAATGCCAAATATATGTTTATGGTAGTTATAAACCGTGATGCAGCACATAGTTCCATCCACCAGAGACTATTGACAACTTTATTTTTTAACTGCAAAATGTCCCAATCAGTACATATCTTGCTCACAACTCTTTGAGAAACAAAGTTAAGGGATCCTTATTAACGCTGTATTATGTTTGTACATAACTCTCAAAATATCTACATCTGTATCCGCCTCAAAAATCTGTGCGGCTATAGACTGCTGCCCTGAATTTGAATAGAATCACATGGCGAATTCTTTGATTCATATGTGTATTGATTTGAGAGCCTTGTATAAAATACTGTAATCCACCAAGATTTTACAACAAAGACCACGTTGCCCCTGCAGCCTGTTCTTTTTCACTCGTGTAAGTTATAGCAAGCTTCAAGTCGCTGTCATTTAAGAGTTTTATGTCTACTTTGGTTTTAGGGATCTGCACGCAGGAAGAAGAAGGTGGTACACAGAACTGCAACAGCTGATGACAAAAAGCTTCAGAGTTCACTAAAGAAGTTGGCTGTCAACAACATTGCTGGAATTGAGGAGGTAAATTGGTCTGAATCTTCTGTATGAGGAAACCCTGAGTGTTATCTTACCTTTACATTAATGTGATTGTGTTAATCTGGTCTGATGTGAGTGTGAGTGTATTCTTGCGTGGCCGTGTAGACCAGACTGCTTTCAGGTTTTTCACATTTATCTGTAATTTGCATACATTTACTCAGCATAGAGTAACTTCAGCCATAACTGTAAAAACTGGGTGGTTTTCTCTTCTCAGGTGAATATGATTAAGGATGACGGGACTGTGATCCACTTCAACAACCCCAAAGTTCAGGCCTCTCTGTCCGCCAACACCTTCGCCATCACGGGCCACGCTGAGAACAAGCAGCTGACGGAGATGCTTCCCGGCATCCTCAGTCAGCTGGGAGCAGACAGCCTCAGCAGCCTGCGCAAACTGGCAGAACAGTTCCCTCGGCAAGGTGGGTGTGCCTGGACCTCTTATACATGTGACAGGTCACAACCTCTGTAAAAGAGGAGGGTGAGGAGTTATGACTTACCAACAAAGGGTGTGCTATAGTAGTAGTGTAATGAGACTTGATTTAAGGCTGCAATAAGCAGATTTGCATGTTGGTGGCTTCAAAAGTTGAGAGGTAACTGATGAAACATGAACACACGCATTACCGTGTTTACTCAGTATCACCAGACTTATTCTTAAAGAAAATATATATCTGGTTACAATCATTTAATAGTGCTAAAGCTATACTGTGTTTATTTTTTTATTTATTTGTACATTTCATCTCAGCTCTCGACAGCAAGGCTCCAAAGGCAGAGGACATTGAGGAAGAGGATGATGATGTTCCAGGTATGGGCCATTTGTTGTTAAATGTCCAAGGCCAGTTCTGGATAAAGACAGTTAAATGTTCTTTTTTACTTACTTTTACTTTAAAATAAAGAAGATCCACTCTGTAGAAGTGATATTTTGTCTACTGCAATCCTCACTGGGGGGGGGGGGAATTCAACTGAGACCATTTGATATAATTTTGGAGAGCAGTAGAGTAAATACAGTATCATGCAAAACAGTTTTCTTCCAATGTAATAATTCACAATGTGGTGTTGTTCTGCAGATCTGGTGGAGAACTTCGACGAAGCGTCAAAGAACGAGGCAAACTGACGCGCACGAAGCTCATGTGCACACGGACTGGACTGCAGTGAAGCGAGAAACCATCCCCGGTGTTTTTAAGTCTAGTCGCCCAGACACATCAGACACTATCCCCCACAAACCAGAGACTTTTCTATTTTACGATGGCCCCTGATGTCCGAGTCAGACTGGCTTGTGCACTTACAAAAAATTAAATAGTCCCTTCTGGTAAACGGTTAAACCCCTTCACCACATTGTCAGTCATGGTCAGGATTACAGTGGTCATTAAAGCTAGTCTTAAGACTTTTTGTTTATGAAACAAAATAAAGGTGATTAACATTTTTTAGATGCTTTGCTGTGGTCATTGACAAGATTTTGTAAATATTGATGCTTCTGATGTTACTGTGCAGTTCTGCATGGAAATTATCTACTAGTTCAAAATAAACCTGTGATATTTCCTGCAGTTTGACAGGCTGTATATGCAGGCAGGCTTTTCATAGCTGGCTTCATAGCCCTGCTGTGTTGGCCTGTACGCTGTCCTGCGGGCTGTGTACACAGCAAACTGGGGGGGGGGACATTTCTGCACACCTCTTGAGTTTCTTCAAAGAGCTGCAGAGAGACACAGGGGAGGAGGGAGATCACAGAGAGGGGGGTAGAGAGGCGAAATCATCCCAGCCTGCAGCTTGTGAGCAAGGCACTGCTGCTTGAATCCGGTTTCCTCGGCACTCAGATGTAAAAAGGATAAAATGCTGAAGTTCTTCTCCGCCCGGGATGACGAGAATGAAAGCCTTTTGGGAGCAATAACCGAGGGTAAGAAATGCATTGATCGCAATGGGGCGGGGGTGCTTTACACCCGATTCATTGCCTGTGCGTTACAGGATGGTGATACTGCGCGTCTGTGTTTGTCACAGAAAACCGCTGATGCAGCGTTTGGCTGCGCGCATCGTCCGCATCATCTGAAACGCATGTGCGCGCTTGTGTGTGTGTTGCGCACATTCCAATGTGAAGACTGTAGCGTACATAGGCTACACGCGCTGTCCGCAGACTCCTCAAATACCTCAGTGAAGTGTCCTGCTTGATATGATGTAACGGGATGCGGGGTGATTGTCGCATTGCCGCCGGCCTCGGTGCCTGGGAGGGGGATTAAACATGGGCAAGTGTGTTGAATGCGTCACTGTCCCGGGAAGCGATCGCTCCAGTCAGCCGGATCGGTGAAGCCCCGCCGCCGCCGCCGCCGCTTCGGGGAATCTTCACTGTGTAGCCCGCAGCAGGAGCGACACGGCCCGCCTTTCTTTTTATGTTTTTGTGAAGGAGCTGCAATGCAGTTTAACCTGGAAAGTTATTATTTCACCTGTTTTTACAAAGGAGACAAATATTCTTTTGCATTTAGTGCGACACCACAGAGGCTATCCTACAGTGCAGCAAAATAGTACAAACTGAACAGCTAACTATTCATGAATCACTGTTACAGCTCAGTGAAACAGCAGCTATGGCCGCATTAACTCCATTTGCAATGGGGGTTGGTAATTACAGTAACGCTAATGGTAGCCTATACGTGACAACCATGTGAGGGAAGGGTGCTGAAACAGTAACTGGCTGTAATCAGAGAACGTTTTGCCTTTATGTTGAGATTATGAATGGAGTCATTTCAGAATCAAATGGCTTATTTGACTACGTTTACAGTGAAGCACACGGGCCCAGTAGGCTCAGTTGAACATGATGTGCACGTGCAGGTGATCAGTGGAACAAAACTTGGATCCAAACTCAGATGTGCAAACCATTTAATTCCCATTTGTTAATTTGTCTTTGGTAGGCCTGCACCACCAAAGTCATACAACAAATGGGCCAATACACAGAAACCAGCAAAGGGTGTCACCTGCGAAACAAGAAAAAAATCTGTAAATCCTCAAGGTAATATGTGGGAACTCAATACCAGCTGCTATACAGAGCCAATTATACACAGAACCACTACTGAACGTTTTGTCCTCTGGGGAACCAGCAGCTATGTGGTACAGCCAATTGCCTTTACAACTACTATTGGTTATACATCAATATTTAGTCCACAACAAACCTCCTCTCTTCCTCTTTTCTTAACCATGTAGTCTGTTCTGTGATCAGCTCAGATACACCTCTCTGCTGCCTTTAGTGATGATTGAAAGCTATGAGGTATGTTCGGGGTCATGAAATAAATGATCTCATGCAGTTAAATGGCCACTTAGCACACGTGAACACAGCTTTTCCACCTAGAGTCATTATTAATGAGCATGCATGCATGGTGTAAAAGTAATAGAGAGATTGAGTATTGATGATATCATCATGCTCCCCTTCGAAACAGATGAAGGAGACAATCCGTCTCTTCAGGACACCAAGCACCACTGGCTGAACAGACCCTGCCTGCTGGTGCTCAAAGATGGGGATGTGTCAAAACCGGGACTGCGTTGTGGCCAAATAAGACCAGAATCTCCATCTAAGACCTCCTCGGACACGTCAGTCAGACGCAGCTTTGGGCCATGTGAGCAGAAACCATCTGAACATCCTGCCAAAACTGCGTCACCCTCCCAGCTGGAGGAAGGCAGCTGTACTGTGACCGCCATCTCCACATGGGGTGAGAGTCGTTTCGGGGAGTCTTCCAGCCCCCTGGTGCTGAGCCCTGCCGAGGCTGCATGGCCAGAGGAGGAGGAGGAGGAGGAGGAGGAGGCGGCAGAGGAGAAGGCAGAGGTGAAGGCAGAGGAGAAGAAGACCCAGGCTCTCCCATCAAAGGAGGACTCTGTGATCGAGGAGAAGGAGCTGGAGGAGAGCAGGCTGGAGCAGCAAGAGCAGTCCTGCAGCTCAGAGGCGACTGCAGCGTCCTCTTCTCTGTCACACGAGGAGGCATGTGGCAGGGAGTCCAGGGAGCTCCAGAGCCAGTTTAAGATGGTCAGATCTAGCGGAGGAGATGAGACGGACAGCAGCAAGGCCCAGGCAGCCAGTGCGGACGGAGCGATGGGGTACTGTGCAGCTTCCCCTGTGGATCCTGACAATGAGTCCCAGCTGAGCCCCATTGGTATTCTGTCCAAGGATCGAGGCACTGTCCTCGGGGAGGTAGCTCCGGTGTGGGTCCCTGATGCTCAGGCGCAGGTCTGCATGAAGTGTGGGATCAAGTTTACGTTTACTAAGAGGAGGCATCACTGCCGTGCTTGTGGGAAGGTGAGGAAAAATGTAAAGTTTATATGTTGTGCATAAATTTAAGATTTAATTCGATCTAACTTGATAACGACTTGTAGTTGACGTGTGAAATGTATGTGTGTGTGTGTGTGTGTGTGTGTCTGTCTTTACGTGGTGTGTGCATGTGTGTGTCAGGTTTTTTGTGCACTTTGCTCCAATTTGAAGTTCAGACTCACACATCTGGATGGCAAGGAGGGACGAGTTTGTGTTTCCTGTCATTCGACACTCATCAAAAGTGAGCACAGATTTTTTTTTTTTTTGGTTAAAATTCAGTTTTTTTTTCAATTTAAATTTAATTTAAACTAATTCTTACTTCTCCTCCTCAGGGACACCTCCAAGGGGGAAAAGGAGGGTGTGGTTTGCAGATGAAATCCTCAATAAGCAGTCAGCGTCTGCTCCGACCACACCGGTCAGAGGGCCTACGTTCTCACCACTGATGAGACGAGCGCTGGGCGGGCTGGTTAAAAGTCCTGTGGGTTCACCACAGATCAGGAGAGCCTTGCGGCCACATGGGACAAATATCAATGTAGGATTCACCCAAAACATAACACATTTGTTGTTGTATAATTTAGAGGAGAATGAAGTCAGATAGTTTGTACTACGTAGATTTAACAAAAAAGTGGGCACATTCCTCTGCCTTCCTCTTCCTCTAGGAGGCCTGTGGTCCTTACGGCTGGGGCACCACAGCTTTAGTGAGCAGCTCCACCAACCTCATCCCCCTGAACGGCCTGCCGCCCATCCTCACCTCCACGGGCGTCAAAGGAGGTAAGACAGGTTCCATCCAATTTGAGGGTGAGAGCCAAAGATTTAGCAAAATTACTTTGTGGATGTTTTTGTTCATCGTAGCACAGATGCTGTTTATTTTCCTGACCTTGAAATGGGCTTCGCCCGTTTCTCATGTCTTGCACAGTGTGCATGCTGCAAAGATAGGAGGAGAGGCCCAAAGAGAAGGGAGTCCCATGCAAATCAGGCAGCACAAGGCGAGGTGAAAATGTGGTCTCTGATGTTGAGGAGTTGACAATTTGGTGATCACAGAGGGAAGAGCAAACTGAAGTGACAGCAGCAGTTACAGAATAATGCCTAAATGAACCTAAATGAATATTTAAAAGCTTGTCTGGAATCTTTCATGATGTTAGATATTTTATTTGTTTACAATGAATAAAAGTACATTGTCTTGTGATCTGTGAGCAGTTGGTGAAGATACTGCAGTCTAACAGCAGTGTTACTGTGTTTTTCCCCCTCAGATTACACTGTGGAGGAGCAGCCCTCTGAGATGTTCCTTATTCAGGAGTTGGAGAGTGGCAGGCCCAAGCCCCTGGTGTTTGTCCTCAATGCCAACTTACTTGCTATGGTCAAGCTGGTCAACTGTACGTTTCTTTTTTCTTTTCATCGTGCATGATGAAATGCATCGTAAACCATACATTGGCAACATACTGTACACAGTTATAATCAAGTATAGGGCTGCTGTGATCCTGCAAATAAATTAATGCTCCTTGGAGAATTAAGAAAATGTGTTCATTTGAAAAATCCAAATAGAAAAGCATTACTTTTATACTGTTTGTAGGGTACATACATCCACATTTCCTACACTGTACCTATCTATTTTGGAATTCATATTCTCTTTAAAGACCGGCTGAAATTCAATTGCTTTTTTTTGGTCTGCTACAGCAAACACATCTTCTCTGTAAATCACTTGTCCTGTGTTCTCCTTTGAGAAGAAACCAGAAACCAAAAGGGAGAAAATTATATTTTTAAATGTCATGATGCCGCCCCCTAGTTTTGCATTAATTAGACAGAATACCATTCTGGTATCCGTCTACGTAGATGATGGAGACCTTATTTCGATACAGGCAATCAAATCTTCCATAAAGCAGTAACGTCGTTGTTTTGAGTCTCCTTCTCATCTAACTTGTTGAACGAGCGACCAAACAAACATTCACCGGGGGGAAAAGCGCACTGCTAACGTCAGGATAGATAGCAAATTAGCTGCTCAGCTGCAGCACATTAAACATAAACATACCTGCAAATATCACTTTAGTCCGGTTAGATGCTAACAACATGCTGTCTGCTCATGACATGTCGGCTACAGCGCAAGTTTGTTTACTTTGTCCCTTTTTTTTACCTTTTTTTCTTCCTCTTAATAATAAAAACATTTAAAAAACGCACAACATTATTTTTGACTACAACAAGGAATGACTAAATGTGATTTCAAAAACCTTGTAGACCCTTGAGGTTGTGCCTTGATTGTGTGACAGATGTTAACAGGAAGTGCTGGTGCGTGACGACAAAGGGAATGCACGCTGTGGGCCAGGTGGAGGTGGTGGTGCTGCTGCAGTGCCTGCCTGAAGAGAAAAGCTTCCCCAAAGACATTTTCAAGCACTTCATCCAGCTGTACAGGGACACCCTCACAGGTCAGAGCCACTCACACAATAAGATGCTTACATGCAGTCATGTGTTATATTGAATTTTTCCCACTTTTGGACTTTAATCCACCCATTTTGAAAAACTGCCAACATGCACTGACTGTCATTTCCTTCAAAGTGTTTTTTCTGCTGTAATTACATGTTTTCCTCTGTATTTCTGTAGGAAAAATTGTGAAACACCTGTCGCTGTCCTTGTTCGGCAGTAGTTTCCTAGGCAGTGAGGATCATGCAGGCTTCCTGTATATTCGCTCCACTCTCCAGTCCCTTCAAGGTCTACCTCTGCCAAACCAGCCCTACCTCTTTGGCGTGCTGGTCCACAGAGCGGAGGTGGCCTGGGCCAAAGCCTTTCCCTTGCGTCTCATGCTGCGATTGGGGGCCGAATACAGATGTAAGCCAGGCCCTCGTATGAAAAGTTGCATCTATACTGCTACAGGGTTCCTCTTCAGTTACCCACTTTGTTTCTTGTTCCAGTTTACCCGTGTCCTCTGTACAGCGTGCGCTTTAGGAAGCCCTTGTTTGGGGAAATAGGCCACACCATAATGAGACTGCTAGTGGTGAGTATGATGACATTTTGTCTGGTGTTGTTACAAAACCAAATTTCCCATCAGTAACAGGAATTGTTCCCATAATTGATGTTGACCTGTTCTTCCCATCCTGTTCCAGGACTTTAGGAATTACCGTTACAGCCTACCAATGGTGCCGGGGCTCACTGTGGATCTAGAGGCTCAGAGGACCTGCATAAAGATACCGACCACTGGGTATAATGAGGTAAGACTAAGCCTTTAAATGCCTCGCAGAGTTAATGCTAATGTCTATGTATTTTTCATCAATCCTCATCCTTCCCTCTTTGCCCACTTGTCTCACGTTAGTTAATGACGGCTCTGAATAAGTCCAATGAGCATGTGCTGGCCATTGGGGCGTGCTTTAATGAGACTGCAGACTCCCACCTCATCTGTGTGCAAGGAGACGATGGCCAGTACCAGACCCAAGCCATCAGCATCCACAGTCAGCCACGCAAAGGTGGGCCATAACAGGATACTGTGGGGGACTTAATGTTACATAATCAAGTAGTCGTGGAGGACTTTCATTGCAATCAGAAATTTGGATTGCAACAAGGGTTCCCCCCCTTGTCCTGACTGACTGATAAGATAATTTATCTGTTGTTTAGGGAAACTTTAAAACTTGTTTGAATTGGCTGGAGATCAGCACAGTTGGAACCGTACAAGAGCTATATTCAGTGTGATTTTTCATTAGAAACTTTTGAATTTGGTGCAATCTACTAATTTTAAGCCTTTATTTAATTTTTAGGTTTTATTTTTATCTTAACTGTATATATATATATATATAATTTCAGTAGTAGATTGTGCATTAAATATTTTATACTGTAATACAAAGAACTTTGTATAAATGTTAGCAAGAAGTTTACACTTGATGTAAATGTGCAGCCAAACAAAATGAAATCTTGGATTTAAACACTGCACTCAGTTTACATTTGACATACATTGAATTGTAGCTATGGAAGAAGTAGATATAGAATATAACTAGAATATTGTTTAACAGTATTTGTCTTTGAAACTGCCCTAAGGGAAATTTAAGAGAAACAAAGGGCAGTAAGGGCTCAAGTGGCCCGCTGGACCAAAGAAGTTCACTTTCCCTTATACAACACTAGATGGCACTACATGATGTTTTTTCTTGTCACTGTAGCTACTGATTATAACAGGATTGAAGCCCCAGAGTTTGTCTCTAATGATGTTTTCTCTTTCTTTTTTCCCCCTTGCAGTTACTGGATCATGCTTTTTTATATTCAGTAGTGCACTGAAAGCGTCCGCAGGATACCTCGCCAAGTCCAGCATTGTAGAAGGTAGGATGTGGACTCAGAGGGGAGTCAGGCTCACCTTGACTTTTACCTGCCCGCTTGCAGGAAATTCATTGTTTATATTTATAAGTAGTGCATGTTAACACCCATGCTTCAAAACTGGTTTATTCAGAATGTGTTGATCTTTGTATGTTTGTGTCTGTGTACATTTTAACAGACTGTTTGTCTAGGCGTGTGTACATGTTGATGCATGTGAGTGTGTGTGTGTGTGTGTGTGTGTGTCTCCCTGTTGGTGTCTGTTTGTGTGTTTCTCCTGTATCGCTGTTCCCTCTCCCCAGATGGGCTAATGGTGCAGATCACCGTGGAAACCATGGCAGAGCTTCGCCGGTCGCTACGGGAGATGAAAGACTACACCGTCACCTGTGGACGGCTTGACCAATCAGACAGCCAGGAGCTTGTTTGTGTACAGTGGGTGGAGGAGAAATGCACTGTGAATAAGGGGTGAGTGTGTCCACATGTTTGAAGTTCATACGGCAGCATCAGAATGAAGCTTTTGTGCTTGAAGAGAACAATATGACATATAAGACATATTTAAAAATAGGTCTTTGAACATTTTGATTAACCTATCATTAGTCATTTCTGGTCTATGTCGTAAATTACTGGTATGTGTAATGTATCTTTGTGTCCCCCAGAGTAATAAGCCCCATCGATGGGAAATCCATGGAGTCCATCAGCAGTATGAAGATGTTCCAGAAGTCAGAATACAAAGAAAACGGGAAGATCATCCGCTGGACAGAAGTACATATGATGATATGCTTCAAATATCAACATCAAGTCCATCTGAAACTGTCTCCTCCCTTTGCATTTATGTGTTTGTTTTGTGCAGGTGTTCTTCCTGCAGAGGGGGGATCATCCCAAAGGAGGAGCGAGTGACTCTGCTGAACACAACCGGTTAACGGAGCGGATCGCCCGGACGTTTTGCTTGGCACTGTGTCCACACCTCAAACTGCTGAAAGAGGACGGGATGGCCAAACTGGGGCTGCGTGTGGCTTTTGACTCTCAAGAGGTCAGAGAGGCTGAGTCTCAACAACATGTTGTTGCTAACACATCAGGCTGGAATAGGCCTTGTAAGCGTCAGATGTCATGCATCTGCCTCGTACAAGAAGGTTGCATCGTGAATACCGCCCCACAAAGCCAAAATGCAGTAACCGCATGCTTGTTCAGAATTGAGTTAAGACAGAAATGTGACTTTTTGACATTTGTTCTGCCATACAAAAATTATTATGTTATAGAACTGTATAATTTCTGTAGAAACACCATAAAACATTTCCAAAAAAGAGCCTAAAACTAAGCCAAGACACAGTAACTGCAGTCTGGCTGTGATTTGGTGAGGTTAATCTACCTTTAAATCACATATTCAAATGTATTAAATGGTAAATTAATTTATTATATCAATTTCAACCTGAAAATGACTAGTAGACGGATGGTCAGACACGTAGCAAAACAGAGATACAGTTAATCCATATGAACTATGGACTGTAAATAATCAAAGTGAAGTTTGTATTCTTAAACAAACTATAAGATAGCTAAAATAACACATTTGGTTGTAGATTTAAGGTTCAAGGTTCAGCTTTATTGTCATTGTACAATACAGGATTGCACAATGAAATGCAGCTGTAGCCACCTCCACGCTACCTACACAGAAAAAGTATTAACAAATATTCAAATATTTTAAATTAGAATAGAATAAAATAATAAAATAGGCAACAAAATAGAACAAAGTATATAACCTTAGCATTAAAAGGAAGAAATTAAAAAGAAAACTACATATTTACAAGGAAGATATGTTTCCTGCATTTTCCCCTTGCATTATGTGAAGAAGACTATCTAAAGGCAAAGTGTAGTGTCTGTATTTATTTAGGTTTTATGGAGGTTTATGGAAATTACTTTTTAGGTAAAATTATCAGCCTGTAAAAGCATAAAATTAATGGCTAGGTATTTTTCTGCCTAGCCAAAACTTTAACCCTTTTTTCTTAACTTTACATCTTCTGTAGTTACTGCTCTCTGCCTTTGTTAGGCAGAATAGATGTAAAAAAAACTAGACTAGGTGGCAAAAAGGTAAAAAAAGAAATGTGATGAAAAATAGTCAGGGTTCTTTTCATTGTAAAAACTCATGCTGGTCTAACTTTGGTTTGTCAGAACATGTAACATATGACTCACATAATGCATAGTTGTAAAGTTTATAACACAAGCTCCTGGGTGTGACTATATTAAAACTAATTAGTGGTTTGTTTTGTAATTTCAGGTGGGATTTGTGGCTGGCAGCAATGGGCAGCCTCTCCCAGCTCAGTACCTCAACGCCCTGGATAGCACGCTGATCCCCGTCATACACAGCAGGGGGCGCAAGAGGGACGACGAGCCTATCGTGATGGAGCTTATCTTTTACATCCTGGAGAACATCACTTAGAGCACACACACCCAACTGTGTCATCTTTTTAACCCTGACCACAACTCTGTCTCTGGCACCTCTCATCAGTGCTGCCATTGGTTTCAGGGCAATAAAAGCATTCAAAGGGCGAACCAGACCACATCCAAGGTCTGCATCCATCTCATCCACTCACGAGTAGATTGAAGTGGTCTGACTCTTAGTGGTTTTCCGATCTCACCCTGCCGTGCAGCAGACAATCTGGGTACGCATGAAACCTAGGATGGACCATCGGATCAGGGTGCAGTACTGCACTGTACAGTAGTAGCAACTTCATTTTAGCTTGATATCATTCATGTCGCAATGTTCAATACAAATTCCCATATGGAGAATACCTTTAAAGTGGGAGCTGGATTCAGCCCCACAACCTTAAAGCAAAGAGAATAAGAGAATGACTTGAAGTACTGTATGTAGTAGATTTGATGCACTGAATGAATGCCTAAAGAATGTTTTCATACTGGATGTATTTTAACTGATTGCTCATGAAATGTAATGTCAGCCTGGAATTAAACTTGCAACAATGACTGAGTTACTGCCTGTTCATCCAGCACCCTCTGCTCAACACTCATTTACTCAAGTACTATTTTGAGCCTTGTACTTATACTTTGCTACATTTCAGAGGGAAATATTATACTTTTATCTCCTCTACGTTTGTTCAACAACTATAATTACTACCTACTTTGCAGATTAAGATTTTAAACACAAAATGTATACACTCAATATAATGCAGTCAATTACAACACCACTGCAAACTACAACCTCAATAATAAACACATAAACTGATACAGCTCTGACAGTGTCAATCAAAGCTAAACATTATCTTTGTAAACGTAGAATTTAGGGCTGAGCTATTGTATTAGGTGTACCTAATAAAGTGGCTAGGGAGTGTATGATCAGTGTTATAAAATTCGATGCATTTCAGTTGTTCCCAACCTTTTTGACTTGTGTCCCATTAAGACAAAGCAATGTCTACTTGTCGTAGGGTTTACTATGGTATGTATTAACCTACAGTACATGTGATTTTCTCTTCTCAGATTGTTTAATTTACATGATTTTTAGAAACCTGAATGACACAAAACGATCCAGTATTTCACAAGACAGTAGCAATGATTATAAAATAAGTCTAAAAAAATAAACAGAATTTGGTGTTTTTGATAAACCCTCTGGTTGGGAACCTCTGCTATAGATTAAACTACCAAACATATACAGTAGTTACAATTAGCTCTGCCTCGAACAGCTACATTAAAATGATGTTTACATGTTAATCAGTTATAACTATACATTATTAATAATGAACAATGACAGGTGGCATTCTGCTGCATGATGAATAATTTACTTTTGAAACTTTAAGTACATTTTGCAGTTGTACAGTTTTGATAATACTTCTATATTAGTAAGATTTTGAATGCATGAGTATTTTTTGATTAGACTATGGTACTTTTACATATGGATATAACTACTTCAGCCACTGGTTAAAAATCATTTCATATACAATCATTTCCTGCCCACAAGATCTGTTTCAGTCACATTAAAAGAGGGTTAATTGTTGTGACAAGGTATGTTGCAATAAAGGAACAGCTGCCAGTTCCAGTCTGTAATTTCAGCATAGTAGTAGTCACCATTTTATGTACTGGATAAGTGGTGATTTAGCTTGCACCCATCTGCAGATTGAATGGATGTAAAGAACCCCTTTTTTCAAGTACTAATGAAAATATGACCCCATTTCTGACCCTGATGAACCAGCTGATGGTTGAGTCATGTGGGTGTAGATCCGGTCTGCAGGATGCGTTCTCTCTGCCTCTTACCATGAATCTTTTTAAACAAAGCATAATGGGACTTTTGTTTACCTCCTACTTGCTCTACATACTTGGGATGGCCAAGACAAGAGGCACAAGCAAGCAATGCAAATTACTTTCCCCTCACGCACAGCACAATGTCAGTCTTCCCCCGAGGACCTGAAAACTATAACTGAAACCCATTTCAGGAAGTTACACATATAGCAAGCGCTTGTTCTGCAAGTGAAAATACTAACACACAAAATGTATAAGATAATTTAAAATTGAATTTATTGGCATTTTAATTTTAAATACATAATGTAACAAAAATTTGAAAGTCTAAAGCATACCAATACAATTAGTTTTTTTTTTTTGGTGTTGTAAAACTATTTACAAAAAGTATTTTCAAGTTTGATAGAAACTGTACAGTCATCTGTCCACAGGGGGTCAGAGAAGTAGTAAAGGGAAGTGGGATGGTGTGGTTTGAATATCAGGGAAGATAACATTTAGGTTAAAAAAATCTTCTCTTCATACATTGTGCTCCATAAAAATTTTCCCCAACTCAAAGAAACAAACAAACCAACCAACGAAATGTTGAACCCCAACTGTGGAAATCATTGACCACATCATTTCCCCATCTTTTGCATATAAAACTAAAAACAGGAAAAGAAACAGCCAAAATTATCTTTGGAATCCGCAGTAGTTCTGGGTCATACTTCTTGGGTGTTTCCTTCCAGAGATCCTAGGCCTTCTTCATTTTGCCCGTGTGAGTGCTGCCGTTCTCGTGGTGAGCAGAGCCGTTGCCGGTGCTGCTGCTGGCGCCGCGCTTGATGCTGTTGCCGTTTTCGTGGTGTTTGCCGTTGGTGTAGACAGCTGTGCCGTTCAGACACTGCTTGATGTCCTGTTTCGGCAACCGCTTACCCTTCACATAAGCCTGGACCCAGAAGTTGGAGAAGAGCACGAAGAAGAAGGTTCCATACATCCAGATGAGGTGGAGGATCATGGGGAACTGGTAGTCGCAGCTGTCCATGAAGTAATACTGGGTAGCGTGGAGAGATACTAGGACAAACTGGGTCTGTTGGGAAGAAATCAGGGATCAGTAAAAGCACTTTGTATAAATAAATTTGTCTTGGTGCCTTTGGAGCAGAGACATTAACTTGCCATTTAAAAAAACATGCCGACAGGAACAGAGTAGATGGTAAAAAACTGAGCAGGGTTCAAAATAAACGCATTCAAGCTACATCATGCTGTCCTAGAGCTGATCCCTGAAGCCTACAAGTAGCAAAATTCTCATTAATGATGAAACGAACAACACAGAAAAAGTGTAGGCCAGGGTGTACGTACCAGCTGAATGGCAGTCATGTATTTCTTCCACCACAAGAACTTCTGGAAGCGTGGTCCAGCAGCAGCAAGGCCATAGTAAAAATACATGATAATGTGGACTGTAGAATTCACCATGGCATGGAAAGATCCCATTCCACCTGGCGTAATAATAATAATAATAATAATAATAAACAACATTAGGCCGACTCAGCCCAGTTTAACCAAAGAACCTCTGACCTTGCAAGAAAAAAAATTCAGTACGTTACAGTTAGCCTGCACCATGTTTCTTGAAGGACTCTTTAACAAGACAAAAGCAGATGCTGATTGCACAGGTCGAGATTGGTTTGCAGGATGAAGTAACCACGCTATACCGCGCACCTGCTATTGTTCTTCCATTAATCATTTTCAAACTCTTCGACAAGTCAAGATTTAGTAAGTGTGTACTCACCAGGAGCATAGACAATTCCCCACCACCAGGTCCAGGGCATGAAGGAGTGGTGGAAGATGTGTAGGAAGGTGATCTGGCCGTGTTTTTTCCTCAACACAAAGAAGACCTGACCGAAAGAGGATATTGATTAGTTAAAGCCAAGCTATGTTGACCAAAATTGAACACAAAGGCTGTCAGGTGAAACGGACTGAACTTACTGTGTCGATGAGCTCAATAATCTTGGAGAACCAGAACAGCCAGGCCACTCGGACCATCTGGAAAGGAGAATAAAGACCTGAGTTGACAGGAAACTAAGTTGCCAACAAGTGTACAGCCATCTTAATAATAATTTGACTTCATATTAATCAAGAATTGTATATGACTGAGGGAACTTACTCGTAGTGCTTCAGCACTGTCAGACGTATCAACTGGGTCACATCGCCAGGTATACGTTGTGGTCCACCCAGACATCAAGAACTAAATAACAAGGAACGTTTATTTACTTGGGGACTCAACACTTTTGTAATTAACTGACTAAGTTTGTAGTCAGTTAATTACAAAAAAGTGATCCTGACAGAAATGACACAAATTAAGCCATGTGCATTCAGAGAACCGCACTGTATTAACATGAAACATTCAAAACGTGCACAAAGTAAATAATTCATTGTAAGTCTTTAAATGTTGGAGCCTTTAAATAACAGCGTCTTACTTCGTAGACGATGAATATTGATAGTGCCACTAGCATGAAGTTGTAGACTATCATGGCTTCCTTTAGCTGGAAGGGCTTGCGATTGGCCATTATGCGAGGTCCAAGATACAGTACAAAGAACAGGTAGCACAGCAATATTGCAGACATGGGAATAGGATTCTCCATCAGTGGATACTCCTTCACCCGTGGATCTAGAGGGGAGAAAAAGACACATACATTAAAGCACCAACACAATATATAGGGTGATCTTTTTGTATTTAGTCAGGTAAATCACCTACCCATTCCCGCCAAGAGGTAGTCATAGATATCCATGGCATGTGAACCGATCTCCTGAATCCCTTGAAGCATGTTTGCCATCTTGTATTATTGTGATCCAATTATCTGAAAAAAAAAAAAAAACCCAACAAGCTCATCGTTAGTTTTATCTTGTCAAAGCCAAACACGGCAGCAATCCTTCCACCGCACCCATGACAGCAATTCAAAGTGCGAAATATCACTCAATTCAAGAAAACAATATTTTGGCCAGTTTTATACCGTTTGTCAAAAGAAAAAAAATTAGATGGACATCTCATATTTTATTCATCCATTCTGTGGAACTTCATTTATAAAAAAAGTGGTTAAACTTTTCCTGGACAGTGAAATTTCCAGACAAAACAAATTAAATAAAATTCAACAGAATTCTCCTTCAAGAACAGATTACATAAATACAAAATAAAAATCACGTCTTATTCACTGCTTGGGTCTTCCTGGTGAGCACCATGGGCTGTGACCAACAAAAGCCTTCAAGGAGGAGCATTTTGGGACATTTCCTGATTCAGCAGGACTGAAACGCAGTTACTGAGACAGAGCAGCTCATCACTCACCAAACAAAACACTCCCAACAAAAATCCCAGGATGCTTTGCCCCAGCTCGAACTACTCAGACATGGCCTGATATCAGAGAGGAGGTGCTAAAAGGAACTGGGAGGCCCTCATCCCACAGTAAGGCGGCTCCCTACTTGCTGTTTGTTTGCAGGAGTCATGCCAGAAGTTGAGACACAATAACCAAACTGCTTTCCTCAAATGAACCCAACTGGGGTAAAAAAACCAAAAAAAAACGGAGGAAAAAAGGGAAAGGTCTGGATCACTTAACTTGAAGTTCCTTAAACCAACAAGTGTTCCTTCTTGTTATGTGGAAACCACATCTATTGGAAAACCGCCACTGCAAACTGAATCCATCAGTTCAACTACAGGTATGGTGATAAGTATTTAGCCAATGGAAAGTGCCATGACATGCAGCATCCACACAGGAATGTTGCTATGGTTTTCAGACCTGCATATTTTTCTGTTGACAAAGGCTTACCATATCAAGTGTAAACTGTTAACCGTATTCACACAGTAGAGGACATCCAGGGTGCGGTCTATCATCACACAGGACCCAGAGGGAGCTATTGTTTGACGTACAATCTACAAAAGGTCTGAGTTTTCACTACCTACGGAGTAAAGATCAGCCCTCCTTAAGCCAATATAATTAAAAGCTAATCATTTGAGGCTGTGGAATGAAGGGCAGGGAGCAGAGCTCACGCAGGTGCTGCTCAGGAAAACTGCAAGAAGGGATACAGTGTAAAGAAATTTAAAGTTAAGCATTTTTCCAACAATGAGCTGGATCCAAGATTAAGGATGTCAACTTCAGTATCAGTTTTTAAAACACTTATCACAGGATGTCAAACAGGAAACTAAATCAGCAAGAAACTCAGATATAGGATACATGTTTTCAGTAATATTTCAGTCTGCAACTGACTCAGTCAATGAATGTAAAACACATTATCTTATCAGTAGAAACTAACTTGCACTGAACGCAAAAAATATAAAATAACCCACTGATACCGAGTTGCAGCCCTTTTTGCACAATCCAAATCAATTGGCTCAAAACATAACAGCCCTGAACCTGCTTATGTTAATCTGATGTGTAATTAGATTTTATATCAAGGAAGAATAGGTATCATTTTTACCTAAATTCACCTTGAATCTCGTGAAAACGTGCCTTTAATATTTTGTGCATTCACTGTGTCAAAGTTGAAACTGATTCTGAACAGCACATGAACACAGATTACATCTCACACACTGGAAATTCCTCTTCCTTTTGTAGATACCCCCTGCAGTTTGTTCACTGCAGTATTTTCCATTTGTTAACCACAAGATAATGTCAACACCACAGTATCTTTCTGGTCGATCTTCTTGTTAAGCTTCCAGGTGAGTCCAGCATTCAAGACCAATTGGTGACCGCTGCACCTGGCAGTACAGACCTGTTGACATCGTGAAAACTTTAACTGGAGCTTTGTCTTCTTGCAGGCCTCAGTGTAAATCACCCAAAGTGCAAATTATGGAGTTGCACAACAGATCAGATATATGACATTTCAGAAAACTCTTACACAAAAAGCGGTGGTTGTTTTTGAACCGATGAGACATTCGGTCAGGCGCCTCACATTTCAACAAGAGTATCATCATGTCTGTGGTGCAGAGTCTGTCTTGTTCTGAGGAAAAATGCTGAACAGTTAAATTGACCAGATGATCATCTGGTCAGGTTAGTGGTAATGTGGCCTTGAATTGTGTAGTGGCAGTTTGACCACATCACATGGCTTAAATCTGAGTTCAAGTTTTGTTTCCAGAAAGAACTTGGAGTTCTTAAAGCCAAAATTCTCAGTTATGTTGGTAATGCATTAAATTTTAATCGTTTAGTGTAGGTTTGTATACATGAGAAAAAAAAGAGCACCAAGAACCACTTTTCTGAGTTCAATCAAATTATGTTGTCGGCACTGCAACACAAGGTGATTACTCAGAAAAGTTATAATATGTAGGATTTGCTTTTTTCTAAATCTCCCAGTTTTCATGTGAGAGTCACACTTTTTTTTGTTTTGTTTTTTTTAAAGGGAAAATCGAGTCAGGGGGGCAGTCTTATGATCATGACAACACTAAGAATCATCCTCAGTCCCAGATGAAAACAGAAGTTTAAAGAAAAATGAAAATGAAACCCCTTCCATTCCAGCTCAGTGAAACCACAAAACTTACTATGAACTGGCAAAAACCATTTTACAAGAACCACTAACAGCAGTTACTGTACCTCACTTGTGTAAAATGTGTGTGCATCTTATCAATTAACTCAAACACCACCTAAGTGTCTAAAATCCACCAATTAAAAGGCGTATGTGTTGCCTCAGAATTTGGACCAGGAGTATAAACTGATCTCAGCTGAACTCAATGGTTCAATGATCATTGTTGTTCAGCTATACCAGCAATACTAGTAGTAATTCCACAAGAGGACAGGGACTTCCTCAGAACTGTGTGAGGGGTCCAAAAAGTGTCTCCTGTATATGACAGAGTGAAGCAATTTAGCTGTGACACATGACCACTTAAGCACCAGTTAACCTTTAAACAAAGACTTGTGTCCCCATAGCTACATCAGTCTATTGTTGTGACTAAACTCAAAGTTGTTTTAATAGTTCTACAAAAAACAGTTCTGTATGTCCCAAAACAAATGCTCAATTTTCAATAGGAAACCTTGACAAGGAGGAGGCTGGTTTACATCTACCAAGGAGATGTAGGACAGTGGAAAGGGAGGGGGAACATTTCCTTGGAGTGCCATGTCAATGAATCATAGGGATGGAAAAAGGGATCTCGTGCTCACGAGGTAGGAGTTAATGAACAAACTGGAGCCGAGATGGGAAGGGAAGAAAAAAAAACAAAAAAAAAAAATCAGGAGGAGGAACCCATTAGTCAAACAGAGTATCTGTTATTTTAAAAACAGAACAGAGATCCTCAAACACCAAAAGAACAGAAACCGTTTCCTGTGTAAGAAACTAAAAAAATAAATAAAAAAAAAAAACCCCACAAACCCCTAAGCTGCTCAACATGTGGGCAGACTCCCCACTCAAGTTAGTTCACCTTCTACGTAACACTGAGCAACTTACCTTGACGAGACTAGAATTTTCCCCTGAAATCATCAAAAGACAATGTGGATTCCTCTTTCACTGCACGGCAAAGCCTCTCTGTAAACTATAAGGGCAGGCGGGCAGACAGGCAGGCAGGGCGGCAGGCAGGCAGGGCGGCAGGCAGGCAGGCAGGCTGGGGGAGCAGCAAAAAGAGAAAACAGCAGAGCAGGGGGAGAAACACAGAGAGAGCGAGGGAGAGATGGGATAAGGGAATGAGAAAGTAAACTGACAAAGTGTGACTGGTACAGCAGTCTTCCAAATCCCCACCCTCCCTGACTCACACAGTGGATGAATAAGTAGCTCACTGAAAAAAAGAAAAGGGGGAAGAGAGAGCAAGAGACAGAGAGAGAGAGAGAGAGAGAGAGAGAGAGAGAGAGAGAGAAAGAAACACAACTCTGGAGTCGCCCTGTAAGTTCTCTCTCAGGGGTGGGCTGATTATATTATTCACAGGCAGCGGGCGAGAAATCAGTGGAGACTCTGTTATCATGAAGGGGGCCATTGTTGTGCCTTTATTGGCTCTCTACCCGGCCAACACCCATTAATATAGGCGTCCATTTCTCTCTCTGTGTTGAGAAACAATCAATGTCATGGTTAAAACGCCTGAAACAAGTCAGGAGTAGTTTCTTTCAACTTGTGTGGTAGACTCTCCTTTGCTTTGGCAGCCAAATTTCAATTCTTTATGATTCGATTTATTTTTGTCTACATAAGCTAGTATACTATTTCCAATTACAATTCTGCTTAATATTTGGCACAGAGCCACAACATTCTTGCGTCACATACTCCCATATCTAAGCATACACGTCCAGTTTACTGGCAACTACAAGGAGTGCAACACACAGTAGCCTACCAGAGAAAAATCTAATACATTCGAGCTAGGAAGCCATCAAAACCTTGATGTTTACTCAGGATTAGTAAGGCTAACGGCAGACAACGATTTCTGCAAAACGAAGATATGACTCACACAATAATGCTTAAAATTCTTCACTGTGTGTCGTGTGCGTGTGGTTTTTTACTTGATGGGAAATCACTTACTCTGATCTCTTATGCCACGCCCGGCCGATCCAAGGAGGAACAAAACATTATAATGATAGTAATCGTTACGTTCTCTGTTTACGGACTGTTTTAGTCCTTTGGCAGCAGGTAAATGGCCACTGCAGGGAGGAATGCATGGGGAAACCCTGTAGGTACATTCATAATTTTTTTAGATTTGTGAATATGACTAGCTATTAATGTGATCTTGTAAAACCACACACAATGGCTTAAACATTGTTTTCCGAGATCAAGTCACACATTTGTATTAAATCTGTTGGTATGGTCAGCGTTCACTCTTGCAGACTAATACAGAAGTAACGTAGCCTTGCAAAGCCAGATCATGCTCAAAATTTAGCTTTGGAAGGCTTTTAAGTAAAACGTGGTTATTTTAAAAAAAATAACAGTCACAGACATCTGAAAGCCTTGCACAGGTGATCTTGTCACAGTAAATGCCCTCTTCAGTGTTCTGTATCTGATTGACTTGGCTGGTTTTACCTGTCACTCTGTCCCTTGGGGGGGGGGGGCAGTGCATTTTAGCCCCTCCTCCAAATACCAAAACACACCTCACAACAAAATAAATCATTGTTCTCTGCTATAATCGCTGACAGAGCCATTTCAAATATGATAGTCATCTTGTCCCGTGAAACCAACACCCCTTTGCACCTCGCAAAATAAGCAACGCGACAAAGTGGCTTCACACCAGCCCCACTTTTCTCATCCAGTGTATGGAGTGGGGTAAAATGTCAAAGTAGTCAGAGAGAAATACTTACTTAAATGCTTTAGCAGTGGTGTAATGTAGTAATATTAGTTAAAAACGTACGTAACGCGTGCTGTGGAAGCCAAGGTCAGTAAAATTCCACAGACTGGACATGCTGTGTAGATACACCTTGTTTCCAGGGCACAGTGCCAAAAAAAATTAAAAAATGCATCTTCCCATTTTAGACTAGAAATCAGTTCAGTGCACCAAGTACTGAGTGGCCTCACATCTATAACTTCATTTTGTAATGCATCAACTGAAGTCTAGTGTATGTGTGTGTTTGACACCTGCCAAAGCTCAATTCTGAACTATTGATAATCTTGGCAAATCAAAACACTATAATTCCGATAAATGATCCGTTGACTTGGAAAAGTGTAAATGCAGTGTGATTTGTGTGTGGCAGATGCATTTAAGCAGCGAGCATAAGTCGCACCACCAGCATATCACACACTGCTGTGAGGAGTCTGACCTTGCTGCCAAGGCCTTGTCACTGTACAAATCTCAGGTCAAGCTATGCAATGTGAAAAACTTCCACTGTACATAGTGTGCAAGGATAAGCAAGAAATGATTCTGATCTGAGAATCCACGACATAAGAGTCGAAGCATTGCCTTCAGATGCAAAAATGTGAGTGAAAAGGCTGGTGTGGTATTTCAGGTTATTAGTGGTTCGGCTCAAAACTAGCAACATCGTGGACAGTAGATGTTTTTTTGTCAGGTTATGTTTGATGACCACAAGAAATATTTATTATGGTCTCTTCCTCTGCTCACAACCTTTAAACAAGTCAACAGAAAGTCTTGAATGGAAGCAACATCAATAAGTTTAAACAGATTACATCAGTGAATACTAGTCTCACATAGCACAAACAATAACTCACATTCCAATCAAGCCAGCAAGATGAAAGCTCACTCAATAGAAAACAAAAGGTAATTGTCAGTGTGCTCTTCCTGGCCTCCAGGGACAGCACAGTCAACTGAGGCCCAGGTCTTCTCAGTCCAGATACAGCTGACATAACTGTCTCAATATAACAACACAGATAAAAAGAGTTTTTTTATTCAAACACAAGCTGGTCTCACTCACACTCAACCGCATCCAAAGTCGTTCTGCTGCTTTGTCACCCAAAGACTGTTTAAAGAGGAAACATCAAACTCATTCAAAACATGCCCGCTGATATGTCCTGTGGCATAGTTGCCAAAAGAGGAAAAGCTAAACAAGGATTGCTTCAGCTATATTATACTATGCGCAATGAAGTCTGAACCACGCAGGGTCTTCAACAGGGTGCGGCAGAGTAAGGGTGTGAACCTGAGAGCATCTGTCTAGTTGGAAACTTGAGCGCACACAGGCACAATAAAGCCTAAAATATTTTAATGATTTAATATCATTGGCAGATATTTTCTTATCGTATTGGTATACATGTTGGTAGATATATGTTGCACCAAAATTAGTTGTGTTTGTGTAAAAAGAAAAAAAAAAAAAGGCCAATGTATCATTTAACACTCAAATATCCATAACAGCCTCAAAAATCTAGTATTAAATCTAATTTGGATTTAAGCCTTGTTGCTGTCAATTAAACACGCACCAGTAAAACACTTTTACACAGTTAAATGCACCTGTAATAAGCCTCTATTTATACCATGTTAAAGTTTACAAAACACTGAACTTAAAGACAAATACTCTGTCCCTCCAGTAACTCCCTCCCCACTTCTACTGGATCCCTGAATAATTTCAATCTACAGCCAACTTTCCCGGTTGGCATGCCTCTCTTTAAGAAGAAATGTCTCACGATATCCCTCATAAATCTCTGTTCTGCAACATTTTCTTTTGCTTCATCTGAATATAAAAACACATGGGCCAGGGACATTGCAAGTTGCGTAATCAAAATTAAAAGTTTATTCTTACGAATGTCCTCTGTCCAAAGATCTGGATTTATTTGAATGAGCAGTCACTGCACATAACCCTCATAGATTTGAATGTGCCCATTTGTTTCCAGTCATGTGTGGCAGATTTGTGGTATGACAAAAATGAATACAGGTGACTTAATGATAAACAAACTGAGCACAACACATCCACTTTAAAAACACATTTAAGGAAAACAAACGTTAACAACCAAGCGCTAAAGTCATAGTAAGTATAACCCCCCGGCACAGGAATGTTGCTGGACATGGCCTCGAGACCGACATGTTTACACCATCTTCCCCTCACTGTGTTTGGGGGAGGCTGTGTGAGTGTGTGTGTGTGGGTGATCAGTATCACCCCTACCTGCAAGTATTCAGACAAGGCCGACCGTTCAACATTGGTCTCATTCTCTTCACGCACCTCCCTCCCCTCTTTGTTCCCCCTGCAGGTCTCACCCACCAGCGACTCAGATTTCTGGAACTTTCCACAGACAACAATGGTGCATCGCGTCCTTATGAATGAACTCAAGCTGATGCAGATCATGGAGAAACAACTGCAGCTCAGCAGGCGCAGGAAGAGTTATTTGTAAATTTGCTGCAGTTTAGGCCGCACATAAAAAGTGACATTAATCACACGTTAATGGGTCATTTCGGTTCATCATAACTTGCGTTTTATTTTTGTATTGTAGGTTTTGCCATCGTTTCCCATCAGATAAAATTGCACTCAGAATAACTGCATTCTGAGAACATGGAGACGTCACCACAATCAAGTCAAACAGGGCAAGGAATGCGATTATTCAGTAATAAACCAAATGTTTTGCCAGATATCAGATGATCTATTCCTTGCACAGATTACACACAACTATGGAAAGTACAGTAGGTCAAAGTTGAACCAGGAAGCTGTTCTGTAAACTGTGATGGTGTTTACAACAGACACGTTACTGTTCACCTTTGTTTTCTCTTGAATCTGACCTGAGGCTTTTTTTTTTTTTTTTTTTTAAAAACCTGCATGATTCATCGACCGCTGCAGTTTTGTTGCCCCTTCTGAATTCTTTTTAGAGATGTAGCTGCGTTCTGAGTTCTCAGCAATGATGGGAGAGTACAATGTTTGAATAACCGATTGAAATGATAGCCAAACCTCCAAATAGTAAGGAACCGATGGTACACCGGTGAGCAAGAGTGTGCGAAAATGTACAAGTTCTGACTGGAGCCCTGCTTAAAGTATCCTGCCAGTTCAGGAATCTGGGAGGAATTTCCAACCAAACCCATAAGTAGAGTCCCAATTAGCTAGAAGGAGGGTCTTATTCAAAAACAAGCCTTCACTTGAAACACCCCCTTCTCCCCTGAAACAGCAACATCTGAATGTTGAAACAAAACGTCAATGCTTACAGATCTATGCTGCAAGTATGGTTTAAAGACGGCCCACATGTCAAACTAAATACAGTTAGTAGGTTCGTATTTAGTACAAGAAAATACTATTAGCACTAAGATTACTCCAACAATAAAAAAAATGAAACTGAATTAGACTTTTTCAAGTTTTTGAATCAGTCAAGCTGGAATGGTGCACATCTGGAAGCAGTGTATGACAGCATGCTGGTTATTGGTTTTCTACTACCAATACCCAGTCCAAGAGTAACATTGTTTCACTTTTATCACCATTTGCCCATGAGCTCCCAGTAGCCACTGAAAGGGATTCCCTCATTTGTGTGAAAAGCCCCCCCCCCCACGGGTGTCTCATGGGAGAGCATGCTAAAACTTAACAAAAAGAAGTCAAACATACAAACGTGTTAACGCTTGAAAAACTGTAGTAAATATACAACTGTAACTTTCTGATACGACTCAGAGAGGGAAAACAGCAGCCAGTTGCACCAATGACTCCTATGCAAAGGAATAATTTTACAATTTCTAATAAATGTGTTACAATCTGACCTTTTCCAATTTCCCAAAAATTAATGATGCAGCAGTTCAAAACAACAACTATTCAGGAAATTCCGTGAAATTAAAACATCAAAACATTACCCAACAGGAAAAGTAATAATTAAAGGCTAAAATAAAAGTTTAAAAAACAGTCACTGACAAAACTAAAAACACACCTAAACTTGTAGCTAGCTTTCCAGGCATGCTGGTCAAAATACACGACCAGAAATCTCTGAGGCCATACTGACATATTCAAGGACATAACAAGGTCAGTGCTTACACTGGCTGCATAAACTGAGTTTACTTATCCTTGCACTGTTTAGACAAGAACAAGTTAAACCATGTTATAGCTATTTAGTTAAATAAGTTAGAATGCCCTAGCACAGAACTGGTGCACATTTAGCCACCACCTAAAACTAAACATTTGGTAATACAATTAGTGTGTAAGAAATCAATGCAAGTCTTGCTTCTCTGGTTCCTAATTTGATGAACTGCTTGTTTTGATACATACTTAATCTGTGCATAGCTTGTCCTTGGTCAAGCTACATGTAACTGTTACAGCCACTGAAAAGCAGCTTCACACTAAAGCACATGCTGTAGTGCAAAAAACTACGGCTGCATTGGTTCATGTGGATTCTAACTTAAGCATGTTGAAATTCAGGCCACACACCAATCAATGTCATCACAACTTCTGTTTTTAACCAGGGAAACTTTGGACCAGTGGTCAGTGATAACAGACAACTTCGCACTTCCTCTAGACTAACCCTTCTGTCAACCAAAAGGCTGTGAGAGTGTGTGTGTGTGTGTGTGTGTGTGTGTGTGTGTGTGTGTGTGTGGGTGGAGAGTTGGGTGGGTTTCAGCAATCTTAACTAACCCCTTGACTGTCATTAACAACATTTCCCCAAGTAAAATGCTGAGTGTCAGGTATGGCAGCTTCTCCACACACAGGAAGAAAGACATCAAACTTAAAAGCATGAATTACAAACTGTCTCCTAAAACATCAGCAAGGGAGTGCTCTGCTCAAAGAGAGTCTTTGAGTGACTGACTCAAATTATTTAAATCATTTATTTACCATACAAAGCTAACATGGACCCCGACAGTTCCAAAGTAAACAGCGATGGTTTTACAGTTTGCCAGAGGCCGTCGTCGTGAAGCCACAGTTCCCATCTTGAGTTTAAAACGATGTTCAAACACCCCGGGGAACAGTGAAGAAGACTTCAGAAAGTCAGGATGATAAAATTGTCAAAGTTATCAACGACACTATTGCGCTTCGTGCTTCAGAGAACCAAGTCACTGAGAAGTAAGTACGATTTTGTTTTGACGGGGATTCTTTAAACACCAGACCGGTTGAGAATATGTGGTAAGGGAAACGTGAATGATTAACATTTTCCTCTACCTAGAAAAGCACTTTACTACAGCTGCTCAGTGACCAACAGGAGAAGCCCGTGGTCAACTGTGCGAAGTGTGACTGGGGCATAGACACACCCAGCTCAGCCTGCAGACGTTTTCTAGAGAAAAGCCTGGTTTAAAAAGAGGCCACGTCATTTCCACTAGCTGAAGCTTATACTCTCATCAGCTCTGCTCTTGCCTTAAATGAGAGTCCTTCAGAGAGGGAGTTGACATTGGAAGCTGATGATGTGATAAACACACAATGCTGGAGTCAATGCGGCTGTAGTGTTTACATTACTGTCAGAAATACACCCGGGCTTGTTGACCTTGAGGCCCTTTGTCTCAGTCCCACAGTGGTTAGTTACGGCTAATGTTTAGATGTCTACACAGAGTATGTGATCCATAATGTACCACAGGAGACCATCATCTGAGAAGAAAAGCATCGATGAAGGCCAGCTAGTGCGAGACATTTAAGAAACATGAAGTCCATGTAGAGAAGACAGAGAAGAGTCTGCAACATATTTAGCATTTTCGCTTTTTTGTGAATATAAAAAGACCTCATATAAATGTATTAAATTATTTTTTCCCCATGTCAAGGATCATATTTAAATGTCAAATGACGCTTCCTTGATAGTAAAAACCTACAATTTTAGCCTCTCAGTATGCTTTCACCACTGTGCATTGCCTAAATGAGGTGCAGTTGGTAATGGTTCCGTCTTTCTAGCAGAATGACGAAAGAAAACGAAAGTTCGATATGACCAATACTGTTGCGTCCAGTCTTCGAGGCGGGTGACAAATTTATCATTGTGATTATCAAGAACATTATCTTTATTTGATATGTTATGTTAATATTTACTCACGTATTCAGAAATGAGTCAACTGTTTCTTGTGTTTTACTGGAACAAAATCCTATGATCCAAATGAAAAAAAATGTAGCCTATGGATGTAATAAGTAGCCTATATGCTGTGGCAGATAAACTACAAGAGTCCTGTGAATAATAACTTATGAGATACCATAAACAATTACACTGAATTATCATCTACTGACCCATTTAATATGACACTATTATAGAGTTTCTAGACTAGCCCATGGTAAAAGTCAGATCAATTCAAAGTAAAGATTTTAACCACATTAACTGTAGCCTAGTAGCCTAAATACACAAATACTCAGCTACCAAAAACATAAAAAAAAAAAAAAAAAACATTTTCCAATTTGTGCCTCTCTGGTAAATACATGAGCCACAAACTGGAGCTAACCAGAGCGCGACACAAGGTGCAAAGTCCATGGATGAAGCCTACCTCATCTACCTGAGGCCTCTCTGGCTGAAAGTGAACCGTTAGACACAGTTACAACGTTTGGCCAGCAGGTAAAATTTCACTTTTGGTCCACTAGGGTGAAACTATATTTGCTATAAGCCCTAAGTCTACCTGTTAAACGTGCATGCACACATCAATGTGCTCTCTTTATGACTGTAGGACAGCTACGATCAATAAAAAGATCACCGTCAAACATTAGGTTACCATTTGTCTTCAAAGTACACAGAAGTCCCGACTGTCAATGAGCTCTTTGTCCACAGCACAGGTGCAAATGATGAGAAGCGGGCAGATACAGGACGATACCATCAATAGCCCAAACAACTAAGCTAATTGGTATGCAAATTGAATCTCCAAAACATACGTTTACAAGAAATACACATTTCGGCACAACACCGGACACGATGTCCGGGGTGACTCGCGTCTAACTTTCACTCGAAAAAACACAACAAAAACCTACTCTTAATTAACAGCCAAAAGTCTGTGTTTTTAGTCTACGTTAAAGATATTCTAATTGTATAGACAAAAGGGAAATTAAGCCACCTGAATTAATATAACTTGTGTGCGCGCCCCCAACACCCCCCACCCCTCACCCCTCCCCCTCCAGACACACACCAACAAAAAAAAGCGTACCTGAAATTTAGTTAAACCTCATTGAGTCAACATTTGACTGACTGTTACATTGTATGAAAACAGTGTGAGACAACATACCTGCGGAAACTGTGAAATGCAGGCTGATAATGTGTTCCAACGCGTGTCTAAAGTTAGTCCCGCTTCCTCTTCCTTTCCGCCGCAATCTTCCTTCTGACCCAGCCCTGGTGGAGCGGTAAAAAGGTGGAGTCATCTCTACACTGCTGTGAGTTGGTCGCCTAATATGGACGTAATCAACCGGCTTTATCAAATGCCGATCCAACATCAGTCAGTGCAGCTTCATTTTAGCAGACTTAGCTGTTAACTGGCAACTGACCGGCTCATAAAAGTGTTAGTTAGGATGCCTCTGGTTTAAGTGCACCTACCTAAACTCTGGTATACAGTTGGAATACACTCTCAGGAGGCCCGGGGGTCGTCCACAGCTCACAGGGTTGGCGGTTCGATCCCCTGCTTCACCTGTCCAAATATCGAAGTGTCCGCCTTGGGCAAGACACTGAACCCCAAATCGCTCCCGATAGTCAGGCCAGCACCTTGTATGGTAGCTCGCTGTGTGTGTGTGTGTGTGAGAGAGAGAGACAGGCAAAGTCCAAGAATTATTTATTTTTTAAATCTCCCCATCCATAATATTATACTAAAAAATTGGCAAAAAGGCACACCTGAGCTACCTGCCTCCACCTTTTATTAACAGTTTTTATCGTCCACCAGGTTCACTGTAGGATAAAAGCAGTGTCATTTACACATCACTGACACAACAGTTATCATACAGTGGTTTATTCATGCGCCAAATCAATGAATAACAGAATCTGTTCCCCAGTAAAGATAACAATAACAGCAGCAGCAAGATGTTTTACATACACCATATAGCCTATAGCTATATATGTCAGTAAGGTGATGGATACTCTAATCTTGTGGGTGACGCTGTCCCGATGGTGACCTTCACCCGCAATGATTAGAGAGAGATTGTAGCACAACGTGTTAGACACATGCTCTGCTTGCATGGTCATAAGTCATCCTCCTACAAAAGAAGTCAACTGTCCTCCTGCTACTCTAAGTGAGGGGCCCTCTCTTGCAGTACCTGAGACCTCCAGGAGAACTTTTAAACCAGAGAGGACAACTCCTCCAACACTGTCACTAATCTGTGACGAGTTTAAGTACAGATGAAACACAGATTTCAACACAGAAATAAACAAAAATGTCTCTTTATGTGTATCCCAGACAAAGGTTGAATTGACAGAAAAATGCTTGGAAGGTGTCTGATTCTCTTATATGCATAAAGTACATAGGCTACCTAATATGAATATAAAATATTTTATAATTTTACTTTTACTTACTGAGAACAGATAGTAGCAAAACATATTTACAGTTCAATACACAGGCATAGCACCTTCCCCAAATCTACAGGTACAATGGTTTCATTAAACTCATTAAAGTTTGTGTTTGTTTGGACTCTTTGTGCTGCTGGTTTAAGGCCTCAAAGCGACAGGCAGCGTGGCTTCGGTGAGTAATGACAGAGTACTATGCTGATTGATGATCAAAGGTGAAAAAATGCCTGACTGCTTCCGTTTCCTCCTGTGTCACATTTCTAGGTGATGACATTAACATCCAGCAAAACTAGAGCATAGGGCAGCAGCAGGCCTAATCTGTTATGTTATATTACATGTGCTTCCCTGTGATTCTCCCATTGTTTCCTGTGTATGTCGTCACTGCTGGAAACTTTTGGAAAAATCTGAATAGCATTGTATATATGTGTAAGTCAGATATTATTTTCAATTTAACACTTATTGTTTTGGTCTTCTTGGTTGCATCGCATGTAATTATTTTATATAAAACAATATCTACCTCCTAATCATTATTTTAAAGACAGTGGCTTCTACCTTGTAGAGTAATGGAGTTTGGCAAGCTAATCCAAGCAGACTCCTGCAACAACAATGTGCTTTAACACTCAGTCTCCCACTTACCCTTAGGCTACTTTCTTCATATATTATGCAACATACAAACATTTTATGCCAAATTGATACGCTTCTAAACAATAATCAATCAGCATTTTAGCCAAAACCACCACCAACACCAACCATGACAGCCAAACATTTTATTTCTGTAGTCTCATAATGTAAATGATTAGGACACTTGAAAACATGTTTCTGAATATTCCAAAACAAAATCACCTGCTGGTCTACTCCCCTGGCTGGTAGCTCACTGGTAACCCTGAATATACGTAAGTGTCATAAAACAGAACTCATAATAACAAGCAGGGTGACCTCAAGTGGATATGTTGGATTACTGCAACTTAGGACTACTTTCTTTAGTCTTCAGAGCAATTTTATTTAAATTTCCAGTATCAGTATAGCACTGAATAGTATAAAGAAGGAAATGCAGAATTAAATTAATATGAAACTCAACAAAATAAACACAAAAATATACATATTTCTTACATACATGTTTCTGTATGTGTGTGTATACCTATACATACATATGTATACACACACATACAGAAACCCCTCCCCCCAAAAAGATAAGAAAGTTACAAAATTAGTAAACTAAAAAATGAATGATGAATACAAGAAAATGTAAACAATAATATCGTGCAGTTAGGTCTGAGGTTAAGTCTTCCAAGCACATGTCTGGCTCCTCATATATAGTCAAACATATAAAGCAATAACTTTTCTACATGTTCCCAAAAAGGGAGCCAAATGCAATCAAATGTATTACTCGCAAATAATACTTTATCTTTTCTAACCTCCCAAAATGCAGTGCATCCTGAATCCAGTGAGTGTGAGATGGGGGATCAGAATTCTTCCAATTAAGCAGCGTCAAACGTCTTGTGATAAAAGTCAGGGAGGCAAAAAAATCTAATTTGTATCTTGGTATACCTGTTGCCCCAGGGAGTACCCCAAAACTGGGAATCTCACCACCTCAATTCAACCTCTGAGTTGATTGCTGCGGTTCACTGAGACACTTGTTCGCATGTTCAGCCAAGAATACACACTGAATGAAACCTGTTATGATACTTTAATCCTGGGAAGGAAGGCGAAAACTAACTGTCATCATGAATCTAGTTCGACTAGCAACCAGCAAGCATAAACATTAGAACCTAAAATTTGGCTTTCATTCTATAAATTAGACTTTATCTCATCCTATGTCCTGCAGATTTATCACTACCCTTCTACAGTGAATTATATCACAAAGGGTCTACAGCGACAACTTCTTTTTGCAGGTTGGGTGCCATTACACAGCAGACAAACAGACACCCTCGTCATTTTAGTAGCACCCATTCACCTTCCAGACAAAGAGAACAGCCAGGGAAGCTATCATAAGAACGCTCAGCCCCCAAGGGCACCATAATAAACTGTTTCAGACATGCCTTGTTTGTTCATGATATGAATGCAGATTTTTTTTGTCAGTGTTTTGAAGAGCATTTTTTGGAGAGTAGAACTTTCTCTATTTAAGGGTAAGCTTTGAGTTCAACGACAATATCTTAAAAAGGCCAAGAATTTAAATGATATGTTATTGAGACTTCACGAAAAAAAAAAAAAAAAGAGCGGCATGGATGGCCAAACATCCAGAAATGTTTGTGGGATCATTCTGCTCCTTCTGTCCTATATGTGGCTTAAGAGGAGGAGTTGTTTTCTCAGGACCTTTACCAAAGGGCTGGAATTTAGTGGGACAAGTAGGCTGGCTGCTCTGCCTACAGGAAGAGAAGAAAGGGGGAAAAAATGGAAAAGAGGGAGGGCTGAGTCGGGGTTTGGAAAGGCCTTTTCCAGCCCTTCTACTCTTTCAATTTATAGGTCCTCCATACTCACACCCACATACAGGCACAGACACACACACACACACACACACATAGACAGCAGAGCCCAGTAGACAAAGTCAGGATGTGACATCATCTACAGGAAGAGAAGCCAAACAACTTTTTCTCCCTTAACTATTTTGTCTGTGCTGCTGTTGGAGCCTCTCGGTCTGTTGGAGCCTCTTGGCCGGCAGAGGCATAAAGGATCCAGAGGAGCTAGAATAGGGCAGAGCAGCTGGCACTGTCCTCCACAGGGAGTTTAAAGTCAAGGGGTCCGGAGCCTGAATCCTCACTGAACTTCCCACGACTTTCCACCACATTCCAGATCCTCCGCAGTAGGATTTCAGCCAGGTACAGTGCAGACAGCTTTTTCCATTCTGTAATCCCTTGTTTTTGATCTCCCTCAGACTCTCCTTTTGTTTCTGCTAACAGAAGCTAACATCTGCTTTGTTTCTGTGACTTGCATTGCTTCCTTTTTTTCTCTCTCTCTCTCTCTCTCTCTCTCTCTTATTTATGTGTTGGGTCTTGAGAGGACTTTTGTTTTGGTTGCAATGTCAGAGGCAAATTCCATAACAAACATGAAAGTATGCCAAAAGTATGTGATACGACATGCTTCAGTCCGGGGCTGTAGAGGCATGCAGGGAGACGTAAAGTGATCAGAATTAAAGTCACTCTGTCCCACATGCTTGTACCTTTTGTACAAACCATTACTGTCCTCAGTAGTGTCCAAATTTAATGTTTGTCTGGAACTGTGTTTCCCTGAATCGAGTACTGAGTGAAACACTGTCACTATGATCCTTCCTCAGAAGTCCTTTTGTTATGGACACATTCAGAGCTATCTCATGACCACGTATTCAGACTCCCCCAGTGGTGAGTTTTGTGACCGTGAAAGCTAGTGGAAAGAAAAAGTACCCTTCTCATATGTCAAATGCTGTTAAATCATCACTGCTTCCTCAAATTCATAAGAGTGAACAGGACCCAGCAAAACTTTAAGCTTAACAGACATGTGAGGAGTCTTCTGAAATGTGATACTCAGTCAACACAAAGCTCAGCTTGGTCTATAATGTGAGCATAGATGATAATGCAGAGACAGAAACTTCTGCAAATTTAAGTCACAGGGAAACAACCACAGGAAATGTTGAGGCCGGCTGTTCAAAATGGGACACAAATGCGGATATAGTATCATGTTGCAACCACGGTCACTTGGATGTGACTGAAAATCTGTGGAAGCAACACATGCTACAGCCTAAAGGATGCACCTAGACTTTATTTCTTATAAACTGCCCACCTTATTTTCCCATAATAACCTACTCAGTTAATATTCAGATGCTAATATTTATGTTTTATTATCATAACAATTAAGGCAGTGGATCACATAACCATTCAGTGAGGTCATGCTCCTGATTAGTGTGTATTATCTGCCAGATGGTTAATAGCTATCAGGAGAAAAAAATCATCTGTCAGTAATGTATTGGTTGTGTTTCATATCCCAAGACTCGTTTCCCAGAGGTGGAACTGACAGTCTGTGTTTTTCATCAGTTGTCATGTTCAGTGTTTTTACACCAAACTTAATGTTTGGTTGCCATAGCATCTACCTGAGCAAAGAGACCATTGTACTGTGGACCTTTTCTCTCACAGTGCTCTCTAGAATTGCTTAATCTTTAGTCAATTGCAGCATGCCTTTCATTTTCTCAATTATGCTTGACTCTAACGGCCTGAACTTTGCCACAACTGACTGTGGCTATTTTTATCAATGGGTGCTACTAAAAATCTTGTGATAAGGTCATTTTGGTCATACAGAGCAGTGGAGGCAATAATGGCACATTTGGGATGAACTCACTGGTTTGTCCCTAGTTGGGGATACAGTTTTCTGTGCAGTATGTACTTTGGCCTACATGACTCATTTTAATGATGTAGTTGTAGTGAATTTTAATGTCATGCCTACTTTGCGGTTTTTATGGAAGATGTTTTTTTGTTTTTTGCAAAACCCCTTCATCTGACAGTGCTATGTATGGTTTTATACTTATACCTTTGATGTTTTGGTCATATGCAAATTGTGGTCCTTCTGACCTAAAGCAGTGGATTGACAGGAAAGGAAAAAGACTATGACTTCTCTTGTTGTTCTGCTTCACAGAAACGTCCCACCATCTGAAAACAAGAGCTCCCTGCAATCTTTACATGACAGACGCTGACCCCCTGTGACCTGATTTCCGAGCTGAAACCAGCCTGGTTCCATCTCTCAGGAAGGTCACACTTTATCAAACCCCAAACTAATTATTATTCTGGAGAGCTTATTCTCCCCTTATCTCAGGGGAAACGACTGAGTCAATGGCGTTGTGTCTTGGACAAGTGTTCAGCAAAGACAAAACATTCAGGCCAAGAAAGCGGTTTGAACCGGGAACCCAGCGCTTTGAACTCTACAAGAAGGCCCAGGCCTCGCTCAAGTCCGGCTTGGACCTGAGGAAAGTGGTTCAGCTGCCGGAGGGAGAGAACATCAACGACTGGATTGCTGTTCATGTGGTGGATTTCTTTAACAGGATCAACTTGATCTATGGCACAATGAGCGAGTTTTGCACCGAGCGCACCTGTCCTATCATGTCTGGGGGGCTGAGGTACGAGTACAGATGGCAGGACGGTGACGACTACAAGAAACCCACCAAGCTGCCCGCTCTCAAGTACATGAACCTGCTGATGGACTGGATAGAGTCGCTCATCAATAATGAGTATATCTTCCCCACCAGAGTAGGTGTGTGAGGAGTCTGCAAATGAAGGTGTCAGACTATTATTGAATGTGTAACCTAATACATGATTGATTTCTGCCTGCACTGATGTTGTGCTTCATCAATGCTGAAGTGTCAGCCTGGGGTGCAGTGCTGTTCCCCTTCATTAACATCTCAAATGGGATGATAAAGTTCAAGCAGAGGTTAATTAAACAATAAGGTTTGACATTTAGAGGAGATTGAACGGGTGACTGGTGTTATTTTATCTCAGCACCAGATTTGACAATCAACATTTATTAGAGGTGAGAATTTCATGCATAATGGAGGAGTGAGCTCAGGCTCAGCGATTAGCACTGAAACCACAAGGGCACTGTGTTTGAACCAATCAGGAGCTTTTGCATGATTTTCTTCCGGGAGCTCTGGTCTCCTCCTACAGTCCATAGACATGCAGATCAGGTGAAATGAAAACTCTATGTTTCCCATAGGTGTGAAGGGATTTAATCTATTTGTTAGCCTGTGATAGATTGGCAAGGTGTTTCCCTACCTTTTTCCCAATATGTGCACAATCCTCCATGGCCCTGAGCAGGAATAAATAGGGACAGAAAATGGATGGATATATTAATCACAAGACGTTATGGCAATGTGTTATAGTGCAGTAGTTCCCAGCTTTTTTTTGGTCCAGCGTGCCCCCACAGCCCTTTCAGAAGTACCCCTCATTAATGTGCCAAGGAATTGTTTGATCGTTTTTCCCTTGTGAGAAAACACAGCAGCTGTGGTGGCTTCCTGACACATCAATCCATACAAGACATAGTGATCCTGCAATTGGCATGTTTAGGCCTTGTTTATTTTCTTTTTTTCCCAGTAGTTTTGATCAATTTTATGTATGTTTTACTACCACTCGAAGTGACTTTTCTGATATATGAAATATAGAAAAGATTTGGCTCACACCAATTTGTAATCTTAGTTGTGTCTTCATTTTCCTCCTAAACACAAATAAAAATTTTTTTTTAAAATATATATTTTCTATTTTGTCAAATAGGCTGAGCTTCTCCACAGTAACTGCAGAGGTACATGTACCTCTGGCTGAGAACCACAGCACTGCACCTTTACTTACAAATATACAAAAGAGAGTATTTCAGCTACAAGAGGCTTTTGTCAGTTCACACAAAACACTGAGACAGAAACAGGTCCTAGCTTTACTCTTTCATGTCCACTTTTATCAACTCAGTACCTGAAAAGTGGTTGTGCTTGGAATTACTTCTTGTCAGTGAAATATATTGTCCATGAAAATCCGATTTCATTAACATACTGACAAGTGCTCAAAGATTGATGCTGTTGAGATGAAATTGTATTAGTTACAGAATATTATATCTATTATATGATGGTTCAATTGTAGAAAGTGATTACATTTTTATCTCAGATCTAATCAAACTGTTTCTCAGGTAGAAGTCTCTTGATTTCTAACACTTGTCTCCTGTCTTCATTCTAGGTGTACCTTTCCCCAAGAACTTCCAGCAGGTGTGCAAGAAGATCCTGAGCCGTCTCTTCAGGGTGTTTGTGCATGTTTACATCCATCACTTTGACAGCATCTGCAGCATGGGTGCAGAGGCCCACATCAATACCTGCTACAAGCACTACTACTACTTCATCTCAGAGTTCAACCTCATTGATCACTCTGAACTGGAGCCCCTGGTGAGACACTAGCGTGACCTCAGATGTGTGAGGGTGAGGACAGGAAGCAGCAGAAAGAGGTTCAGATGGATGTTTTGTATTGGGAGGGTTGTCAGTATCACTCTCATAACTGTCAGTCTAGCAGAAAATATCCTGTCATCTATAACCTTGTTGTGCAGCATGTTCGGTGAGGTTGAGTTTTATCTTCATGTCAGTGTGTTTTCCCAGAAAATAACAGCAGTTTTTGCCTACTGAAGCAGCACCCTATGATAATAATGTTCCATTTGACACTAGGAATGGAATCAGCATTCACTTCTCCCCCCAATTTTCCATCATGAAGTCGTTAACTGCTTTATAGAAAATGGTTTGGTTTGAAGCAACAACCCTCAAAAGAGAAGTTGCTGACTTTGTGCAGTCATGTAATGAGTTTGTATAGTTGTTGCTTTTCTCCAACAAAGGGACCTCCATCCCATATAAGCAGATGGAGAATGCTGCTCCGAGCGTCAGTAAAAGGCTTCAGTTATCATCATTATGAAGCCCGGACTGTGCAATCCCCCTCCCAAAGTGAAACAGAGATGAGACATTTATGTCAACACACCGCAGAAAAGATACATCTTGTAAACAGTTTTATTGTCCCACCTTTAGTACCTAAGGCAATCCTTTTTGTTGTTGGTCTTATAGGAACAACAGCTTTCATTCTCAAGAAAAGAAATTATGTTCTTCAAGTGTAGATTGCACTTCATAGCAAGCAATCATCTCCTCATACGAATTTATTATGTTCAACATGTCCTTTGTTTTCTTTCCCTACAGAAAGAGATGACAGAGAAGATATGCAATTAAACAGAACCACATGGACAAAGGAGTTTACATTTTGGCATTATCTGAGCCCCGTGAGAAATGATCGGCTTCAAAACACTCAAAACAAAGAACAATTTTACATAAAGTTGAGTGCTTTTTTAGGTATAACTGGGAGGGTCCACTGACGTACCACACTTCTTCAGGTGGCGGCACTGTGCCTTCACAGAGGTTTTTGCTTACAGTAATTACGATGGTTGATGCCATCATTATAGGACTTTGTGTTTATAATACTACATCTCCTGTACTCATGCTTGTTCTTTCTTCCTGTGCATGTTTATGTTTGACCTTTTTATATACAGTGTTGTCAGTCCTATTTTGCTGAATGAAGTTTGTTTCCATTTCATGTCATTGTTTTTATAGTTTGAACATAAGAATTCAGCATAAAAATGATCAGTGTTTTTGCAAATGTTTGCAAAATGTTTTTATGTATTGCACTGCACCACAACAATATGTACAAAAACATTGGGTCATGATTTTGTTTTCATTATCATTCATCATTATTCTGCATCACAGAAGTGAAAAGAACAAGATGAATACATATATCATTCTTTTAATAGTATATTTGATTTTAAGATTTAGCCTGCTACACAGGCCAAATTTAGTTTCTGCCCAAATCCAACACAGACAAAGACAGATTTCACCAGATAAATGTAGACAGGGATAAACCATGAACTGCTAAATAATAATGATGAAATATTGTAGGCATGTGGCGTGAGTCGTACTTCCTCTTGTCAGTGCTGACCTGCCAAACCTCTAATATGCATGCGTAAATACGGGTCACCATCATGCACAAAATATCCCTACTACGTGGATTTGGGGTGTGGCGGGGAATCAAGCCAGGTGACGTAACTGTGGTAGCTGTATTCTCGACCAATGGGAGAAGTAGGTATGCAGAAAGGGGTGGGGCAATTGTCTGTTTATGTGGTTTCCCGCCCTGTACGTCACTAACTGTCTGATCGATGGATCTCAGCTAGCAATGGATGCTAACATCAGCTGTCCGGGGCTCTGACGGAGGGGAGTTGGCTGGTTTGGACACTGAGTCCAGGTTAGAAGGGTTTGTTGCATTCATATATTCGTTTTAACGAGACCTGACCGGTCTCTAAACACAAACCAGCGATTGGACGTTAATCGGTAGGACAAGATAGCTAAGGGTTCTTGCTAGCTAGCTCAGGCTAATGACAATAACATAACGTCCGATTGCACAGTCAGCAGCTAACTCTAGTTTTTCTACTCGTTACTTAACATTAGCAGCTACTTCACATTAGCAGTGCTAATGTGAAGTAACGACGTGGCTATTGTTAGCTGCAGTACTGGGTACACATAGTTTCATAAGGGCTTCAACAGTAAGCTAATGTAACTTACTATGACTTTCTTAACACTAGGTGTTATAGTTAAATGCTCACGTCTTTAACAGCAGTCCAATGCATTCACTTACGTAGCTATATTTCACTTGGCAGAAGGCTAAAGCTAGACCAGCTTAACAGACTGGACCGTCTGCAGATTTTCTTTCACTTAATAACAGCAACTTAACCGAAAAAAAAAAAAAAATGACACTCGGGTGTGAAAGGAGGAGGAAACCTCATATAGAAACCTTTTGTACACGTCAAGTTACCGTTTCATGATGCATGAACTTCTGTTTTTTTTTTTTCTTTTTCATTGTTCAAATTCTTTGACCTGCCGCCACTTTGAATGACTTGTTATCGTGTATATTTATGTCTCTGCTGATGCAGTTTGTTCCAGACCAACTTAGTGTTTGTGATGTACTCTCAGTTGGCAGATATGGTGAGGCACAGCATGATGACGGAGTTGCAAGCCTTCCAGCACTCTCTCCAGGTAGGATATGAACTGTTAATACTGGTGATTTCAAAACCTTTAACCTTTAACTGGTCAAACATGTTGTTGAGATACGATCAGGCTGCCAGAAAGTAGTCCACAGACTGTCAAGGTTACCAACACAGACATGTTGTAGACACAAGTTTCATCACTGTCATGCACTATGACTGGTTGTGTAAATGCTTCTGGTAATACCCAGGGTGAGGTAAGGCCTGTCATTGTGTTTCCTGTATTCTCATCAGGCCACTGTTATGGCAGCTTGCCACAGGGAAAGATAAGCATCGGTTGTAAAGAGAAGAAAGAAAAAGAAGGTTTTATCAACTATATGTGTTAGTCTGCTGTAGACTGTTAAATAAGTATTTTAGAAAGTTGGGGGAAAATTAAATTTTTCACTCTTAACACTAAGATCAAAGTGTGACAATTATGTATTCTTCTCATATTTTCTCTACTGTACCACCCACCTGATTTGTCTGGCAACTCTCTCACTTTCCCTCCCTCTCTCTGTTACAGGGTAACTCCCTGGCTGTGGGCCCAGTGGGGCAGAGCTGCAGGGGGATTCAGGAGAACGGGGTCGCTTCAGAGGACAGACAGCACCTTTCCCAAGGCCCAGCAGGTGCAACAGCTCTGTTATTCAGAACTACTCTGGAGCTACTGAAACTTATGGAACATATAGTAACACACTGGCAAAGCCTGTACTGTTTTAACTAATTTGCTTGCATCTCTGTGTTGCTGCAGACATTGAGAAAAGCCAGCCAGTGAACATCCCAGATGCAGCTAAAAGAAAGAAGAAGAAAAGAACTAGAGCAACAGACAGCTTCACAGGCACCTTTGATGGTAATGAAGCTGTTATTATTGTGAGACATACTGTACAGTATAAATGTCAAAAAGAAATACCAAACACGTACTACATGTCTCATGTGCCACATTTTCTTCAGATCTCTACAAACTGACAGATGAGGTGCTTGGTCAGGGGGCTTATGCTAAAGTTCAAGGATGCATAAATCTGCAGAATGGACAGGAGTTTGCTGTGAAGGTGAGTAAAGATATTTTGTAGGCAACACTCTACAAAAGGTAGCAAAGAAAGACATTTATAACATTTTGTCATTATGACCGCTTGTTGGATGCAGTTTCTCAGAGTTTTTAAAAGGTTGTTCTGTACTTTATGGTTTTTAGGATGTAAAACGTGTCTTTAGGAAAAACTGGCTTGTGTTGTACCTGATGGAGAACCTTTGACACAGAAAGTTGTGGAAATAGTTTTAGATACGTTTATTTGCATAAATAATGCAAGGGTTATCAAACCCACTGAAATGTTCTTACATAAACTCTTAGGCTTTTTCTTAATTTGAAGTTTTTCAAAGTTTAAAATATAAAACAAATTAATAAACTCTGGCACAATGTCTAAATATGCATTTTTGTATGTAGGTTTGTTGAGCACACATGCTCCTACAACAACACAGTGTTTAGTTAAACTCAAAGATAAAACAGTTTTTAACAAGAACAGACAGAATCGCAAACAGAACATAATAATACACAATCAAAAGCCGGCTGTTGTGTTTAATACTGTGAAATCAAAATGTTTAGATTTTTATTCTTATAGTGTTCTGTCTTTGTTTTACAAAGATCATAGAAAAGAGTGCAGGACACAGCCGCAGCAGAGTCTTTCGAGAAGTGGAGACTCTCTACCAGTGTCAGGGAAACAAGTGAGTGCATTTAGTGTGAGAGATTGTTAAATTAAAACCAACACTGAAGGAAACTGATTCTAAACATTGGGAAATATCTTGATCCAGGAACATTTTGGAATTGATCCAGTTCTTTGAAGACAGCTCCCGCTTTTATTTGGTATTTGAAAAGCTGCGTGGAGGTAAGCATAAATGCACAACTCAACAATTACACCGTGTGCATACACTTAGCTTTTTCAGATGACTCCTTTTAATTAATGGACTGATTGCTGCAAGTGATTGTCTTCTCTTCCTTCAGGCTCCATTCTTACACACATCCAGAACCGAAGGTACTTTGATGAACTGGAGGCCAGTAAGGTGGTCAGGGACATTGCCCAAGCTCTGGACTTCCTACACACAAAAGGTAGGTCAACATCCAAACAGCAATCCTATCAAAGTCCAAAGAGAGAAAAGCTGTGGATTTTTTAATATTTTTTATTCTGTCATGGTGACAATGTGCTTTTCTGCAGGCATTGCCCATAGAGACCTTAAGCTGGAGAACATCCTTTGTGAATACACTGATCGCGTAAGTGGCTTTCAAAGGACAGGAAGCTTTCAGAAGGACATTAGCTGCTCCTAGAGGTATAGAGTATAATAGTATAATAATAATAATGTTTTCCTCCATCTTTCTACTCAGGTGTCCCCAGTAAAGATCTGTGATTTTGACTTGGGAAGTGGAGTGAAGCTCAGCAGTGCCTGTACGCCCATAACGACTCCAGAGCTCACCACACCGGTAACAGTCTAGTTTTGAATTCATGGGACAGACACACAAACAGAATCAATCAACACTTACTTGACTCTTCCGGTGCGGTTTTTTTTTTTTTTTTTGCGTTCTCTTAGTGTGGCTCCGCAGAGTACATGGCTCCAGAAGTAGTGGAGGTGTTCACTGATGAGGCCTCCTTCTACGACAAGCGCTGTGACCTTTGGAGTCTCGGGGTCATCCTCTATATCCTGCTGAGTGGCAGCCCTCCCTTCACAGGCCACTGTGGCACCGACTGTGGCTGGGACCGAGGAGAAACCTGCAGAACCTGCCAGGTACGCTCGCCCGCTCAGCCTCTGCGCTCGCTCAGTGTGTATCTTACCTGACATACAAAAGGTAAGTGTTCACTTCCTATAGTGTTTACAGCTCAGAGGTGCAGTATGCTTCCCCTGTTGCCATCCAGGAACAGTGTTATTTCACCGTGTCACAATAATATTAATATGTCATAATATTACTGCTTCTGCTAGGGAAGCTATAACATGTTTTTGTGTTTTACTACAAGCCACTACAGCCTGTCATAACACTTATTTATTTCTGGGATTACTACAAGTATCACTTTGGTACCTAAGATCTAGCTTAGTGTCCACAGCAGATGGTTCATATCACTGTCAGAAAAATGGGGGGTGTAGACATGTAAGGTTATAAAGATACAGCCTGCTAGTGTTTTGATATTACATAATCGTTATGTAATAAAAAGTTGATGCTGTAGCCTTATTTACCTATAGACAAAGAAAGTTTAAAATAGCTGAAATGATTAGTCAATCAGTTGATTGACTGGAAATTAATTGGTTACTATTTTCTTCTGTTAAAACAGGAATAAACTGGAATTCAGAATTTTTATAGTATAATCAAATAAACAACTTAGAAAACTGTATGGCTTTCCCCCCTATAATTTGATAGTTTGAGTTATGACAATATACTGTAGATTGATGGCAAGGAGGGGTAGAGAGGATGTTATGCAAGGCCCCCCGGTGCAATCAAACCACCAACGTTGCAGTTACATACTATGCATATGGTGTAGTTATTAACAAGACGGTATATCAGCTATAAAACTGTTTGCCTGCCTGGTCAGGCTGCGTTCCTCAACAGTAAACTTAGTATATGTGTCTCTTAGTTTGGTCATATCTAATCTAAGTGTATTCTTTAAGACATTAGCCACAAAAAATATGTGTGTGTGTAGCTTGATTTGGCTGTGACTGCATCTGTACTTATGGACATTGTTTTCTATTGTTGTCACCAGAGTCTGGTTTTAATGTTTAATCTCTTGGCTCAGGAGTCACTGGAGGAGCAGCATAACTGGTGACTGATGTGTGCTTCACTTTAGGAAACATACACACATGCTGGTTTCAAACTTTAGCATGGAGCATGTTTTCATTGTACTTCAGTTTTACAGGATGTTGTGTAATATTGTCTCCTCAGAGGCACCTGTTCGAGAGCATCCAGCAGGGCAAGTATGAATTTCCAGACAAGGACTGGGCTCACATCACAGAGGGAGCCAAGGATCTCATATCTAAGCTGTTGGTTCGGGACGCAACTCTGCGCCTCAGCGCTGCTCAGGTCCTCAATCACCCTTGGGTGCAAGGGGTGCGTATCATTACATCTGTGCTCCAGAATAGCTGTTTTGTACTTGGTACTCTAATATTATCTAATACAGGACCACTGTATCACTCATCCAGTGCTATTTTTACTTTAGTGAAAGCTGTGATTTGAAGTAAATTATTCTTTTTTTTTGTTTGTTTTGTTTTGTTTTTACAGAACGCTCCAGAGCGAGGTCTTCCAACTCCTCATGTTCTACAAAGGTATGACAGAAGCTTAGAAAGTCAAGTCTAATGTATTAATGAAGTTTATAAGGTGCTTTAAACAAAATTGTAGTATATTAAAATTCTTTACAGAGGAAGTAAATTCAGATTAACGCAATAGACTCAACACAACTGTATTATTATTATTTTTTGATAGGACAGTAGAGCTTATGTGTTTGTTTGTGTGAGTGAATGAGAAGAGGCAGGAAGAACACAGTGTGCTGTGGGAATGCGTAGATGGGTAAAAACCTTCAGCTGTCTCTCACGTCCTCTTTTGCCTCCTCTGTTCTTCCAGGAACAGCAGCACCAAAGACCTGACCCTGTTTGCAGCAGAAGCCATCGCCTTCAACCGGCAGCTATCCCAGCACGACGAGCAGCAGGAGGACGTCGGAGCAATCATGTGCTCCATGAGGCTTTCTCCTCCTTCCAACTCTAGACTGGCCCGCAGACGGGCGCAGTCCAGCTCCTTGCGCACCAGAGACTTCGCTCCCACATCGGACGACCTCGCAGCCTAAAGGACCAGCACACGGCCCCCTCGTCGTGATTTCTGACTCATTTTATCCTCGGCCTGCTCCTTGTGTGTGTTGTTTTTTTTTTGTTTGTTTTCACAGGGAGCCTTGTAGGATCAGCCACACAGTATCAGAGGTGACTAACTGTTCTTGGTCTTAAGGCTCTTTCCCATGGCCAGTAATCTTATTACCTAGACAGAGTTTGAGCACCAAGGGGACAGTTAATCCTCGGCTACCGCCTCCTAATTGAAAACATTGTTGAAACTCCTGAGATTTGTCCAGGAATTGTTTTAAGCTGCCTGATTTTTAAACAAGAACTGTTTCATTTGAGGGTTTACTTTTACAGTCTTCGCAGAAACCACTCTTAATGCCAGCAGTTGTATTAAATATCTAATCAGTACATATCACTATCAACACAGCATTAAGGGGGTTCAGCACAGTTTTGCCACTGTTGCTGACCTAATGCAATATTATCTAATTTTGATATATTTTATTTAAATGCTACTTATTGTTTCTCAGTCACTGGAGGAAAGGGATGAGCTTTTTTTTTAAGCGTGTGAGTGTATGTGATTTGGTGTGTGTGGTTTAAATGATAAAAATGGACTACACTTAGAGGAGACTGTCCATCTCTGGAAATGGGCTTTTCTCCATTTGACCGTGATTCTTGTGGAGGCTACGTAGAACTTACAGAACGTGCAGGAATGTGAATGATTGAAGTTAGAGAAATACCCCTTTGATCAAATTCTTTTGTATTTCTTATCATTTCTAGCTTCCACTTCAAAACAAGCTACCTGTAGCACTTATGTACTTTAAAATAAGTCACTTATTTAGTTCATCTGAAAGGGAGAATATTGTATCATAAATAATATGTTTGGTCCAACCATGTGAATTTGACACCTGCAGTAATAATTATCTTTTAAGGGGTTTTAACAACGTTTTATCCTCACGAGAGTCCAGCATTACCTCAGCCTCTTTTTTGCACCACGTCTTTGCACGTTTTGTACTGTACAAATGTGACCCCATCCCATTTCTTATTGATTTAATATCTCGGTGTTTGTAGTCTGAATGATTTTGAAATGTGAGAATTGCATTTGTTTTGGTTGTATGTAGCTCATGAGAGTTAAAGTGGGTTTGTGAATAGTTGATGTTACACTTTGTAGTAAGATAGAGGATTCCAAACTGGGGTTGAAGGGATTTATTTTTATACAAGCATTTGTACGTTGTTTAGTTTTGTATCTTTGGTTCTGTGACTGGTTCTAAATTTGCTGATGGAAAGAATAATGGACTAACCATGCTAAGACTTCTCTGTCCTAGATTTTTTTTAGGTCCATCAAGTTGCTGATGTTTACTTTTGATCCCTTCTTTAAAGAAATATTTTTACTTTTTTAATTGTTAAATTAATTGAGGACCCCTTCTGTGTTTGAATGGAGTCACCAAAGGCAGTCTATCACTTCTATTTCCCCTAACACTTTATGTGTTGCCCGCTAAATGACATGTCTCCTGATTTCACACTGTTGCCATGGACACCTCATCCCTATAGCAACTAAAGGCCTTCATTGGCTGGCAGGAATTGACTGCTCAGAGCTAATACACACACATTAGGAAACAGCCACTTGCTATGTTAAAGCCCTCTCACTCCCATTATGAATCATAAAAGGACTTGTAATGGCATCAAATGAGATACAGTAATTGGTGTGCAATTATGGAGTCCCATTGAAATATGTCAAAGCTCTGATGGGGTCCTATGCATAATGCTCTTACTGTGGAGCATGTTTTCACTGGTATGCTGTGTTCTCAATAAAAACATCCTCAACATCTTCGCCTGTGTGATTTGTTGTCAAGTAGGATTGAGACCCCAGAGCATTGCCTCCAATAAACAGCATGAACAGGACACATGAACACAAAGCACTATTAGAAAAGTGATTGTTTTTCATTACATGATGTAATTGTAATCAGTAAGAAAAAAGATAATTAAAGGTTAATCGTATCTGGTAAAATGAAGCATTAAGTTTAACTGCGATAATAATGATGCACTGGATATGTATGTGAAAAGAGGACAGGAGACAGAGTCTAGACAGGATAAAAGGAGTTTTTGAAATTATTAAAATAATTAGAAGGCAAAGCCGCAAACACTCACATTTGAGAAGCTGGAACCATGAAATGTTTGGAATTTTTGCTTAAAAAATGACTTAAACTGTTATCAAAAAAGTTGGCAATTTTCTGTCTATCCACTAATCAGTTAACAGACTAACAGTTTCAGCTGTACTTAATTATATTTGATCAACTCTTTGTATGTTTTGTATGCGAAAATCTTAATTTGTAAAGTAACTAGTGAAGTAAAAAGTACCATATTTCCCTGTAGTGGAGTAAAAGTAGAAAGTGTCATGAAAAGAAAAGACTCAAGTACCTCAAATGTGTACTTTGGTACAGTAGAAGTAAATGTAGGCTACTTGGTTACATTGTACCGCATAACACATGTACTTTTATCATTATTTAAAAACTGATTTAAAGAAACAAGAAGCAGAAGTAACATTCAAGTGTCATCATCCTGTGTCTTTGTGTTTGCACTGATGCCTCAGAGATTTTTTGATTTGTTCAGTGCACACACATCGGTGCATCAGTTCAGTGCCGATTTGATTGTTCAAGAGCCCAGTAGCGCCCCCAGTGGCCCCTCTTCATTATAACACGTGTTGTGTGTGTGTGTGTGTGTGTGTGTGTGTGTGTGTGTGTGTGTGAGAGCAGCAGCGCGGCAGCTGCAGCTCACTTCGCTGTTCACCTGCCGGAGGGAGACAACACCTCCAGCTCCGCGACTCCTGCTCTACATGATGGACGGACAAACACCAAACTGGATTATGGGTCCGACCTAAGGTAAGTGACACTGAGAATAGCATAACTTAATAATGATGCTGTGTGGTTGTTTTCAGGTTTTCTTCTCAGTGCAAATTATCTGTGCAAGTCTGGCAGCGGGACCAGCAGTAAGGAAGATGTGGTTTTGTGATTATGTTTTGTTTTATAATGGCAGTGGGTGTTACTGATTAGTTACATTTATGAAGGAAATTCATTTTTCCATTTTGTTGTAGCATTTTAGGAATTACTTTGGAATGAAAAAATCAAATATCACAGAAACACGTAAAGTGTATCGAAGCTGCACAGCCTCTAAAACCTCACACATTTGCTCTTCCTCTTCAGCGCTCTCTCTCTCTCTCTCTCTGAGGCGATGAGTTCAGTGATCAGTCAGTCATGTGATCTTCATCTTCTCTGGGTCTCACAGAGCTCTCTATGAGACATGGTGCTACCTGAAAAAACCTCCAGACCATCTGCTCCCGAGAAGGTACCCAAGCAGCGCGCCCTGTGGCACCAGAGCCTGCCCTCCCCGGCCCTGTGCTGCGCCTGCGGCCTGTGCATCATGCTGGCTGGCATCAACATCACCCTGGTGGGAGCTTTCGCCTTTGGCACCTTCATCCCTACTGACAACCCCCCCATCATCATCGGGCCTCTTCTCTTATTGATAGCCCTGGCCTTCTTCACAGCCTGCTGTGTGGTCAGCAGGAGGCCCCCGGCCCACATGGTCCGCAAGGCGAAAGGAGGTGAGAAGTGGGGGCTGATGCGGATGGGGACAGCAGCGTTTGAGATGGAGATGAGCGAGCACACACTGCAGGACACTACGGCTGTTCAGCTCAGCCCCACCAACTCCCCCACCTCCTCCCACAAGTCCAGCTTCAGCCACAGGGACGACAGCGCTCCGCCTGGCTGTCAGGATGGAGCCGATGAGCTGCACGTATCAGAGATGTCTGACGTGGGTGTCACTAGAGATAACCCCATCTTGACCTCTGAAAGCAAGGAGAGCGCTCCCGCCTAGATGCTGCCCGCTCAGGACACTTCCTCTACGTAGCATGGACTTTCTTCTGCAACCTGGCTGTTTGAGTGCTTAATTGTTTTGCTGTTTGTGCAAGACCTCTCTCTCTGATTGTAGCTTATTTTCTGTCTTATGTTGTTGAATTTTTGTCCCTAAGTCCCAGGATGTACTTCACGTTGCCGCAACAGAAACAGGAACAGGAGATGATACCTTAATCCAAGTGCCTGTAGACTTCTTGCTGTACAAAACATCCACTTAAGGCAGATTACCCTGCATTCATTTCCTATGGATGGACTGTGTTTAGTGCTTGTCACCTTACATGTTGGGAAAGAAGATGAGTGTGTCCAGCCAAGCTTCTGTGAGCCATGAAAACTGTTCCTGTGTAAGCCTGGTAAATCTCAGCCACAGTTTTTCCGCACACTTTGACAGAACTATTATAATTTTTCTTTTTTAAATGCTTGCATCAGCTGCAGTGAGTGAGATCTGTGTCAAGATGGATATTCAGGAACAAATTAGTGAATGTGTACGTCATGTTGTAGTGCAGCTGTTAGTATGTTACTGCAGACGTCAATACATGTTTGGGGCACCTATACATTTTATAAATAAAGCTGAAATTTTGTTTGATTGTCACTTACATGGTACGCCTCTGTTTAAAAACTTCACTAAATCAATAACTGTGGCTTGGTGGCGGTTTAATAATTGAACAAGAACAGACTCTTTGTGTAGCATGCACAGAAACAAAGCCATGAAAAACACTAGCACATACATGTCAGGCTACATGAGAAAGGTACACAGGTTGTGGAGATCATTTATTCGTTATCTGAGGTAAGCCAGCGGCGGCAGTGCAAACAGCTCCTTCCTAACACGTTACCCATTACTTGGCATCTGACCCAACAGCTGCTGGCAAAGGCTAAAGCCCTGTTTACTCACCATTATACATGTGCTGTCCACAAACACAGCAAGGCACACAGTGTGATCCCTGCACACAACTTCAACCACTGGAAAAGATAACAGAACAGCCGCCGCCTGATGTTATTGCAGTCTATTTTGTGTGTGGATCAAATATGAATGGATACAGGCAGGCAGTGTCGGTGTCTGTATTTATCCAGTGAATCAGAAATACGACCGGTAGTGTTTCTATAAAGAGGATGACATGTCTTGGCAACCTGAACTTGTTATACTAAACTAGTAATGAGGTCATGTTGCTCTGAAGGATGGCACAGTGAAATTAATTTAGTGCGGAGTTGCAGGTTACTGTACTTTTGAGTCTCCACAGTTCTCCTACCTGCATTTTTGATCCTGTACGCCCACTTTGAGTGTAAATTTCACTTAAAGACCTACATGAATGAGACATGGTATTAAAACTATTTTTGTAATTCAGGACTTAACCTCTCATAACTGATCCCACCTTTGTTCACATTCACCAAGTCTCTAAGGCCTCGACTGGCTCTGTCTCTAGTGTATGGCACGCGGCTGGTGGCCTGCCAAGGCGGACTGGGACGTGAGGCAGCCACCTGGGCTGAGCGAGGGCCAAAAACCCTCTTCAGGATCAATCTCAGCCCAGTGGGGTCACTGGGATCATCACAGAAGTATGATTCCCACAGAAAGTCTCCAGCACTGGGGGTACCCTCTGGGCGAGCATGTGGGAGAAGTTTGCCTCGCAGGCTTTCTGGCAAACTTCTCCCACGTGCTCTGGGCAATGCAGGTCAAGACCACCAACAAACACACTGCTGTGACAATAACCATACTGAGGGTTTCTGGTCCAAGATCACCTGAGAGGACTAGCACAACACAACCAACAGAAAAGATATCAGAAGCCACAGTTGTTTAACGTGGGTTATTTCACCACCAACAGATTAAGCGTTACGGTATGAATGGCTACACACAGTAAATGTGTTGGCAATTATTCATAGAGTCAAATTTTCTTAGTGTCTAAAGTCCATGTATTGACAATGTGTGCTTTGAAAAGGAAGTTGCTGTTGTTCTTCATATTGATTATCACATGATTTGTCAAATAGTGCCGCCAGCGAAACTTATCTTTGATAATCCATAAATACATAAAACAGCTGTAATTCGCGAGGCAATCTTTATTTCATTCCACAGCACTCATTAAAGTAATGATTTGTGAATTCAATAATGATAGTGAGGCTGACAGTGAGAGCTGAGTGTTTCACAGAAGGCTGTGGCTGAAGCTATTGCTTTTATGCAAATAGCTCCCATTAGAACGAGGAACGTGTTCTGTGAGCGTACAATGAACTGGAATCAAATGCAACAGGCAGTTCGATAAATGATTATTCGCGGAGCTTCATCATTTGATTCAAAGACAAAAAATTACCCCCCCAAGAGTTCAGCTCCATTGACAGAGATCAAGCTACATCTAGTCTTATGACTCCACCTTGTGGAGAGAAGACGGTAGGCCCCATAAGTGCTCATGAAGAGCAAGAAGATGAAGGAATCCTTTAAAGTAATAAAACAGGAATCATTCATCCTGTAGCCTGGTACTTCAAAAGAAGGAATTTCATCAAGACAACAGGATGTCAGTCAGGGAATGTAGTTATTTTAAGACACATCCTCTTTGACTATCGATCACGCATTAATTAGAAATCTTGATAGTTTTAATAAGGTTAAAGTTGTATTATAGTTCAAGATATTCTCCATTTGTTCCATAAATAAAAATCAATTATTTCCAAATTTCAGTCATAGGAAAAATGCTCATGTACTTCACTGTCTCCAGTACTGAGTTCTGCCACTAGAGGGCAGCGTCGTCATTCACACGGTGTTTCCAAGCCAGGTGAAGATGGTCGTGTTCACCTCGGGGCACGAAGATGGGTTTGTTTTGATGTAGTCTTTGGCTTTGATATCATATGGAATCAAATTCAGTTTTAAATTAAATCTTACATGAACTACATTAAACTTACCTTACTGTACAAAGGTTTCACCCTATTATGAAACCTTTCGTCTTTTGGTCCAAAAAAGATCAGCCTCTCAAGAAAATACACTCAGTTGCAGTTTGTTAGTTTCACCTAGCTAAAACTAATGCAGTTCTACAATAAATCCTTCCCTCGTGAAGGTTATATTGTTCAGCTTTTACTGAAACTGTCCAGTTCAGAGAGGTGTTGAATCAACTTTGCTCATTTCAGAGGCTGCAGTTTGTGCTGCTGTTGAATTGTATTGCATTATACTGAGAGATGTTTCTAATATTTACCCTTATTGATGTAAATGAGAATTAGAAAAAACCTCTTAGTGTTATTGCAGGGCTGTTGTATTAGACAGCTAGGTGTAAACTGGCAACACAGTGTAGAATCCCTCAGCGAAAGTGCAGATTTAAAGTCGCCCTCCTCTCAAAAATGTGTTTTGCTTATTGTTACTTCACATGTTTGTTTGACCTTCACTGTGCAGAATGGTGTATGTGCAGAGTTTGACACTAGAAGGCTGTTTTCTCATTCATCTGATGAAGTTACCCTGAGCTCAATTTAAACCTCAGTTCTCAGGATGATTTTCTGATCACAGCTAGTTTGGAAGCCAATCGTGGTTCAATATGCAGCTTACACAGGCGTGATGTGGAAACGTGAAGTCTCCAGTGCACACATACTGAGAATTGACTTTTCAGTGAAGTAGTAGGCATCTAGTAGTTAAATGTCTGAAATGAAAATAGTTGCATATTCATGTCTTCTGGATTTTTCAATGAGGGTGAATGAGTAGATCTGATTTTAAGACTTTTTAGAATTACTGAGTGAATTCACTTTTTTGTGGAAAAATCACATCAGACACAAATTATTATTCAAAGCCGAATATGTTCTTGGAACAAGTCTTAATGGGAATATCCCAGTGAAACAAATAAAAAAACGTTAAATAAATTAATTAATTAATGAATGATGGAATGGAATCATCACCATTGAGTTTAACACAATCTCATTTTTATTTTCAATTCATAAAGAAGTTAAGTTCCTTAATGTTCATGTTTCTGTAAGTGACATGATGAACTCTTTAAGGCAGTGCAAGTTATGCTTATTTCCTCATTTTTGGTTGTTTGGATTGGTTGTCCCAATTTATACTTTCCCACATCCAAAGTGTGTTGGCCTTGAATGCATCACAGCCTCTAACTGCGCTTGTTCCAAGTGCCCGGCCGCTCTGCGCCGTCCTTGGGCCTCCTCCTGCCTGCAGCTCACAGCGTTGCAGAGGGATGGGGTGATCCTCCTGCGGCCCTGAACCACAGCCAGGTCGTCTCTGAACCGCTGCCTGAAAAATACATTTCCCACAGGTAATACACTATATTCCCAGATAACCAGACGATAGAACAATAGCAAGGTTACAGTGTCTTTGACCCCCAGTGTTTCATGCACGCTGAACTTCCTGTACACAGGCCCGGCTCATATCTGGTTTGCTCCTGCATCTTGTATGAGCCATTTGTCTTTCCATCCCACCTCTGTTGTTGGGTAAAACAGCTGCTTCATATCCCACCTCTTGAAATGAAGTGCCATTAATTCTATCTTTCTAGCTTGGTCTAATTCCTAATGACTGTTGACTTGACTATTGTAAAACAAATGATATCTCTGTCCTGTTGGAATAATCCTAATCTATTTCAATGTAAGGGGCCGTATTAAAATGACAAAAGGGGGAGGATATTTCCATCTCATGATGAATGTGCAAATGTCCACCAAAGCTGAATCAGACACCACATTTTAATGGCTTGATTGCTCGTTCATTTCTCGCCTCATTCTCTAGCAGCCCTGCTCCCTGCTTTTTAATGCGGAGCTGGTCATATTTTGTCCCAGATTAGTATAGACGCCGGCTGACAGTTGCCTCTGCTCAAGGTATTTAGAAGACATAATTCATTCATAGATCTTGAAGTGCTCCCATTTGTCATCCCCATTTTTTATGCTCAGTCTCTCTGCAGTCGCTCATTCCTCTGGGTGGTGGTGGTGTGTGTGTGTGCGTGTCAAGGGAGATGAGGGCCAGGGCAGTTTTCAGCTGATGTATTAGCTGGCATATGCAAGCAATGAATTATCAAGGAGGAAAAGGAGTCAATTATCCACTCCTAAAGAGGGGCCGGGCCTGTGTGGCCTAGGGGCCCCTTTCCATATTTACCAAATCATTTCACAGAAAGGTACCTGGGGAGGAGACAGTGAGCACACACACACACACACACACACACGCATGAGCACACACAATCGGCTTCGACCCTCTCCAGCTCAACCTTGCCCCCTCTCGTCACTCTCCTCCCTGCACATGCTCAGTGCCACCTCCTCGGTTAACAAGGACAGGCGGTGACGTTTTGGATCCGTATGGTAATAATCCATTTTATACACACCAACTCCTCAAACTGATTTCGGCTGAGCTGGAATAGCCTCGCCGTGACCGTCAGCCATTTTGCCGTGTCCCAATTCTCTCCCCTGACTCCCCTCGAATCAAAATGGGGCCCTGATTGACTGTGCCGCTCTGACTAATAGAGTGGATATGGTAGATGAAATACCCAGCACTTTCATTCCAAAGTCTCTTACCCCCTGTGTCCCCAGTCACTTTGCCTTGACATATTTTCAGAGATTGAGCGTTCTATCCTGTTTTTGATGAGGACAGGCTGAGACGAGGTGCACGCGGCGGTGGTAGTGATGCCTCAGAGCACCCGGGACCCTCGGACATGGGCGGCCGAGCTGACAGGGCCTCTGGTGACTGACGGGGGCTGACACTTAGGGAAATGAGGTCGTTAGACAGCATTACGAGTGAGCTGATAGCTCAGTAATGGGTTTTAAGTTTGGAATTTAACACAGAAGCCCACAGGGGATGGGTTTGATGTGCAGGCGGACAGGTGGGTTCCTCCAGAATAAAGACAGCAACTCTCACGGGCACCAGAGGGAACCGGCTTGGTTGAGAGGGGGAGAAAAGGGATGAGGAAAAGGAGAGAACAGTAGAAAGATGACGTGAAATGTTCTAAAAATAAGGCACACAGACAGTGATCATCTTTAACACAAAGAAATCAAGAAGAGGGTTTCAGGAGATGAGTGACTTTTGTTTTTGGTCCTGCCCTTCACTTCGGGCTTACTGAAAGAGTTCTGCTTTCTTTTGATTTGAATGTCCAGGCAAACCAAGTGAACGGTTATCTCCTCCATCCAGATGATTGTTCCTCCAAACTGTTTTAATTGCACAAGGTACTCATTTTTAAAACAATGAACATTTTCACACCATTTGTTATGTTTTGGAAGGTTTATAATTTTGCACGCTGTATGTACACAGCTTCCAAGCTGCCTTGAGTCTTAAGAAAGGGCATCTAAATATAGCGCATAACGATAACTCTTAAGTTATAAGACATAGGCTAATGCGTAAGGGTGTTAAAACCAGTGGGATAGTTTAGTGGAGATTAAGGGACGTATCAAAGACTTGTGTAAAGCTCCATCAAGAGCTGTGCGGTTGTTTGGTGGACATCTGCACATGCTTTTTTTTAAAAAAAAAAAAAGGGGGCAGGAGAGGCTCATAGAGCTTTGGCAGCCAGTGAGTGACTGATAATATCTCAACATCACTCCCATTACTCCTTTTGGCTGTGCTGTGAAAACGAATGGTCCACTTTACTGCTGCTGCGGACCTGGCCAGTTCTGTTCAGGAGGAAGATTTAGAGGGGCGTTATGGCCGTCCGGCGGAGGGCAAGACAACTCACAGGAGAGGATGAAATGGATGAGGTGTGGTAGAATGATGGCGGCAGTTTCATTCATTCCCCTGACTTAGTTTCGGGGAGATGAATCACGCTTGGCCTCTGGGAGAGGGTTATGGAGGGAAAAAGAAGGTCAGGTTTCCATGGCAGGATTTTTCAGTATAGAGCAGATGAGGAGGGTTGGCAATACAAATCAAGTCAAGAAGCTTCACAATGTGTTTCGGCTCCGTGTCCTGCAGGCATCTCTTTCACGGCACTCTAGAGAATACACACCGAATTCAACTTCATCAGACCAGTCCGACTGGTCAAGAAGTGATTTCTGGTTTATTAGAAGTAGACTTGTGTGTGTATATGTGTGCGTATGTGTGTGTGTGTATACTAGTGGCAATCTCACTCCTGTTTATTTCTAAAGTGTTAAGTATCTCTCACAAACTGCTGCTGCTTTAATCAGCATCTGTCAGGGAATTCATTATGCTCAAGTGAACATAAAGCCTTTCTTCAGAGTTGTGAAAAAAAACACAGAAAAATAACAGCCCCTTTCACTACCAGAGGTGTGGATGATCGCTGCAGCGGGCTTAAGTGACAGGTAAATTGCAGGTTAAGTGGAGAACATAGTCTTTTAACAAGAGACTCCAGGCTCCTGCAAATCCTCCTTAGTCTTTAATCTGAATACAAAAGGCAGGGGCGGGGGGATTAAATCTGACCCCTCAATGTTCTGTTTGTTCCAGACTCCACTCGAGGTCCTGCTGTAGCCAGCAGAAGAGTCCCAGGTTTGCATTTCCTTTTGTGCCATGTGGCGGCATTTAAAAACAACAGAGTCCACAATGCTGCCTCTTCAGTGGCTAACTTCCCCGGGACAAAGGAAGGCCTGGAGTCACCAGCTTTTCCAATCATATCAACTCTTATCGAGCTTTAGCGCAAGATTTAGTTTGTGTTCTTTTAAAAGGGACTGTTTATTAAATTGTGGATGAAACGCCACAACGCTGCATCATTATCGCAGTTCTGCTGTGGAGGAAAAAACAAATCCTTCTTTATTTAGCAGCAACGACGGTTAGAAAGAGGAGAAGGGGCCGGGGTGAGGCAGGCGGTTAGGGCTTGCCGAGAGAAAGGCGCTTTGGGTTGTCAACGTTTTAGAGGCTTAGAGTCAAACCTATCCGGGCTCAGGAGAGAGGAGTCTGGGTGTTAGGCAGGCAGAATGACTCCTGATAGAAGGAGTTTGCGGCTCAAGTCGAGAGGAATCGTCTTGGCTCCCGGATGAGGCGAGGACTAATTGATTCTCTGAAGTTTCCTGTCGCAGAGCCCGATTACAGGTATGACCGGATTAAAAAAGCAGAGGGAAAAAAACAAGGGATCTGGAGGAGGGAAATGGTAAAAATCAAAGAGAAAAGAAGATGAGGGCTGCCATAGACGGATCAGCATCGCTTATACGCATTGATGTGCTTGCTTTTGTGTGCATTTTGTTTGTGTGTGTGTGTGTGTGTGTGTGTGTGTGGGTATGTTCATGTGTACACACACTGGTGCAGCTGTGTTTGATCTCTATACTCAGTGGCAATCATCAGGTCACATTGCAAGGCCCCTTTCACCGGCGTGTTGCACAGGAGCACATTGTGTTGTAGCAGCATGCTTCCCCTAATCACTCACTTCTGGTTAACACGTCTCAAAGCCAGAGGCATGTGTCTCGCCTGCCCATAACAGTCCATGACAAGATTGAGTACTGAGGCATGTGGGAGCCATAGTGAGGCGGGCTCTAAGAGAGAAGCCTCCAGGAGAAGGAGAGTTAGGACGCATATCTAGACCTAAGCTGTCATGCGTGCGGCTGTAATGGCTTGTTTAGTGGCAAAGTCCAATCTAGGGCCCCAGAGAGCCATTATTCCTGGAGTATCGATCGGGCCCTACGGCCACCATAGCTCGGGCCCCTGTCCCTGATCCTGTTCAGTAATAAGCGTACTCATGTCAAGGTGGTAATTATCATTGATCTGTAGCCGCTGTGACAGGGCAGCGGCCCCTTGCCGTGATTCATACCCGACGTGGGGCTACTGGACTTGAGGCACCAAATCACCAATCTCATAGACGCATGCGGCTTCTGGTGGCACTGCCATGCCTGGTCCTGGAAACAAAGGAGTTAGGAGATGGATTTCAGTTTTGGGGTTTTTTTGCTGCTACTTTCCAGGTAGCAGTTTTGAACAATGCTAATTACCAGCAGGAGAGTCTTGCTTGGCATGTTGTCCCAGAACGCTAAAATGCTTAGGATTAACTCTGTGTTCTTCTTAGTTAGACAATGAAGTAGCCTGCAGAAAGTTAAATAAACCTAACTTTCTTCCTAGAAGTGTTCTCTCCATCTCCTCATCCGTTGTTGCTAATGTTGCCCCCTCTTGCTGTCCTTCCCCTGCGTTGGCCAAGATGCCCCCACCTCTCCCCGGGTTTTAAGCAGGGAGATCTATCACTGTTGATCTACCTCTGTGTGGTAACCTGCGGTGCAAAGCACAGTGTGTAGGGACACAATGTTATTGTGCATGCTTTATTACAATATTACCATTGTACTCACAAAGTACATGTCAGTATACCACAATATATGTGACTTTGTGTTGACTTTTTAATACATCTGCACAGTCAGTTTTTTGCCATGCTAATACCTTAACAGCTTTGGCATGAATCACCATGAGATTTTGTACAGATATTCATGGTCCCTAGAGGATGAAGCCTAGCGACTTTGGTGAACCCACTTTGTTGACATTGGCATTTAGCTCCACTTTGCCACCCAAGTACAGCCTCACAGAGCCGCTTTTATGTTGCTCTTTGACTTTTGCTTAATGTAGCCACTCATACAGTCTACAGAACAAGCTACGCAGAACTTCTGCAGAACCATGCAGAACTTTATACAGTTTACTGTATAAGTATATGGTTCTGCATTGGCTTTATTGGCACAGCTTTCACAGGCTATCTCTGATTGAATCTAATTGTGCTACATGGCTCATGGTAATTACAGTGACAGAGGCAAGTGAGGACAGGGAAACGGTGAGAGTCAGATAGGCAGCAGAGAGACAGACAGACACACAGAGAAATAGAGAGATGGTGGGGGTTTCAAGGCAGGCAATCAGTTTTCTTTTTGTGAGCGCTGGAGCGGGACTCGTGTCACCTGCAGACCAAACCCCATTTCCTCTGATTAAGTCCTCTGAAATATTCCATTTGTCAGTGTCACGGCCCCGGCGTGTTGCCACGGCGAGCAGCCAGCCGTGTCTGTTGACTGTGTCATTCTCCAATTTACATCAGACACTGACAACATCATCATGTTCATAATGTACCCTTGGCTTGCTCTTGCTCAACCCTTTGCTCACGCTCTTTATTTCTCTGCTTTTTTTTTTTGTCTCTCTGATGCACCATTCGCCCATCTGCGTCCTCGGCATCACAGCTACACGAGAACCATCAGTTGTTCTCTGGATCCACCTGTGATTTCCTCTGCAGAGTGAAGCCCAAACTGTTTGCTAGAAGCTGGGGTCTGGGGACAATCACTCTATGCCCAAACCTTAAGGGAGTTTTCCTCTTCAAAGTGTTGTTTTCTTTTTTTCAGTCAGTGTCTGGAGTATCAACAGCTAACATCACTCAGGCCTCAAACTCTCATGCGTGTGATCTAACCCCATTAGCAGCCAATGTCTTTTCAGGAGCAGAGCTGGCATGGTTCAGAGAGGATGGAAATTTCAATCTCCCCTCTATCATTTTCCCTATCATTACTCCATTCACAGCCATTTCTCTCCATCCTGAGTCCCGAGAGGGAGTGGAGCGGCTGAAAAGGAGGGCATCGTGCACTCTGTGCCCAACTTTAATATGAGTGGAGCAAAAAAGAGGGGGGGGGTGTTTATACATTATTAGGGGTCTATTATAAAGCTGCTATCACATTCTCCCTCTTCTCTCCCTCTTCTTTTCATTCCCTCACTCTCCTGACAGGTAGCGGGCGGGCTGCCTTGATGACCAGACTCAATCACCTGTGACAGTTTTGATTTGATGTCACTCTCTGGGTCGCTCTATTTGTTTGAGCAGTTAAGAGGTAATTGTGTGACATTGGCAGTGGAAGACGTGCTTTGGCTGCGCACCCGCTGAACCGAGGGGACGAGACGAGGGAGTGTGGCAATAATAAATGAGGGCTATTTTCCCCAGCATTCCCAGACTGTGTGTCAGTGTGTGTTTTGCAGGGATGTGTGTGTGTGTGTGTGTGTATAGCTGATGGGGGGAACAAGAAGGGGTGATGAGCCCCTCTACCCTGGGGGAATTCAACTGTGAGATGCACATTGAGGTCGCCTGCACCCATTCTTATCATCACTTTCTCTGGTCTGAACAGAATTGTTTCTGTGCATTTTTGCTTTTTTTCTGTCAAAGATGAGTTTAGGTGTCACTCAGAGGAACTTCTGAGCCCTCAAAACGTTGACAAGTGATGCAATATTTTTCATGCAGCTTTTGATAGTTCATCTTGAATTGTAAAGATTACTGTATACTTATGATGAAGTCGAACTTGCAGGTCCCAGATAGAAACCAACAAATTTGCATAAACAAATTTGTGTGTACTGACACTGCACACCCTGATTTTGTTTGTTTGTAGTGCAAAAGGTATTCAAAATGTAAATGTTAAAACAGAAATAATAGTGATAAATATTCATTAAAAATAATAATAATAGATAAAGTATGATTCCAGCAAAAGAACGCCAGAGATCCTAGAACAATGTCTCAAATTACTGTACAACATGAAGCACACAGTCCATGTCGACTGACTATATTCAATATTTTTATATTAACAATGGATCAAATTACTATGTATAACGTTAAAGGAGTCGGTCATAGTTACAAAGACATACAGAGATTTAAGCAGTTCCTCTCAGCTCTACAGAGCGTTTTTCAGCTCATTGTTTTGGTTTACTGTTTTGGTTCACTCTCAACGCTCAGTGTTGTTTTCGGCTGCAGCACGCCACTGTTTTCAGAGAAAAACCTTCATAAACCCACAGTACACTACCTGTCCAGCACCAAAAGGCAGACAGACAAGAACATAGTGGAGCATTTAGCAGCTATAGAGGCAGATATTTCCTTCAGGAGTTGGTGGAGACCAAAACATGTCTAAAAGTAGAGTGAATATTGGACATCCATTTGCCAGGTGGCCAAAAACAAATGAAAGCTAGTGTTGCTCTGTGTCTGCTGGATGTGTAAGTAGGCAACTGTTTGCTAAAAGTTTGCCATATCAACTTAAAAGGTGATAAAACTGTATGTCAGTGTTGTGTTTACAGCTACTTTCCATTATTGCAGGTTTAAGTGTGACTCTGTGATTGTCTTGTAGAGTTCCTTCCCCCATATAATAACTTGCTAAGTTATCTAGAGCTCAAGTAAATCAGCTCCACGTCTTCATTTGAAGACGGAAAGAGTGACAATTATGACAGATGGTGTTGGTGATGATATAGAAGCTGTTTGATGTGTCATAAAAGTGGTTCACACAGAAAGACTCATCTCAGAATGACTTACTATAGTTTACCACAAAATATACTGTTAATATAAAGGTGTTAACAAAGGTAATTAACTGAAAACAATGGAGACACCACAAACCAACACAATAAGTCACTCTGGGTAAATTTACATATCAGATTATATTTTCTCACTAAGTTTACTGTCACCTTTAGGTCTTTGTGGTCAACAGTACATAGCAGCAACAAACACAACCCATATTTTAAGACACCCAAAAGTAAATCTGATAACGATTGTGGCCATTGTAAAGTTCTTTCTGTATTCAGTGAGTCTTCGACTCTTCCTGGCTTTGAGTGCCAGAGATAATCTAGAATCCCCCTTTTCTTATGTAGAAGAAGCAGAGAGGAATCGTGGCTGAAGATTGCAAATCTGTGAGCTCCAGCTTTACACCCCCCCCTTCCCTCTCTCTCTCTCTCTCTCTCTCTGTCCCTCTCTCTCTCTCTCTCTGTCCCTCTCTCTCTCTCTCTCTGTCCCTCTCTCTCTCTCTCTCTCTCTTTTGGTCCATTCGCTTAAACAGGGAGGAGATATAGAAGGTCATTTTAGGGAGAACTGGAGGTTGACCTAGTCCAAAAATCAGAGGATCTGACAAAGTTGTGTCTTCTGCTCTGACCACTGTGTAGCACCAGGATAGTCTTTGGCATTTAAGGTGCCAGCAAAAAGGCTTTCTTACTCTGCACGTTGAGCTCATCCATTTGTTTGTTATCTCAATACAGGATTTGGAGAGATACAAAGCTGATTAAACAACAAAAGCATATGGGAAGATAAAGAACACTTAGGTAATGGGTTTAGCCTGCATGTTTAGCATGCCAAATTCATCCCCTTTTTCCCTCGGCTCAAAATGCATTTGTTATTCTTCTCTCTGTCTTGATCCAGATGGGAGAAAGGGAACAAGAATGGGAGGAAAAACAACAAAAAAAGAGTGAGAAGAAGAAGAGGCTTTTGGTGGAAATCTTGTGAGAGTGTCTGCAGAGTCTGGGAAACCAGGAGCAGGGAAGTGCAACAGGAAGCAGTAGTGGCCTTACTGTTACTGTGTTGTGACTTTAATTCTGCTGTTCTCACAGTTAATCAACATGAAATAATATAGTGCAAAAGTATCTTGTAAAAATAAATCCCAACTCATTTTCAAATGCCTGTTTGTTTGTTCATTAAAGAGGTGGACAGGTGACAAACAGTCGGTGGCCAAAATAACAGGATCACCCAACAGCGTAATGTAAGCCAATATAATAGCCCTGCAATAAATACTGCTTGTATGAAGTTTACAAGTATGGGAAAGGTGTTGATTCAATATTATGGTCATTTTTTGAAGCTGATATTTGGTGTTATATTGTATTAAAATAATTTTACTGTGGCAATTTCAGTACATCTTTATATCTAGAAATCATTCGAGTTGATTTAGACAGAAGAGATGTGGGAGAAAGTTGCTTGTGCATTTCCACTGAAAGAGTTCCCCTTGCATTTTTGTAAGATGCATATGCAAAATGTTGAAGAACATATTAACTGACATTAGGTTAAACAAAAGTGAAATGAGAGACAAGTGAAATAGATTTCTTTCACATTTAAATATGTCTGTTCAGGAGATAAACAAAAAATGTATCTATTTATATTATATTATTTTGTTAATGGTTGAAATATTTGCCTAATACAATAAGTACCCATCCTTTATGTGTTCATTGGGTGGCATGTAAACCAATACAGAGCCATTAAAGCCAGCCTTACTCTCCCCTGGTGAACCTGGCTAAAAGCAATCTCAGGGCTTAGCAGTCACTCTGATAATAACACCTCACAGAGGTCAGTGAGCAATGAGGAGGGCTTGGGGAAAACATATTTACGCTCCTCCTGCTGCTTCCCCCTCATGGAAAGAAGCCATGAGAAAGGTGCTTACTTAGACAAGATAAAGAGCAAGATGAGAGGCAGCGGACTTGGATTAGGGAAGGGAGACGATCACGGCCAGAAAAGGCAGGGAAAAGAGATGGGGGGTAGGGGGGTGGGTGGAGGACAGCGAGGCCGGGAGACAGTGTCTGGGCTGGTTGGATATGGGGGGAATATTAATCTGGGTTTAGTGTGAGCAGGACCCCACAAACGGCTCAAGCAAACAGAGCTTAGACGAGGCCAAGCCTCGGAGAAAGTCCTAAATCTTCACATTAGCTCCCCGCGTTTCTTCTGCTGAACCCGTAAGCTCTTTTTCTAAAGGACAGCACAAACAAACCACAACCCCCCAATAGTACCTCTTGCCAGTCCTACACTTCCTCTCTCGCAAGCAGACACACACACTCTCAAAATCAAGACGGCTTTGAGAATCGAGATTGCAGGAAATTTATAAATCCAGGGCCTGAGTGGATAGGGAGAGATTAGATGGGTCCCCCTCTTAAAGCGACAGGATGCCTCCCAATTGTGTTGCTCATTCTCCGGTGTGCCCTACTTCTGTGTCAGCGAAGAAAGAGAGAGCAAGGAGAAACACTTTGAGGGTCTGAAGAGCTGGTGTCATGATAACCTTGGCAATCCTTGGAAAAACCTTAACGAAATGTTGTGTGTTTAAAGAAAGCTTTTTATTGGTTGGATTTCTATTTTTGGAAGTTTCCAAGATTCAACCCATTCAGAGGTACAGCCATATATGTTTTTACTGCATTCTTCTGGGAGATGTCATTAAATCTCAATAGATCACTTCACCAGGAAAAAATTGGAAATAATTAAAAGAGCATCTCCTAAACTTTACATTTATACTTTTCCATTAGTAAACAAAACCAAACTGATTATCTCATCAGTAGAATATAAATTGACTGGGTGCAAATTAACAGGACGTGATAGAGAAGGAGGGATGTGGAGGCGGAAAAGAGTAATACATCTCAACAGCTTTGGTGCCTAAAGAGGGTATCAGACGGTCCCGTTGGTGGAGAGGGGGGCCGCTGAGGGAGAGGGGGAGCGAATTGCTGAACCTCATCCCATCACCCGCAGCTTCCTGGTGGGGAGGGACCCAGGAAAAAGTGCCTTCTCACTGAGTTTCATTAACCTGACCACATGTGCCAAAAGCCCCAGTATTAGAGTTAATCAAACTGACACTGACACACTTGCTGCAGTCTTCTGGGTCACCTGGGAAGCTCATCCAGAGGCATGCTGCTTCTAACGTTGAAGGTGCACACATAAAGTATGCATGTTTGCTCATGTGCAGTGCACTTACTCACTAGCCGACACACTCATTGCAACGCTCCTCTGCAACCATAACTACATGAAATATCATTTGTGGAGTTCCAATTAACTGTGGAAGACCGTTTGATGTGAAGGAAGTGTGTCCAGGGCTGCAAGCCTCATGGCTAAATGTTACGATTGCATGAATGTGATTTGAACATCAAATGGAACCTTGAAGGGCCTTATATTATATATTACAGGCCTTATTTAGAGTCACAGTTCAAATCAGTAGAGGCAAGTGAAAATTTGAATCTCCCAAACATATGACAAAAAAATAAACTAAAATAAATTCTTTATATCATTTGCACTCTAGCACTGCCAGAGTGTGGCTAAATTTGTCCATTTTTTTCACCAATGCCTGATTGATTTTATTTGTATAGCCCAAAATCACAATTTAGATTTGGACAACCTTTGATTTGGATCTACAAAAAAAAGGAAAAACAAAACTTTACAATACAATATACTTTATCATACAATATAACTTAATATAATATAACTTTACTTAAGTAAAATAAGTGTTAAATCATATTTGAACAATTGACTATTTGGAAAAAGTTATTATTTGAGAAAAGTTACAATTACACTGTTTAACAAAACAAAACAAAGCATGTAAACTTTTACAGGAAGTCTTTTAATGTGATAACCCTTCAAATGCTATTAATACATCATCATAAACTTCACATATTTTACTAACACTCTAATAATAATACTCAATATAAACTATATTAGAAATGAATATGCCAAAATGTCACTGTGCCCAAATGACCAAATTTGCAAATTAGATGATACCTAAACATCATTAGGCCCGACTTGCTCCTCCAATGTAAAGATGTAAAAAAAAAACTAGAATTACTGCATGATTAGCCTAATACTCTACATACAGGAAAAGCAGCAGTTTAAACTTGACAGTGAGTAAAAATCCATTTCTGTGGACAAGAATTACTAATGGAAAGGAGTAAAATGGGGTTTTAGATATGTACAGTAGGAGGACTGGTTGTATTTAAGCCCCCTGCAAAGTCTCCCACTGGCAGCATTATCCAGCCTATGCACCTGTCAGACAACAGAACATGACGAAAAATGTACCTTCATCAAAAGGAGCCTAGCGAAAATTAGACAATCTTCAAAACATTAGAGACAGAATTCCTCTACCTGCTAGAATTTATTCACAGGAATCACAGAAAATTACACTCTCATTTTGACTAAGTTACAGTTTTTTAAATGAGTTTAAGACTTTTTGAATGTGCACTCAGAGAATGCATGCAGAGTCTGACAGGTTGCTCCGCAGGCTTCAGATGAGGCCCCCGGGGCGCTGCAAAGGGTAACCAGGTGTCCACTGAGGCGCCCACTCAGTAGAACAACCTTCATCAAGGCAACGCCCTCAACAGATCCATCTTCCTGTGACACTTCATTTAGACTGCATTAATGTGGAATTAGGGCCCATTACGGCTATTGGCAGGACCTGACAGTCCCTCAGCACAGTGATCCTCGCTTCCCAGGAGAGACCATTGCTGAATAGAGCAGATAAGGCTTTTTCAGCTCTGCCTCAAAGCTGAAGAAGTCATTAGATTTTTTTTTTGCCTCTCATTCAACCCCGTCATCAGTATTGCTAATCAAATAAAGGAACGTGTAAGGGTTTTTTCCTCTCTGTATTTGCGCTCCAGCCCTTTCTGATTCAAAGGAACAAATCAAAGTCTTTTCAAGGGTAGATTTCAAGTCTATTCACTTCATAGGTCAGAATTTACAATACTTATAAGTCTGCCTTTTGAATGGCCTAATGATCTAATATCAGAAGTGTAATAGATGCCTGGGGGCTTTTGACCTAATCCAAACCACTGATTGACACTATTCAGACCATTTTTCAGGAGTCACATCCACCACAAAAGACAGTTTCTTATGTCTACAGTATATGTACATTTTGCTTGGTCTGTGTTTGTGTGTTTATACTGACTGAGAAGATCACAGAGATGTTTGTGTGTTTGAGCATCACTTCTTTCCACTTGCACGTATTAAACAGCAAACCCGCTACATTTAGAGCCCAATTTTAAGCTCTGAGAATGAGACTTGTCCTTGTATACAGACACACTGTATCTCCCTCACACACTCACAAGCACATATGCATGGTCATGCACACAAAACCCCTGAGACATACTCTCAAATGACATTATATGACAGTATAATACAGACAAACAAAAAGCAAAATCCTCTCAGGTGAAATCATCCATTTCTATCATTTTTCGGGGGATTCTTTCTGCTAGCACCCAAAGCAGTGAATCTGATTTGATATCGGCCTTTTGAGCTGGTAACCAGGGTCAAGGTGGAGCCAGTCATGAGGTGGGAGTCAGGTCAGCCTCCCTGCGTTCCTCACCCCCACCTCTTATGTGTCACCTCGCCCCCCACCCTCCAATGTCTCAGCGGAGTTCATGGCGAGGCCCCCCTCACGCATCTCTCACTGACCAGGCGGCTGAGAGGCACACAGATACCCCCTTAAGGAGCTTTGCTCTCTGGAGGAAACTTAATCTCCTTTTTTAACGCCATCCCAAGGCTCCACGCAGGCCCTGAATAGAGCGGGGGAGGAGCCGGCTGCAGAGTATCTCCGAGCCCACATGGCAGCCCAGCCCAAATCTGAATATCTGAGCCACGGAGGAGCTGAGGAGCTCCAACGCCAGCACAGGAATTAGCCCTCCGACAGGCCACGCTAAATCCTCTGCCTCCTCCCCTCCGCCCCACTCGCTCCTTCCTCCTGTACTCTCCTGCAGCGATTCCCCTGTTCACCCACTGCTACACGTGTTTGACGGGCTGTGACAGACAGACCCAGAAAAACAGAAACTGATAGAAGGGAATTTAAAATTTTAAAAAGAGACCTCTATTCACTTAAAAAGAAAAATGGGCTGCCAATTTATTTGTTGGAGCCTTTCAAGGAATAGACTTGAGTTGCTCTCTTGCAGAGAGTTTGAGGAGAAGAGTGATACCACTGGTATATCTGTCCGTTAAATATAAAGCTAGAGCCAGGAGACAGCTTGCTTAGCAAAGCATAAAGATGAAAAATCTGCCTACCTGCACCTCTAAAAGTCACTAATGGACATGCAACCAGTGGAGGCTCCATTAAGTCAAGAAATAGTTCGCAACTTGTCGTTTTTAAACAAACAAGATACAACCTGAATTTGTGAGTTTCAGAGGTACTATTTTGTTACCTTTGGACAGAGCCGGTCTAGCTGTTTCCTCCTGCTTTCAGTCTCTACGCTTAGCTAAGCAAATTATTTGTTGGCTCCAGTTTCAGACAGATATGAGAGTCGTGTCAATCTTCTCATCAAACTCTTGGCAAATAAAAAAAGGACATATATTGTAAGCATTTTTCCCAAAATCTTAAACTACTGCTTTAAAGTCTTAGAATTTATGAATTTCTCTAAAACTCTGTCTGTAAACAAAGTTGGTTCATGTTAACAAATGAACCTATCAGACCTTTCTAAGTGGTCATAAGCGTCAACTGAGGAAAAATGCCTGATAAAATGTGTCTGTCAGCATTTTATCTCCTTGTCAGGTCTGGCTGTAAAGACACACAGATGACTCCCTGCTTCAAAAACCAAACTCTCCCACTTTCTCTCTCCCCCTGTCTGCCTCTCTCCCCCTCTTGACCAAAGGGCAGGGGCAAATATTAACCCTGACAGACTTGTGTGAAAATCTCTGAGCCATTTTATTTGGAAGGAGGTGTGACAGATTACCGAAGAAGGGCGGATTCCTCAGTGGCAAGAGGTAGCGGCTCTCTTTACCCAAACACTTTGGGACCCGTGCTCTGACATGCTCCTTTAGCACCCTGTCAGGAGACTATTCCCAAAGCAAACACAGCCAAGGCTTTCTCTCCACAAGGCGGGCCCTCATAAACTCCCTGAAAAGGACTTAGAGTGCTGAGGAGCCACAAGAAAACAAGATGTGGGGAAACCAAACAGACCTTACAAAGCCCTGGACATGGTGTCTTTAGTCAACTTAACAGGAGTATGGTGTTCACTTAGGGGAGTAAAAGGAAAGGCAAATTTCAGCTCCATTTTATCTCAGCAGGTCCAAACACAGACCGGTGCTTGTATTTCATGCTGAAAAGTGTCCAAGTGATACCAACAGAGAATAGAGAGAAAATCTGTGGAGACCAGCCTGTTAAACCAGTTTTCGCTCTGATCTACTATATTTATTTAAAAATGTGTTTATTCTCTCCGATTCTTACTCCGGTCTGAGTGAAAGATAAAGCCTGTAGTCTGTAATACTTTCAGTCTGCACTTTTTATATCAAGCTATGACTTAAAAAAATGTAGAAGAATATAAAAATTAATATTGAAAGCTTTGAGTGAATTCAGGCCATATTAATTGTTTAATCTTGAATACGAAGATGAAGTTTATTGCACTTTCACTTATCACTTATTGATCGTTGGTGATGTGATGGGAATGCTGATTTTGGCTTAGGCACGGACTTGAGAACAACTCTGTGATCCAGACTTGGACCCCGCAGAGTCATTTGTGGTCGTGGTGTGAGATTCTGTCACAGCCATGATAATACAGTCCACACACTGGTTTAAGAGAGACAGGAAGTATATGAGGAATTTAAAACCTGGACAGCTGCTGAGGATGCATGTTTCCTTTAACACAAGCAGTCATTTTGGAGATGTTTTTTTATTAGATTTATCAGGATGAGTGCAATTTCAACTGCCCTCTCTTACCCATTTTAGTATTTCAGTCTGATTTAGGAGATCAAGCCTCTCTGTCACTAAAACAATAGACAGATTAAATGGCTGCATTTCAATTGGACTAAACTGTGTTTTTGTACAAGCTGTAGGAGGCTCACCCATTTTTGTGGCCCCTGGCCATCACTGAGAGACTTCTTGTGTCTGTGTCAAGAACTAAGAGTTAGCATCTCACATTAAAGCAGGCAAGATAAACAGAGAGTTTACAGAAATATCACAGAGGGTGTTGTGGTAAATGATGTGATGAAGGAAAGCCTGGAAGGAGCAGAGGTTGTGGTGATGCCACGAAACCTACTGTAAAAGCTAGGTGAAAACTATTTCAGACTGAGCTGACCTTCCCTTTAGCCATTGATCCTTTATGAACAGTGAGATGAGAGGCCCTATACTCTAAACTCCAATACTCCAATAGTGCTGGACAAATTAAATGAACTGCTTCCTTAAAAATGCAATAATAGATTTTTTTGGCCACTTGAGGGCTGAGCAACAAGATGTAAATACATCACTGGCATATTATCACCTAATTAATATGTTAATATGGCAAACATGTTATGGGACCTGTTGAATGAAAGTTTGGCTGATATTTAGACAACTTTTGGTGCGTGTTAGTGTTAATAACTGGATTTTTATTTAAATGTTTTAATCATCTCCAGGTCATGTCTTATTTCTGCTACTGTCATGATACAACATACATATGAGTTGGTTGATTTTTGTTTATTTACTGTAAAAATAACACACACGTAGCATGAGCACAATTATTACAGTAAGTAAAGTAAAACACAAGCTGTAGGCTACATAAAGTTATCACCTCAATGTAGTTTACAGCTTCATATTTTGGGAGGATAATAAAACATATTGCTTTACTTCCACTAGAAACCCTCATATCATGTTAGTGTGTCCTGCACTCTTGTGGTTTGAAACCTTGAAACCTTCAGAGATCCGGACCGAGGCAACATAACAATCTAACTTCCTGGCACTAGTTCTTAACTTTGTCTGTCCGCCGTTTGGTGCTGGGCAGGTAGTATACAGTCAGTTTATCAGAACTTTTTGAAAACAAATGCCTGCTATGGATGGCAGCAATGCTATTAAGAGCTGTGAGAGTGAACCAATAGGCTGAAAGAGGCTGAAACACTCCATAGCACTGAGGGGAAGAGTCGGGTGATGATTCTCTGTGGGTTCATCACTTTGAGCAGCTCCTTTCACACTACACTTTGTCATTTTATCCGTTGTTAATATAAACATAATGATTGGAAGAGCTTTAATGTCTTGGACCATTTTTTAATCTGGATTAAAAAAAAATGTATGGCAACATGAACTGATGCAGGGAACATCTGTGGAGAGGAATAGCTGATATATTCTTAGATATATTGATTGTGATATTCCTCTAAGGAATAGTGGTGTAATGAAACTCTGACTCCTGGCTCTTGCAGCCATGTCAGTCTTAAACGTTAACTCATTCACACTTGTTTAACACTTGGCCACTTGGTGTATGTGTGTGTGTAACCAACTCCCTGAATACAAGTCATTTGCCCTCTGTTAGTCCTGCGTGAGCTTCGGTCTGTGAATGCACATGGGGACAATCCTCTATTACCTCTGGAGCAAAAACTGGGTCAAATGGTTGAACCAAAGAATTCATTTACAGGTGGGGTATCGAGTCTTACAAAGGTTCACCAGGTTGTACAGGAAGGATGGTGATGAAGGGCATGTGGGTAAATGGAAACTGAGTTCTTAATTCACAAAAGGACCCTAATGAGTGGATTCCTCTGGGGGTAAGAGGGATCACAGTTTCTTCAATTGAAAAAGTGAGCCAAATGGATCATCCATTTATTCATCATCTGTGGAATCGTCTTAATTGGAATTCAATTTAGCAGTGTGTGTGTGTGTGTGTGTGTGTGTGTGTGTGTGTGTGTGTGTGTGTGTGTATGTGCATGTACAATCACAGGGCACGTTGGACCCTCTTTTAAATTTGCTGTGCCTGATGGGCTCTGAAATACATTTCTCTTGAGCCCCGAGCAGACTTAGATACACTTGTCACATAATCAAATGTGAAATACAAAGTACTGTATGGTGAAAGGGCCAGGACTTTATTCCAGGGGAAATAATTTACTTTTTTTTTCCTCCCCTCTCTCCAGCCGGTTGCTTTCATGTCATTTAGATGAGTGGTTAATAAGGCAGAGCGTTAAGAGGATTATGATCTGGTTGGGCCATGGTGGTGGTGGACGGGGAGGGGGAGTCAGAGCATCTAAGGCAGCGAGATGTTGGCGGGGGGNTTATATAGTTGACTGGTACAATACTGGGCAGGAGGAGAGCATCCTCCTCACTGTCAAGATTCATTTAGTCAGAACTAAGCACCCCAATAGGCCTGAGCTCTCCAATAGGCCTGAGCTCTCCAATAGGCCTGAGCTCTCCAATAGGCCTGAGCTCTCCAATAGGCCATATCTTCTTCCTGTTCTTTCGGGCTGGGGGGGATTTTCTTTAAAGACTCTCTATCTCTCTCTCTGCGTTAATGAAGACCCTCAAAGTGGTCCAATGGGAGGAGTAGCAGGTATTGGTAAGCCAATGAGGAGGTGAGAGCGTGAGTCCTGAATGGGGTTTGGGGTTCAGTTTGGAAAAGGGGGAAGATGGGGAATCAGGGAGATTCATATTTTAGCCCTGGACTGTGAAGATTTTAGGGTCCTGTGTGTTGGGAATCCAAAGATAGAGCTTAAGAAAAAAAGGCTTTTGAAAAACGTACACTTTTTGTCAGTCCAGAGTGGTTTCACTTGGGTGGAAAGGAAGATATTTGAGTAAAGTCTCTTACAGGTAGAGCAGACTTCACCTGGGAATCATCCTCTTGATGTGTTCTTAGAGGAACTCTGAGGATGGACAGGACTTGACGCAGTATCTCTGAGGAAGTGAACGAGAAAACGAGAGCCACCTCTTTACTGAGGAGTCTTACCAACACAGACACAGATTCCCGCCACAGTTGGTCCGCTGCCATTGGCTAGTGTCCTCTGATGCCTTCTCTAAGCGAGGCACTTAAATGGATAGATGTTTCATCAGCATGTCCACAAAAAGAACAAGAGCTATCAACATCCACATATCTGGAGATTATAGAATTCACTGGATAGATTTTATGTAACATTTTGAACTTGTTTGACTTTGTTAGGAATACAACATTTATTAGGCAGTTTTTGTCTTCCAAATGTTCCAATCCAAATTGTTTTTACTTTGAAAAATTTGCTGAATATGTTTATTATTACATTTCTTGTCATATATGTGGATACCATGGAGCATCTGATGACTCTTAATAAGATGGATTGATCCAGAAGGAATGGCTTTGATTACGGAGTTGAGTTCTTTAAAAGGAATTGGAAAGTTGTGTCTAGTTATATATATATATATATACACACACACAGTTATGTTAAGGCCATGTTCATCAAAAATAGACAAAATGTTGACAATATTCCTTCAGAACCATTTCAGATAAAAAAACAGATTTATTCCTAATAGTTATATTATCATTATTCCATAAGAAAGTTTTATGAGGAGAAAATGTGTGGGCTTCCAGGCAGGAAGGGACTGCTGATGAAACTTGGATAAAGAAATAGAAAGTTTGTTAGGTGAGTAATTACATGTTAAAACAAAAGAGAGACCACCAATTTGATCAAATATATGGTTAGGGATGAAAAACCACGAAGAATTTGGGTTTGCCAGACATCTTTTGTGTTTGCCAAGTGTTTACAGTGTCAGTGAAATTTAAAACTTCAAGACCTCCTTCCGCCCTACTGTTAGAAAGTACTGCCTTTTCAAGTTTTATTTTTCCAAATGAAGTCAAGGAATAACTTGTTGATTTCATTAGCTGTGGGGGTCATTAACAAAAAGAGAAAGGGAAGGATAAACGAAGCGAGAAAGGCCCTCAGCCTAAAAGAAAACTGCTGTATAATGTTAAGTCTCTCTGAAGCCAGAAGTTAAAGACATTCTTGGTTTTCTTAATCCTTCCAGTAATGTTCAGTTGCTGTCTGGCTACAAGGTTTTTAGTTATATAAATGCCCAAATACTTAACTGTGTTCTTTACAGGAACATTTTCTATTAATGTATCTTCACAATCATGCATGGGCAATAAATCACACTTAGATACTGAGCTTCAAACCGGAAGCTAGTGAAAACTGTTCAACTAGATCAATAGCTTTCATCAACTGATCTTTATCTTTTAAGAAAAGAGTGTCATAAAGTAGTCGTGAGATTCTTATTTCCCTTTTAAATATTGCGAGAGCCCATTTTAAGAAATCTCCGTGGATCAGCCCTGTTCGCTCCACCGAGAAGACACTAGCCTCCCCCACCACCACCATTCCCAAACCCCCTCCACCATCCTCTCCCCCAGTGCAACCTCCCACCCCACCCTGCGACTCACAGTGCCCGGCACCAGGCTTCTTAAATGCATCTTTAATTCAGCAACTTTGAAGTGGCATTCCGGCAAATGCACTCAATCAATTATAAATGAAATAATCTCCTTATAATATTAGAGATTTTTAAAGTCTAAGAAATACTGGGAGATTAGGGAGCCCAAATCAGTTTTAGCGGTATCTAAAGTGACAGCAGGAGAATCATTGGAAGGAGCGGGTAGAAACTTAAAATGATTATGTAGATCTGTGTCACTGCCGAATGTTTCTGCAAATCCCTGCTGGATCTACCGCAACGAAGGAAACAGATTATTCCTGGCCTTATTTAAAGGGTTGGAGTTCTTAAGTGGCTTTTTAAAAGGAAACATTTATATATATTTACAGCTACTCTCTCTCCCTCTCCACAGCTACTCTTGAAGCTCCTCACCGCCATCTTTTACTCTGTGGGTCAGCCTGTGTTGTCACATGTACAAGAGCTCCCCTGTCGTACAATGGATAAAGTTGTTTTAGCTTATAAGTTTTAGCTTATAGCAACAACTCATAACTTATTCATCAAAACTAAGGTTGACTCCAGATATACAGTCATTACATACATTGTTGCCTAATGGCGTTATTGTATCTTGTGATTTAATAAGTTTGACTTTATTATTGGATGCCTCAGGCGAAAGAAACTGTGATTCTTGTTTACTCAAGTTTAATGTGAGGTCAAATTGTCTGTTTTGGTGCTGTATATATCTAAAACATTTAGCGGAGATCCAAAAGTAGAGTTTGCATTCAAATTTGCATATCAAAATGTATTCTTTTAATCCAATTTTATGTTATTATTCACTCTTCATGCATTTATTTTGTATCATATTGCACAAATCTAATACAAAAGTTTATAGTCAGATCATATTGGTGCCACACATGCACGCTCTGCCGGGCTGTACAAACCTTGTGTTTAGTTCTACCTATTTTCCGCAGCGGCTGTTGTGTTTTTCCCCTCCTACCATTACTCACAGTGGTAGAAATTATGACCCGGTGCACATTTCTATCACGCTGGGGTTCATTCATCTTTGATTACACCTTTCAGACCTATCCCACACTGTTAGCTTGATGGATTACAGGGGCCAATATGAAACACACTGATCAATATCATGGATTAGTTTCTGTGTTTCAAGGCTATGCGACTCTGTGAGAGCAAGTCTGCTTTTGCAAGCCTGCTCAGCGCTGATAAAGAACTCTGCCACATTTTGACTTTGCAGCTTCTTTCCACTGAGTTGTACACGGGTGTATCATCACAAAATGCTCATCTGTGCAATGCAATCATTACTCTCCTCCTCTTGTGTCTTTCTCAACCTTCCCAGTGGATCACTTACACCATCAAACCAGGAAATTTCTGTTTATTGTAGCTGGCACTTAAGCTGAGAAGACAGCAGTTCCAGAGGGTGGATGACCTCCATGTCATAGAAACAAGGTGCCAGCGAGCCTCACATCTCACTAGCTCCTGCAGAGACTAAAAACTCCATATTGTTGCTCACTAAGGGTTTTGGTGAATTGTTATAGAGAGAATAAAATACAAAACACTACACTCTCAGTACTGTTCTGAAAATAAAGCGCTTTTCAGATATGCAATATCTGGCTTCCTTATATTCAGTCAGTTAAAGCTGTATGGATTAAAACTTTGATATTAACAAAGAATTAAAGGAGTAGTATGTGTAATGTGAAAGGGCTCACTTGTAAGCTGTGTGGTACATTTCAGCGTCTTTTAGCTCATTGTTTTGGTTTTATGACCTGCAACTTTTTCTGTTTTGGTTCACTCTTGCTGGTTTCATCAGTGTCATTTCCAGCAGCAGTAGGCAGAAAAAAAGCTCTAAAAACCCACTGTACACTCTACCTGCCCAGCACCAAACAGCAGACAGACTAAGTTAGAGACTAGCTGCTGATCATAGTGGAGCATTTAGCAGCCAAAGAGCCAGATATTTCCCTCAGGAGTTTGCCTGTGCTAAACAGAGACTGAATATTTGACTGACATTTGCAAAGTGGCCAGTAACACGACTCCAAATAAAGTGCCAATTGCTCAAGATGGTGGTGAGTTGGAAAATCATTTGAAGGAAGAACAGTGCTTTTCTGTTCTCTCAAGGGCTGAATCAGAATTGGAACCTATTTTGCAGTTGAAGCCTTAATAATCAATGACCAACGTGAGCGCAAGGGACCCCGCCTTTCACTAATAGATTACCTAATAAATGTTTTCATCAATTGAATAACTTATCGCCTACTTTACAACGACCAACAGGGCACATGAATATATGACGAGGCATTAGGTTGGGACTCTCATTTAATATCTATTTGCTCACATGCATGCAGACGTAGGCAGCACAGGCACTGTGAGGCATTTGGCTTCTTCAACCAGACCTGCTGACAATTTGACAGGAGGCGTGTTTGACCATCCCTTTTAGCAGAGACGGCATGGGAAACAGCCAACTGGGGGGGGGGGG
>LKNJ01000371.1:10701-45395 GCA_002120245.1 Maccullochella peelii | reverse complement strand
TTCGATTCATTTTAAAAAGATGAAGAAGAGGTTTCGGGAAAGCAAATGAAACGATTATGAGAGTATCAGGAGGCATTTATCTAGCTTAAAGAAAATGCTCCATATGGACATGGTGCAGGTCAAATGAATAAGCTTTTAAAAATCAATCTCACCAATTACTGTCTGTCTCACTTGCGAGTGAGTCACGCTTGACTCGGCACACAATGAAAGGGGGCAGATGCAGCGAGAAGCTGAGGAGGGAGAAGGGTGACAACTTCATGTTTAGGTAATTATCACCACTTCTGGCATGAACTGAGGGGCCTCTTAACTGCCTCATTGTTGTTGTTAAACAGTTTGCTCTGTTGATTGATGATGAAAAGGGAACATGCACCCACACCTCTCCTGGGACTGTGACATAATGTGTTGTGCATCCCCTGTGACCCTGCCAGCTGGGCAGGCAAACACAACACACACACAGGCGAGATTGTATGGACTACCACAGGGGGCTGGCTATCAATACATTATTCATATCCATCTGACGGGACACACTCTGAGGCGAGGCACACGCACTCCCTCACACCCACACACACATATATTCAAATTCAGCCACTTTATCATATCAGTGGCAGGGCTGGGAAGTCATACATCCCCGTAGATGCTCTGGTCTTTTCCTGCACTGTCATCAGATTCCCCGGCTCTCCCCAGTGTGTTACCTTCTCATTCATATTCATGTAGAGTCAGATCTCTGCCAAAGGGCTCCTCTGCAGGGTGGTGGTGGTGGGGAGGGTGCGGCAGGACCTTGAGGCAAGGAAAACACACTCAAAACACACATAAACCATCGCAGTCAATCTCAGCATGACACGTACTGTACTCATTTCTTAGAGGGAAAACGTGATAAATGTGTGTCAGTATTTAAAAAAAGACCTCTTTTTAATCCAACACACGCTGTATTTGCATGAAGAGAGGAAAACACAACATTGTTTCATATCCTGCAGAATAAGGCTCTTTTCCTCCAGTATTTAGTTTTCTCGTGGCCATGTTCCAGCTCGGTGGGCAGCTGATCAGCGCTCATTAGGAATAGATAAATACATACAGATATCCATCAGCACTGGCTCTCTTTAACAGGCTCTCGCTGGCCCCCCTGCTGCTGCTGTGTGCTGGAGGGATTATCTAATAGAAGACAGCAGCTCTCACTCCCGGGTTCCTCCAGCCAGCCGGCATCTGACAAGCAGGACAGCCCGACTCTTTACATCGCCAGTTGGGCCCAGCAAGACTCCTTTTTAGTCTTAAGGCCTCCCCCCCCCTCTCAGTATTTCCACCACCTCTTCCTTTCTTCTTCCCTGTCTTTGATGGTGAAGGAGGTGCTCATTTGTGGGTGTAGAGAGTCATTTTTCTTTCAGAAATAATAATGATACAAATGTTACTTTAGCCTGCCAAACTGCTCACCTGAACTACTTCTTTTACCCCATCATTGCAATAAGTCTTCTTTGTTCGTCCCTGATTGGTGGGATCTGTGTGAGCAGGTAACCAGGTTAAGTGGCCAACCGCAGCGTCCCTGCAGAGAGCTCGATGCCTTCGGGGCATCTCACACAGTCATTTCTTAAGCACTTATTTCCACACTGGCTTGCATTCTCTGCAGAGGCTTCCACCACACTGTAATTAGAGCCAAATGGCTGGGAGCAGACCTGCTGATCTGCAGGTATAACCCAATAAATATGATATCAACTTTGCTGCCCATTGTTATCGCACAATAATTAAGGGAAGTTAAGGGAACCAAATTGTAACATTTGGTGTAACCTCAGACAAATTACACAGACGTTACACATACATCTTCCTGCAACAAAAGTACTGGAAGATTCTGCACAAGAATAGGACAGGATTGTTTCTCTAATATTAACCCACATTCAATTTTCTGTACATCTTCCATATTAAGATGAGTTAATAAAATGTAAAAAGCAATGTTATGTTAAGATTTTGCTGACTGCAAGACATGTTAAAGGAATACTTCAACATTTTTGGGAAATTTGCTTATTCACTTTCTTTGTTGAGTTAGATGAGAAGACTGATACCAGTTGGTCTAAATATGAAGCCAAAGCTAGAAGACTTAGCATAAAGATTGAAAGCATGGGGAAACAAGTAGCCTGGCTCTGTCCGAAGGGAACACCTCTAAAGCTCACTAATTAATACATTACATCATTTAATTCGTACAAAAACAAAACATAAAAATGTCAAGTTCTGGTTTTACAGGGGTTATGTGCAGCACTATTTCTTGGTCAGGTGCAGTAACTTCCAAAAGTCCGTTTTTCCCAAAATGTTAATATTTTGACTTATTTGAAATTATTATCAGTTAAATTATTTCTCATCCACGAGTCACACAATTTGCACCATTGGCCCTTCTTGCCTGAAGGGCCAATGACGGCCAGCCAAAGCCTTTTTAAAAAGGCTCTTTGCAGAGCAAGGCATAAACCCAGATTATCAAACAATAATAAATCAACCCCCTAAGCTCATTTGATAAAACACTGTATAGTAGGGGGAAGAGTTTGACTTAACAGGTCCTGTGAGCTGTGCTCTCAGTGAGATGCAGGCCCGCAACTTATGAGATGATGAAGAGATGATAATGGATAAATGGAAATTTAACCAAGAATCAGTGGTGTTTCTGTGCACGTTTATGCTGCATGTGTGCACACGCTTGCAGACACAGTTGTATTTAACTTCACTGCTGCTCATTTATCAGATATTAGGCAGGAAAAGCAGCACTTTCAGAGGTGTTTGAAACAGAGCTTCAGTTCAGCAGCCTTTATTCTGATGAGAGTCTAAAGAGGAGTGCAACTCGACAGTGACTTAAGCTCAACAGATGAGCCTCAATTCTCTAAATGTTTGAATCCAGATGACCCACAGATGCTTTAAAGCAGATTTAACAACAATAGCCAGATGTTGGATGTTGAGAGGTAGCTAGTATAGGGGGGAGCAGTTATCACACTGGCTGAGTCTTTTTCCGTCCTTTTAATCGAGAAAAGACTTAGAGCTGTTTCTAAGTGCTTCCAAATCAGATAAAACAGACAGAGAAAATCAACTTCTCCATGTAAGTGTGCGCTGCTTTGTGAGGCTGATATGGACCAGAGAGGATTACTCCTGGGTGGGAGGCTGGCTTTAGAAGGACTATGAAGATGGGAATATAGACTTTCCTACTTTATAGGATCATTACAGTCAAATAGGTGGGTGGAAACCATTCGTGTGGGCCATGAAAAGATTCTTAAAGGGGAATACCACTGAATTTCACAGTTTAATACTTTTAATACTACATTTATTAGACTCTTGTTAGTTTATTGTGTTTACTAGTTTTTGTTTGCTACCGTTTACTCCTCTGTAGTTAAGATAAAATGGTGACTGCAGCAGTGTACATTTCAAATAAGTTTTCAACTATGTAAAATATCGGTGGCAAATATTGTGCCCTGGTGTTGGTCTCCCTGTTGAAGATCAAGGGTTTCTTAAACTTGTAAATTTTGTATTGAGGCTGGGAACAGGGGGAAACAGCTAAAATATGGCATGTTAATTTGTGAGCTTTAAAGGTGCTGGTAAGCAAATTTCGTTACCTGGTCTGGACAGAGCCAGGCTAACTGTTTCCCTGTTTCCAGTCTTTGTGCTGTCTTTGTGCTAAGCTAAGCTAACCAGCTGCTGGCTGTAGTAGACTGCACTTAGCACTACAAAGTGAAGGAACAGTAAGTGAGAGAGAATCCCAAATTCTATTTCCCATTAGCATGTAGCACCACCACTTAGTAGCAAAACATTTATATTTAAATCCATTTTTACAGCCACAGAGTCTCATAGTTTGCGTATTGTTTTTTTTTGGAGCACACATAGCAACATTAAAAGGACTTAGAGCCATTAACAGAGGAAAGAAAACCAGAGTCAGCCCGTCTGTGTGTTGATTCTACTGTAGGTTGCTGATAGTTCCAGTCCCAGCCCTTTCCCTGGGTGATAGTTAATTACCCTGGATAAATCCATTGGCAATTTGTCAGGCTGTTCCAGTATGCCCCCCACCGAAACCCATCCACTTCCCTCCGCTCTTCTTCCTCGTTCTAAGCTCATGTAATGAATCACTAATCACTCGGTCCCTGACGAGCATCCCCGGCCTATTACCTCTTAATTACTCCATTCAGGGGGCATCAACACAGGCCGCCAGGGGGCGTGCTGTCAAACAAATATAAAAAACATGATTAGAATCAAATTAGTTTGTGTTCCGTCATGTATATTAAATGTCAAAAGTCTGAACTTTGTTGTGTGTGGATGAGGACAGTGTATTTACTGTCAGGTGGTGAATTATGTATGTCACCATGTTTCTATTCGTATACCTGAGAGGGCGAGCGAGACACTGAAAACCCCCAGGCTGTGGTGGTTTATGTACATAGAGCCAGAACGAACTGGCTTGTTCTCAATCTCTGCTCAGCTCTCTGACCGCCCGGCTCCAAATGGTCCTCTTGTGGAGCATTTGGGCTGTGGCAGAAAATGGAGCCTCTAACTCAGAGTCATTTGCAGATGTGACGCTTGGGACTCGAAGCGAGTTGCCACAGAGCAAAGATAGAAATTGGAATTGGCAGCAGACATGAAATGGGGTCAGGGGATTTGTCCCTGAAACACATACACACACACACACAGCACATGTGAGTTCTCAAATTTACAAGGGCGGTGTGTTCAAACAATGGTGTCACAGAAGAACTGTAGCTTACAGACTTAGAATAAAAAGCCTAATTTGTAGCTGTCATTCAGTGTCTTTTGAAGAATTCCCACACACAAAATTAAACGGTTTCTTGCTGACTTGAGTCTTCTTGAAGGTAAATGTGGTTTGGACACAGGTCGGGGTCACCCAGTCGGTGCGATGGAGCACTTTGTCTAAGCGGTGTGCGAGGCGAGAAAGAGAAATTCCCATACTCCCTTTTCCCTGTCTGAGAAAAGAGCAAAGAATAGGTTCAAGATCACACAGTTGTCGCTTGTTTACATCAACCGAGTAAACCAAGAGCAATTTTTTTTATAGCGACCAAAACTGACAGGTGCCCCCTGCCAAGCCTTCTTAATAGTTAAGGTTTTTGAATTTAATCCCACTAATTTCGACATATCCCTCTAAGGATCTTAAAGCTTAACTTTAGAAAAGAAAAAACACCCTGTACGGCCCTTTTTGGAATCCTGGTGTCCGTTTTTTGTCAATCCTTTACTGAAAGGCTGTCAAAAATGGTTAGCTTCTCCAGTGAAACTACTTCTTTGCATCTTAGCTCCCGGTCTTGCCCTGTGTCTGCACAATTTCTTTCTATCCTCTTGTTTCTCTCCTTTTGTTTAGATAAAGCGAGGGATTAGGAAAGATTTGCCCCCATAAAAGTAGTGGTTTGATGGGCTTTTATCCCACCATGTTGCTAAAGCTGTGTAGCCCCTGGATTAGGCCCTGACAATAGGAACCCTTGTGCTGGACCGCAGCCTGAGGGGCACAACCAAAGACCGGCTCTGAGAAAGAGGGAGGAAACAAACCTGCCAACCTCGATATGTCAAGTCTGCCAGAGAAACCGTTCAGAGGAGCGGCCCCTGCTGCAGCATGGTGTCCTGCGTCTACAGGATCATACAAGGATAAACAATAGTGAAAGTGAACAACTTGTGGTCAGCCTCACATATAGGGAATTACTGTGTCTCTGTTCCAATTATTATATCCTTTGAACACCATTTTCTGCCAAAGTGCTTAATATAAAAAGTTTTAAATGCATTTTTAAAGGGGAACTATACCGATTGTACACATCAAAGTCTGTTTACAGGTCTTGGGGAGTACGACTGCACATGTGAACAAAAAGTGGTATAAAGTCTTTTCTGGCTCCAGAGGGAGTTAAGTCTAATAAATGTCCTCAAGTGATGTCACTTGAGGCAATGTCGGTTGGGGCTGAAGACTACAAGTTTGAAAATGAAAAAAAAATCTGGGGGTGTGGAGTTAGACAGAAGTGAGTTTACCAGACCTCCTAAGCCCTCTCCTCGTCTCTGCTTGAGGCTAGAAGCTCCAGGCTAAATTGGCCACTATTAGCATAATACCAACCGAACTGTTGGCAGTTAAGTTGCATCGTGGGTAATGTAGGCCACGGGTTTTGACAAGGAAAAAGAATGGCTGGAATAGAAAAGATGGTATCTATCTCTGGTTCTGCAGCAACGATTTTGTTATTGTTATAGGAGTGCAATGCTAAATCAGTGGAGTACTCTTTTAAAGCTGTACTAATCAATATATCTACAGTATATTACCAATGAAGTAATGTGAAAGGAGTCGCTGGTAGTGGAATTTTCACCTGACTTTGCAGTTTCCCCCCAGCTATACAGAGTGTTTTAGCATCTTTCAGCTCATTGTTTTGGGTTTCCGGCCTGCAACGTAACTGTCTCACTGCTGCTGTTTTCTGCAAAAAAGCTCTGATAAACCCATTGTATGCTATACCATTCTTCTTGAGCCTGATGTATGTCCTTTTTTCTATGTCCTGTCACAACAGTAAATACACTTTCCTTTGGTTATAGAGAGTGTTGTCTTACAATACTTGTAACTTTGGTGTTTTAATAGATAAAAAAAGATGTCAACCATATGAACGTAAGAGTAGTGAGAGTAGTGTACAATTAGAGACTGTGATCTTGTCGTTATAACTGATATCGGAGTACAGAAAAAAATAGGCTGTGGAGCCAGAGACGTGTCCATTTAAATCAGGTATCCAACACATATGAGGAAAGTCTTAAAGGTGAATGCCCAGCTAATACACAGCCGGAGGATTGCTAATGGCAAGTTGCTTTGTTACTCCAGTCACACAAGTCCCAAGGAAGCAGTCAATTCTAAACCATACATCAAAATGATTAATTTCACCCAAATGAGCACAAGCTAACCTTGACTAAGAGCATGTGCTGGCCAGAGCAGCTGGATTGAAACCTAATATATTCATGAAGTTAAAGAAAACCTAATGACAAAAGTTAATGGGCTCTGAAGGCTGAAGGCATCAACTTTCTCCTCGATTTGATGTAAAATGCCACTTGGAAATATAGGGAGCCATTTGAGGGGTAAAATTACAAACGTTCATGCGTTATAAACCTGATTAAAAACTGAACATGATTTATAAATCGCTGCAGCTTCCTCGGCTGAGCTTTGATTCAGGCTGCCAAAGTCCTGATGCAGGGATAAAGTTTTGATATTCAGAAAGCAGGTGGGAGGATGATTGAGAGCAAAGACGATAACTCAGATTTGAGGCGAGGCTTTAACATGATAAAGCTTCAATGCAGCCAGAGTGCAGAGAACAATGAGTGCGCCAATGAAATCCACAGAAATCTGAGATGAATTTGGGGTTTAGAAAGTTAGTCTGGAGCGAGCAGTGCCGAGATGCTGAAGGTGATCAGGATGAGAAGTGGTGTGAAAATGGTAAATAAAGAGATGGGTAAACTACAGCCTGCATTCAGGATAATCATCATGATCAGACCTCAAAACCACCAATACTGTGCTGCTAAATAAAATATCTGGTCTTTTAAAACCAAAAGAACGACAACGATTAGTCGATCAACCAACTGATCAAAAATGAACCATAAACTATTTTGATAATCAATTAACGGTAATTTTTCAAGCAAAAATACCAAAAATTTGCTAGTTGCAGCTTCTCCAGTGAGAGGGGTTACTGCTTTTCTCTGTTTCATAACATTGCAAATTGATTATCTTTGTGTTTTGGACTGTTGGTCTGTAGGAAATTTGGGTGCATATTTTTCTGACATTTTAGAGACCAAATGATTACTCGAGAAAATATGCAGGCAAATCGATTATGAAAATAGTTAGTTGCAGCCACTGACAAAATTTTGATTAAAATTCTGCAACTTAATGTATAATCCTCATAGGTTTCAATAAAACGTATCCAGATAAATGTAAAAGATCACATTTCTATTGTTTGGCTTTGTAGAGCTGAATATACAAAACCTAGTCCAGAAAAATATGCTTAAAAATGCAATTTTTTCCCCGAAAATTACCTTGTAATATCTCTTAAAACAAAGTCACTCTGGAGTTCATGTGGACAACATATCATAACAAATGTGAGATAACAAATTAGGCATCACAACTCCAAGTAAACAATTCTGAATACTTTTAGAAAACTTTAAATGTATGCTTTTTGGTTATTATTCTCATACATCGTCCTCATACATCAGTTTGAGACTAAATTAAGAATTTGTTCTGAAAATATTTTATAACCAAAAGGTTTCCATAATCTATTCTAAAAATTAAAAAAGCTGTGTAAAGGGAGTCAGTGTGAGTTTGCTGCCCGCTCCATCCCTGCAGGGTCAGGGGGGGCTGCTGAGCCACTGGCCTAATATCACTCTAATAGCAGGCCCTCTTGACACTTGCATTAAAGCCCTCAGCCACGCTGGACATTAACCCGCATTAAGGTCCGTAAAAAAAAAAGAAGAAAGAAAAAAAGAAGCTGATTTGAGGAAGAGCAGCTGAGAGGAATTCTTTCTCGCTTTAATTGCTTTAGAAACGGTTCCCACAAAGAGACACTGACCAGATTTACCTCCAGTTTAAGTTCTTATTTCCATCGGTTCACAAGTTAATCCGATTTTTTTCTCCTCTAGGCCCAAATGCTATACTAACAAAAAAAAGAAGAAAACATGAGGTCGGAATTAAAAAACTAACATTAGAAAATTATTATTATAGATCGTACATTTTAAAAAAAGTCAATTTACGCACTGATAACCACTTGTTGCTTCAAAACGTCCAGTAAACTCATTCATTTAATTTTGTTGCTTTCATATTTTGGGTTTTCCCAGTTGCATAAGAGAATTAAAACAGAAAAAAAGAGCTAGGACAATACTTGGACAGTATAAAGTGAACTTTGGGTGAACGCGTTGAGGTATAAGAGTATCACATTTTCTTCTCACGCAGGCTGTTGTCTGGAGTCTAAAGTTCTGTAAATGAATGTGGCCAAAGATCAAATTGAGTTTAGGATTTTAAACCCCCCTCCTCTTTTCTCTCACTCTCTCGGAGGAAATTCAACAAAATATGCAAGCTTTACATTAAAAGGCTACTTTTCGCTGCCCTTAATTCCAGCCTAAACGGTTTTTCTTCGGGAGAAGAAATCTTTTCTAAAAACCTTGAAGAAGAGAGGGGCATTATTGTTTTAATCCTCTTACCAGCAGTCATTTTAAGACATTTTTTTGGAGGGTGAAATGGCGTCTTGTCTACCCAATCCTAACCTAAATCCCTCGGGGCCGGGGAGCTGCTGGAGGCAGCGGTGCAGCCCAGCCTGCATCTCTCCATCTCAGCTGCATTCCCACCAAACATGCAGTCACACCGAGGCAGGAGGAAAATAAAACTAAAGCACGGAATTAACCCGCAAGTCACCGTGCACAAGTCACTGCAGACGAGTAGTATAGGCCATTACTTACCATTCGCACATCTTTTAATTAATGTGCCCTGTGTTATAGACCTTTCTTTTTGGCTGAATTCAAGCATTTAATGAGTTGGAGTTTCCTTCTAAAAAGCTCATAATTCTTATAGACACTTAAGATCTGCTGAAGCAAATGTTTATTCTCTCTTTACACTCCAAAAAGTGTTAACTTAACCTACATATGGCCATTTTAGTGCTTATTAGCCACCTTATAATATCATGAATGTGGGTAAAGCAATTTAAAACTACTGCCGTTAAAAGAAGGTAGGCTAACTGTATCAACGATTTTTAGTTCAATATTTGTAAAAATATATATATATTTTTTAAAAGTATTGAGCAACACATTTTCAGGCATATTAAACATATCAAAGAAATAATAATTAAGGCCAAGGCTGTTACATAATTGAGAATACCTTAAAATACTTCTTGTCATGTTGAGATTTATTCAAATCAGTTTTAAAGTATTTTAGAGAATGTGCTATTTAGGTGGAGCTTTTCCTTTAGCGTCAGCCTGCATCCTCAATAAAACCACACACATAAACATGATCATTATTATCACCTCCAAAAATAACAACAGTGAGCTTAATGACAATTATCAGAAAAACTAGGCCTAATTGTCAGTTTTGGAAGAAAAAGACCTTACATACAAAATAAAAAAAAAAATACAATTTCTTCCAAAACAACAACAGTGGCAGCAGAAAAGTCGGCACCTCGGATGCAGAAAAATCATATGTGAAGTACTGTGAAGGAGGAGGGCGGAGGGGCTCTGGTGGTGGTGGTGGTGGTGGTGGAGGAAAGCGACGTGATTGGCACAGAGAAGGAGCGTCTGAACGCCCCGGTGACCCCACCCGGAGCGCTTTAAAGGCCGATAGATGGCAGCTCAGCATCCTCCCACATCCACAGAGAGGCGAGCCGGAGGACGGAGCGGAGCGACCGGGATATTCTCAGGATATCACAGTGAATGAAAAAGCTGATGAAGTGAAAAAATGAACAACCGCCTGCGGATTTTAGAGAAGACGATTTGAAAGGAAAATACTCGGCTGCTGGTGGAGATATTTCGCTTCAGATCCACAGAGAGAAGAGAGGTAAGAAGTTTGCCGAACCGAAGTTGGACCACTGCAATGATCGTATTCCTGAATTTGTTCTGTAGCCAAACAAGTTGCCTTATTTTAAAACTGTCAAATTTGCTTTACGGGTCCTTTTAACTTGAAAACGTTGTATTTGTTATCATGGAGTTTTAAATAAAGTCTCACAGACAAAATCTGTTTCAAAAGTTCAGTCCGTCGACCATCCGAGGTCCCCAACAAAACCAGCGAGACAGCAGCTCAACTACGCGAGTTAATCGACTAAAAGTATGGCAGAGTTTCTGAGTTTTCACCAACACTGAGGTTCGTGACACATAGCCTACATATAAACGTTGTTTAATGAGGTTTTAAGGAAAGTCTTTTTGTTTAACATTACAGGTTGTTAATTGACTGTAGGTTAATTATCCCCATTCATTTCTTATAACGTTTAAGTTTCTGAATGCTGCTGAACTGACGCCCTGCACACAGAGCTCCGGCCTCGAGGCAATCTTTAGTAAATGCTGTAGCCTATAACTCATAAATCCACGGCAATTAGCATAATTAGGCTTAAATCAGAGCCCGAGGCTATGTGACATTGTCCTGAAAGAAGAGCGTTATGTTGAATTTTTAAGCTGCAGATTTTTTTAAAAATCGAAGAGATTACACGAATCCAGCCAGAGGCTGATTTAGTCAAATAACGCAATGAAATAGTCACTTGGAAAAATAAATGTTATTGCATTAGTCACACGTTTTGATCTCTCTCTCTCTCTCTCACACACACACACACACACACACACACACACAGGCTGGCCCATCTCTCACGTGTCAGGCCTGATGATAAATTAATAGCTCCGTATAGTTGGAACCTATTTGCACCCACATTAGACAGGAGCCCAACTGGGGATCCCGTGCATATTTCACTGAAGACCTGTCACACATCTCCGTCAGCCTCCGGGCGCCTGAAACTGACCTGGGACCCGCCACAGATTGAAATAAACGGCCCCCCCACTCGAGTCAAACTCTCAGGGAGCAAAGTAAATATTCTGTCGCACCTGCTGTCAGTCCAGCCAGCAGCGTTTCAGCGCGACAGAGCGCACAAAAGAAATGATTGTAGATGATGGAATAAGACAGATAAATGGTCAGAAATAATTTCAATGGCCTATTTTGTTTTGTGTGGACGGAAAAATTGTCAGTAGGCTACCTTTTTTAAAACCATTAATAATTTATCAATTATAATTATTATTACTGTTATTGGGTTATTATTATTATGATGATTATTATTGTTATTATGATATGATGTAGGGAACTGTTATTCTTGTACATTTACATATCACAATTGTGGACCACTATCAACACATTAAACTACTATCAGACTATTGTTATCAGCACGGACTGAATGTTTCCTAATGTTGAAATAAAAATAACAATAAAAAGGGCCACAAAATAGTGACATAATGCAAAAAAGTAGTTTAGCATATTACCACAAAATCATTGTACTTTGTAACTGTTGTAGCAGGCCTATGCTACATTTTATTTGAGAAAATAAAATTTTAAATATGCATTGCTGAGTGGAACCGACAAATTATTAACTGTTCACTATCATCTTATAGTAAAACTAAATCTGTTTTTTAAAATTATTCAGTCGCGCCTTAGATTTAAAACACATCAATTAATTCTGAAAGATTTGATCCAATGGTAACTATAAAGGTTTGCGTATATCAAAAGTTTCAAAACAAGATATTGTATTTTTTCTGAAGGGTTTAAATGTCGCTAATGTGGGCAAACACTGCGTGGGGAAAAAACAATGTTTATTTAAAATTTTCCGTTTCGTTTTGCTTAAATGTAATCGATGGATGTAACAACACATAAACGCTCTCAGCTAAATTCTTAATCTCTTTGAAATCATTAGCAGTCACTCTTAGTAATCCGCTCAATTATTCATTTATAAAAATTAAGGCATCGTTTTCCCTTAGCAGCGCAGTCTTTAATGCTTGTACCTGCTGCCATTTCAATTAGTCAGGCTACAACAAACACTTTGATCAAAAGTATTGAAGTTTTTGCTTTTTTTTAAATTATTATTATTTTTTTTAAATAGAGCTACAACTAGAAAGCAGACTGTTTTGTTTAGTAAAGAGGCCTGACTGACAGCAGCTTGCCCTCCTCTCTGCAGTCAGCTCGCGGGCCATGCAGCACTACGGGGTGAACGGCTACTCTCTCCACGCCATGAATTCACTGAGCGCCATGTACAACCTTCACCAGCAGGCGGCGCAACAGGCCCAGCATGCACCCGACTACAGGCCCTCAGTGCATGCCCTCACTCTGGCAGAGAGACTGGCTGGTAAGAATAAGTTTTAATTAGTCATTTTGTTGTGCAGTGTTTCACTTTCATCCCATGTCTTTCGAGATCTCCATCTTTTGCAAGCGGCAACTGATGATTTCAACTGTGTATTAACACAAATTCAACATGTATTGATCTCTGGGTGCTTAAATGCCCTTTGACCCGTCCTTCAATTAAACTGGTCGTGTTTCTTGTTTCTCAACGGCTGCACATTTCAAGACATTATCCTAGAGGCCCGGTATGGCTCCCAGCACCGAAAGCAGCGGCGCAGTCGGACAGCCTTCACCGCCCAGCAGCTGGAGGCCCTGGAGAAAACTTTCCAGAAGACCCACTACCCTGATGTGGTGATGCGTGAACGTCTGGCCATGTGCACCAACCTGCCTGAGGCACGCGTTCAGGTATAAAACCCTCAGAATGCATTAATTCTGTGTACCGTTTGCCTTTTGCACTCTGAGATGCTCAGCTTAAAGGCTAAGAGGTGAACTTCTGGATATCTTGTATCATTAAAAGTGATAAGGGACAGGCAAGGTGATGAAAAATGTTTAGACAAAGCAGTCATATGCTGTGGCTTAAAGCTGTCCACTGTTGAGTTACTTTTAGTCCTTGACCCAAGCACTCATCGGTGCATCTATCCATCTGCCAGGTCTGGTTCAAGAACCGCCGGGCCAAGTTTCGGAAGAAACAGCGCAGCCTGCAGAAGGAGCAGCTCCAGAAACAGAAGGAGGCTTCCGGAGCTGCAGAGGGCTCTACAGAGGAATCCAAGACTGACCTCACCAACACCAACACCACGGTTCCCGAGGCCCGCACTCCTCCCCCTCCCTCCTCCTCCTCGTCCTGTCACTCAGAGACAGAGAGGCTGGCAGCTGCACAGGCCCAGCCAGGAGAGATGAGCGTGGAAGTCAACGTCACCTCCCCCGAGCCATCAGACAGCGAGTCAGCAGCAGAAGATAATGCTGACAGAGAGGAGGACGAAATGAGAGGGGAGACGAGGGTGAAGATGAGGGAGGAGACGCAGGGGGAGGGGGGAGTGCAGCCGGGGAGCAGCTCCCCATCCTGCAAACGGCTGAGCCCCACATCAGGTAAAAATATTGCTGTCTGATAAATGCAGCTACTTTTTCCTTTTATATTCCCTGATTATGTGTCATATTCAAGACTAACTACAGTCATGTACAAGATATTTTACTGAATTGGTATTTAAATGCTGAACAAAAGCAAAACATACTCAAGTCTCCTCCTCTCTTCCTGTCTCTCAGACTCTCCCCTGTGCTCCCCCAACTTGCCGTCCTCCAGCAGCGCGACCAACGGTTTGGCCCAAAGCAACTCCTACGCTTCGTCCCCTCTCAGCCTCTTCCGGCTGCAGGAGCAGTTTCGGCACCACATGGCCGCCACCAACAACCTGGTGCACTACCCGTCCTTTGACATGAGCACGCCGTCCTCTCTGCCGTATCTGGGCATGAACGTCAACATGCCGTCCCCGCTGGGCTCGCTGCCCTGCCAGTCTTACTACCAGACCCTGTCGCAGGCCCAGCAGGTATGGAACAGCCCGCTGCTGCAGGCGGCACCAGGCAGCCTCCCTGGAAGCCTCAACAGCAAGACCACCAGCATTGAGAACCTCCGTCTGAGGGCCAAGCAGCACGCGGCCTCGCTGGGATTGGACACACTCCCCAACTGAAGCTCGGGCTGCTCAGGCTACGTGTTCGCCCTCTAGTCAGGCCTGTACCTAAGAATCCACAGGAGGTGACTCTGGGTCCCCCGTCACTTCCCTTTTCACCCTTCACCACTGGCAGCAACTGTGTGTCCAACCAAAACTCAGATATCTCCAAAAACTAATTTTTGGCCGCCATCATTTCCATAACCATAATTTCAGAAGTCCTCAAGTTTGTGCTCGTTTCATGTAATCTAATTTAACAGCTGCTGAGGATGTTTTGTTTGTAGTTTTCTAGATTTCAAATAAACCCAATTTCAAAACCAGAGCAGTATGACAAACAGTAGAAACAACATATTTTTTAGGCGCACACAACCAGAAAATGTGTTTTAGAGCAGGCACTTTAGGCGCCCTTCCTCAGTTTGGGACCCCTGGTTGTCCACACACATATTTCCCTTCACCTCATCGTCATCATATGGGCATGCAGCTCACTGCTGGGTGCACACCAGATCATGAAGAACATCTCTGCTGGATAGACTTAGCAGAAAATAAGATTATAACGAGAACTCAATGGACTTAATGAAAAAAAAAAATCCCACCTGGACTGCAGGACCTGAGACTGAACAGTGCTTTTTGCCTGTGGATCTTTGCTTGTATTCGACTCCTCCTGAGCAACAGCAAAAGCCAACTCCACAAAGGCTAGCTGGTCACTATGTCTAAGTCTAAGTCAGGGCAGAAAGTCTTGAACTTCAGCGCTGTCAGTATCATTCCAAGAGATATGAGATATTAAAATATTCTATAATTCAACCCCTGAACGTGAACTATGCATGCATGCATCCCTCTGAAGCATGGCTTACAGCCGCAAGACACAGAATGAAGTCACATCAGATCTGATATCTGAAGCAAAGCTCAGCTCACTCAGTATAATCCCCCAGCCAACTATGTTTTTTTTTGTAGATGACACATGACTCTCCTTGTTTAAAGTTACAGCACTCAGCTCAGCCTGCAAGAATCCATTGAGCATTGTAAATATCCCTCAGTGTTCGCCTCCTTCTGCCTGGTTAAAGAGTAACTTCATGTCTCCCTTTGTGTGAAGGATTTGAGCGGAAATGTTCAATTCATTTCTCAATTGTGGCTTTAAGCAAAGGACCTATGGCAGAAATGAAATAAGGGGAGAATCTGCGGAGGAGGCACAGTGACAAATAAATATGAACCCAGACGACATATATGTTTGGTGCCAGACTGAACTCAACAGATCACCACTTTTTCTGAGCTTCAGCAGAAAGACGCACAGGCCCATTCTCTATGTATTATATCACTGTAGATTCAAGACATGTATTTCTCAGTTGTTTAAAATGTGAGTAATTTATCTGTTTAATGCAAGGGAATAAATCACACATAAGAATGACCCATGTTCTCAGTGTCGTCGGTTTGAATATAAGGTGAAAGTATTTGCTTGTACTGACTCACATTGCCTCATTTTGCCATTTTCCAAAGCAAAGAGGGAGCTTTAATCTAAAAAACGACTCAAGAAATCGACATGCAGAGGAAAAGCAAAACAAATGTTACTAAAAATGCAAGAAAAGACAAAAGGAAACCTTTCTTGTACGAAATTCTTACATTTAGATATGTGGGGTTGAATGGAAGAAATAGACACTCTGTATGAATGTCATCCAAAAATCTAATTTTCTTAATGGCAATTTTGTATTTTCAGAAGTTTTTGTGGATTTCTGAACCTTTACCGTATACATCGTGAACCAGGAGTAATCACATAGCAGGACATCCAACCAACATGCAACACGCACTCACACACACACACGTATTAAAAATAAAAAAAACACCCAAAAACATTTTATCAAAGTTTCTCAAGTGAGAGGAAGTTGGTAACAAGAGAGGGATTAGTTTAGGGTGTGCTGAATCCAGCTCCTCTGGATGGCTGACAGCGCTGAGAGGGACTGACAGAAAACTGAATCTTAATAAACAGTTCTGATTTCCACACGCATTACCTTTAACCCTTTATGGTTAAAAAAATTAAGTTTGGTTAATATGTTCCACTGAAGACACCTTGATGAACCGTAAATAATTTAGACACACGAGGTCTACCCGTTGTCGATGGTGAGGTTTACACACCACATAGGGGAGAACCTGCCACTTGTTCACCCAGTGTAGAATAACTAATCCTAAATGAAATGACTGAAGCACAGTGTCAGGCTCTAAAGAGTCTCTCTCTCCCCCTCTCTCTCTCTCTCTCTCTCTCCCCACCCTGTCAGCTGAGGTTTGGCTGCACCGAAACAGAATGCTTTGCCATAAGAAGATTACCTTTGGTTGGGATATCGATGGATTAAGTAAGAATAGAATCAGATAAAATAGGACCGAAAGGGTTCCTGGAGTCAGCAAAGTTCAGACACCTGTTTTTCCCTGGTCTTTTCCCGCTCCCTCGCTCCATGACCGTAAAGATTATATCACTGTCTGACTGGAGAAAGGGAGGTGAGAGGGGTGGGTGGTGCAGGATGGGGCAGGTTACAGTGCATAAAAATAATTTTGGGGCCGCAAAGACAATTCTTACAAACGCCCTTAACACTTCAAATACTTGGTCAATTCGTCATGAACGTCTGGGTTTTGTGTGTTCGTAAGGATCATATGGGTGTAAATTAATGGGAATACTGTGTTTGTGTGTATGTGTGGGAGGGAGTGTGTGTGAGTGAGTGTGTCTATGGCAGCTAAGCCGCTGAAGGTTTCCAGGAGCTCTTTGATGTGTATCTGGGCAATGTGCTATTAGAGGGATTTTCCTAGTTGACAGCTCAGAGAATGTGTGGAGGAATTGCGATGCCAGCGGGCTAAAAGAATGCTGGAAACAGGATTAGGATCATATTCTGGCAGCTCCTGTCACTTCATCAATGGGCTAAGGTTTCCTCAGTGACAGCCCTCCTTCTCTGCCCGGCTAAAACCTTTAGTGGGACCATAAAAGGGGTGAGAGAGGGGAAAAAACAATGATTGAATGGTGTGCTATGATTTCTGTGCTGGGTTTGCTCTGAGGGCTTTGTGTTGGGAGGTCTGAGAGGGACTGCGTTGATTTGGAGGGAGGGGTAGGTCATGGGGATGAGAAAAGGGGGGCTTTATTTTTTTTTTTAGCGGGGGGGTGACTGTGGTCTTTCTTAGAAGTTTTACACCCAAATCCCCATGACAGAGCATGTGGGGGGGTTTTACGCTGATGCTAGCGGACAGGGACAGCGGCTTGGTGTCCCCCAGGGTACGACAGCAGCAGAAGCAGCAGCAGGTGGGGAGGGAGAAAGCTGTTTCCTGAATATTCAGGATCCAGTTTATCTGTATACGCCCTACCTGTCTTCACCAAGTGAGACCTCTTTCACCTAGTGACGCTACATCTACCTAGATATGTGGGAGTGTCATATGGGCTTGTAGCCAATTTGAGGATATTTAAAAATGTATTTTTATTGAAGGTTGAATTGATGAATTTATTATTCTTGTGATTTTTTTTATTTTATTTTTTTTAAATTGTCAAAAAATCCCATTAAAAGAACAACAGAAGAACAACAATGAATTGAATTGTGAATTGTTGTCTGTGTAGCCAAAACCGGTTAGAGCTTATTCCTGCGTCATAGGCCTAACACTGCTGTCTAAAAGCTATTAAAACAAAACACATCAATGAGCCTCTCCATTGCACTGGGTGACATGTTCCTTCATTATAATGAGCACGGGCACTGTAGCTCATTTTGAGCCAATCTCACATACCGCTCTGCTGCTGAAAACTACAGAACCGAGCTGTTTTAGGAAAGTAGGGGCCTTTTTTAAAAGTCAAAGCATATATTTTTGACTTGTCTTCTGTAGGAACAAATGGTCTTGGATTTGCTGACGATAACAAAAATAATGTATTATGTACTTGTCCAGGACCATGTACAAAAACTTTAATCTCAAGCAAAAGGTGATGCTTTGTACCACATTTAACAGAAAACTATTTGCCTTACCTTACAAAATGCACATGTGAATTCATCACATGTAAAAAGCATTTCACACATTCACACATTTATACATTTATGTTATATTTGATCAACACATAAGTTTACATAATGTATGCACATATGATTTTGAGATGCAGCAAACATGAAATGAAAGATGTCACATTTCACATCACACGAGAAACACATTCCAGGTGATAAATTCACCTTGCTACACTGCATAATGGCTTTCAAACATTTTACATATATGAAATATATTTCACATGTGAGAATATGAATTTCACTTTTTTTTTTTTAAACATATGATAAATGTGATTAGAAATGCAATTAAGAGTCATCTTTAATCTCCATCTGTATGGTAAAGCAGATCTGATCTTTGGCACTACAAATTTGTATTTGTTAATTTTCTTTCTATAGCTGTAGCACTTTGGATCAGCCTCTTTCTACATATCACTCACCATGTCCAGGTGAGTCATTTATGCTCTAAGCTGAACATTTTGAGAGGATTTTGAGGTGCACCATCTGTAGTTGGGTCTGAGGTTGTGTTGCAGACTAGTTCTTGACGGGGCTTAGAGGGTGGTCTCTCCCATGCATCTTGGACCAGCTGTCTCCATGCTGCCACTAACACCCCCTTCCCCCAAGAGTGCAACTCCACACTTTGCTCACCGATGTGAAACAATACTTTCACAATACCACAGGAGTTTGAATGTTGGCGACAAGTTATATAATGCCAGGAATTACAGACTAGCATGCAAATGCTAAATCCTCCTCTCTTTCTCCTGAGAAGTGGATGAGACGGACTATATCTGCAGGCTTCACTCTGGCTCCCCAGCTTTGTGCTACAGAGACGCTCTCCTTTCTCCCCCTGACTTGGGTGATAATCCTGACACGCACTGTCTGCATTTTTTACTCTACGTGTTTAAGCGCATTTGCAGAGCATTTATCTCTCCAATGTAAACCAATTTGGCTATAAGGGCCTTGGGCCAAGCAAGGCGCTGGAGAAAAGAAAGGAAAACTCAAACCTAGCAGATGTGCAGAGAAGGGAGGATGGGAGAGCCGGCGAGGACGCGGGGGTTGACGAACAACTGAATGCAGCAAAAAAGGGAAAGCAGAACCGTATGGGAGAAAAAGAGTGTCCCTTGTCCGAAGGGTAAGCTTTTGAAACTTGGGATAGGGGCCTTTAAAGCCGATAGAACGTGGATCACTGAATTGTTGAGTCACAGAATCTGAGAAAATCATACGGAGCTCCCAGTTAATCCTGTCATAGTGAAATTGGTGGGCATACTTTGGGGATCCCAGCCTCTTCTGAAGAAATTTGGAGCCTGCTGTATTGACAGAGCTGCTGTTTGATACCGCCTATACACCTGTATCAGCTGTCTGTTAATCTGCCTTCCCCTCCTCCCACTAGTCCTCCACAGCACGTCGCCTCTGCTGGTAGTAATGGCTGATGAAATGGACCAAAGACCTAAAAGCTGCCAATCTTGCTGCTTCTTGATGTCTCCTGTAAGTGGCTCTGGTTGCAGACTGAACTTGTCACTTTGATCATCTGAAAGGCAGGAAACCCTGTTGTGTCAAACATTACTACCTGCAATTCTGTGGAGCCATAAAGACTATGGGCTCCTTGGTCCCTGAAATGGGACATTAAGACAGAATCATCCTAGTTTAGTTGGGGCGATATCAAGGTGTTTTATTTGCTGGCACACAGGCAGGGTCTGAATGTGTTTGGATGGCTTTTAAAGTACCTGATCTTATAGCCTAAGGTTCCTGTAAATGAGGTGTTTGGTGCTCTTATCAATGAGACGTTACATGAGAAGAGCACCTTGGCCTGCCAGGTCTGTTGGATGGCTCTGCCGTATGACTTCAACAGGCTGAGCTTTGGCCAGATGCCCTCTACATCTAACTTCTCAAACTCTTTTGTTATACTGTCTCACTTTCTGATGTTAAATCCTAGACCCGTGTTATTTATAGCATCATGGCTACATCATGACATTTCTTACAAATACAGATTATACTCATTAGGTTTTATATCACATATCAGTTAATGGTAGAAAAAGTATTCTTAAATTATGCAGCGTGACTCTCCACCAGTTTGTTTGGGGGCTCATACTGTATATATTTACCTGTACCTAAAAGTTGCAAAGGCTGTATAATTGGGTGTTGATTATATTATAACAATACTAGCGACGCTTTCACATAAGGATGAGACCTTATTAATATGTAGATATGGCCATCTGTCCTCTTGTCTTGAATGTCTTCTTCCTGTTTGTTTAATAGTCCTTTTGACTGGAAAAGCACAGGTGTTACTAAAAACATTAACGATGTCTCTGTAAGTCATGACAGTGTGACAGTGAGCCAGCATGCACAATACCAGGACCCTGGAACTGAAGCAGCTAAAAGGAATTCAGCCATCATTCATTATAAATTGTTTACACCCGATATGACAAAATGTCTGCTGTAAAAAAAAAAAAAAAAAAAAAAAAAAAAAAAAAAAAAAAAAAAAAAAAAAAAAGCCTATAAAAAAGTAAAAAATGTTCTACAAAATGGGATTGTGATGTGTTCATGTTTTCACTAATGTGTTACCATCCAGAAGTCGTTTAATAGTGAGGAGAGATGTCGTGTTCGCTTATATTTCGCATTATGAGTTTGCTTGCTGCCGTTAGTTATTTTTTCATTTATCAGGGAGAGTTTACATAAATCCACATTTATTAAAACGTAAATGTGTTCACCAAAATTGACTAATTGTTACAATCTGACACATTACATCTTTATTACACGTTCACAAAAGTGACGTGTACGTATTTTATGCTAGTATTGTGTAAATGAAATAAGGTAATGTTAGGATTAAATGCAGTTTAGATAGTCGCCATTTTTCTTTTAAATATAGGTATTTGGTTTACACTGCTATAATTGGAAAGCTGATAAATATTCTTTTGTGCTTTGATCATCTGTGATGTTTTTAAAGTGCTACAGTATATAAATAACTAAATTGATTTGAATATGTATAATACGCACGACTGCCAAATTGTAATTGGCAAATGTATTTAATGGGCCAATTTGAAGGCTGACTTTGTGCACATGTGTATGTGCATATTTGTCACTGCTTCTGTCTCAGATCCTGAGGGATTTATGAACAATGTCAAGTTCCCTCTGAAGACCTGAGTCTCTTCACTGCCTCTTAAAGCTTAATGCTCCCTGACTGAGTGGCACAGCGAGAGCCACACACTCTCTCTCTCTATGTGCCACAGATAATGCTAAGAACAACCTCTCAATTCCAGCTCTCCTCCTCGCCTAATGTGCCCTCCTTCCTCTACCGCACGCACACAGCCATTTCCATTCAATGAGACCGCAGTGCAAACGTGGGTGATTGTAATGGAAAACACTAATATTGTCCCTAATGGTTTCCCATCCCAGGAGAGTTTTAAAACATATGTAAATTTATGTAAACCCAACAGAAACACATATTTACAATAGCACAGGGTAATCACAATATGACGACATGGTGCGCTGGCCTTGTAGATGGAGGCGCCATGTGTCATTAGTCTCCTTTATCTCGTTTCTGTTTCCTGTTATGGCATCAGTGCAACGATCACTCACAATAAGAATGAAAATGATCTGCGTTCATCTGTGGCACAGTGATGGAGAGGGAGAGGTGGAGGATGAAGAAGGAGGTAAAGGAAGAGGTTTTGTGCCCTCAGAGCTGCTGGATGCCTTGAAGGTGCACCACACTTTTTAAACTCAGATCATTACATATTCAACAACATAAAACGGGTTTACTGCACAGGTTTTAAAAGCTGTAAATATCAAATCAAAAATGGTACATCACAAAATGTATCACCACTGGTGAGGCAGATGAGCAGAGGAAGGAACAGAGGATCACGTCTTACCTGTTCAGGTGCGTTATTGCTGACTTGTACTATTCCAACATCTGAAAACAAATTTCAACATTTCTATGGTGAAAACAAATAACAGCAGTCGTCCCTCTATGAGAAATCAGCTACTTTATTTTATTCTTAGTCATCATATGACAGAAGTCAGTTCCTGTAAAGAGACAAACATGATCAAGGAGACAATATTATTTTCCATATTCATTATAAATTCCTAATTTTGAATTATTTTCCGCTTGTGATTGCGGTGAGTGAACAAGACATGGCTAATTTCACACCTACTAATCCAGTCCAAACAATATGCTGAATTTAGCAAAAAGAAAAAAAAACAAATATCATATAATCATCATCATATTCTCAGTGTCAGTAAGACTTCATTTTAAAGCAAAAAATGTTTTTTTTTTGTTATAAGGGGTTCGTCAATGAATGAATGAAACACAAGTACAGAAAAAAATGAACATTTTCAATCAGTAACCATGAATATTACTTTAAACAGTTAAGATTTATTAAATCTTTATTACGGCCCTGAAGAAAATGCCTGAGTTCATCTTTGTAGAGCAGAAGAGTGAAACTCAAAATATAAGATTTTCAAATAACTACCTTTTCTAAAGCAATATTAATTCTGTTAATTTTTACTCATATTTCATTTTGTTTTAATGTGATTAACAGGTGTTAATGCAGGTGTTTGTGCAGTTATAGCTACTTAAAAGAGCACCTTCATCAATGATTCACAGCAAATTGAACCTGAAGCCCGTGACGTTAGCAGCTCCACCTGTGGCCTCCAGGCCTTACTTTCTGCTCTGTTTGACCAGTTGTTCCACCTCCTTCATGAAGCGCAGGCAGAGCTCATCCTGCCACGGCAGGGCGATACACTGCACTGCCACGGGCAGACCCTCGCCTCCAGACACAGCCTGAACACAAACACAGATATCCAGTCAGTCAACAGTCGGCAACCAGAACCACCACAGTCTTCTGCCTCCACCTACTGAACAACTGCGGAACTACTGTTTTAAAGAGAGTCACTAAAATGGCCTGACACTGAAGTTTGGGTTGATACACAAGAACATAAGGGCAGGGGCAGGACCAGAGGGGTGGCTAGGGGTGGCATGGGGCCCCCCTGGAATCTGACTGGCCCTCCCTAGTGCCCAGTGAGCCACTGTATGAAGTGACTGCAGACATTTCGTGTTGGAAAGTCAATCAAATGACCACAAAGAGGTGCCAAACGAATATAAAAACACGCAAAATGACCACAAAGTGATGCAAAACAACTAAAAAGAACCACAAAATGTTTTGTTTTTTGGTATTCCTCCTCAGTGTGATTATCTCACTCCTATGTAGGAGGGTTGGAAGGGCTTTTACGTGTCTGTGTCCAGGGGCCCATTGTCGCATAATCTGTCCATAGCTGTAGGCTATTTGGAGTTACAAATAGCAGCTATTTATTGATGTTATTTCATATCAGAATATTCAAAGATGTTTATTGGCATTAATCTATTACACTGAAAAAAATAATGTAACTATTAATAATGTACTGTTTTTTATTGCCAACAACCAGGGCTTTAAATTTGAGTCTACACGTGACCTGCTTCTTAAAATGTTGTGCCCCAGTCCCACCCCTGAATAAGTGCACTCCAAAGTACAACTGAAACAATTAATAACTGACTAAGCAAAATGCCAAAAAAAAAAAAAAGAAAATCTATAATGGTTCCAGCTTCTCACATGTGAGTGTTTGCAGCTTTTATTTGTCCTGTGATAGTACACAGAATATCTTTAAGTTTTGGGCAAGACAAAACAAGCAGTTTGAAGACGCCATCTAGGACTTTGGAAAACTGGGATTGGTATTTCTTTCTTTCTTTCTCACATTTAGACACTAAAAGATAAAGCAAATTAATCAAGAAAATAATCAGTCAATTAATTGATCATTAACATAATTGTTAGTTGCAGCTCTGCTTCAAAGAAATATGAAAGTCAATATAAATCAACGTGTCTGTTGAATGAGTAGGTTCAACAAGTAGTTTAATAAAGTAATCATGACAAATTTGAAGCGCTTAATGCTCGTTTCTGCCCCCTGTTGAAAACAACCACTTAATGCAACTACTTGTGTAGATGACTTTGATATTGTGATTTCATTACTTTCAAGTAAATGTGGGGTTTGTTTTGCTTCCTGTAAATCAAAATGACAAAGGCAGCAACACAAATGAATCTTTAAGTTGGGGGGGAACTAAGAAAAAACAGCCTCAAAATGATCATCTGTCTAACTCAACCTGAAAAACACATCATAGCATCGTTTGGCATCAGTCACCTCTCACTGGCACGTGTTTCTTACCTGTTTGAAGAGCTTGTCCGAGCGGTCTTGGAAAACGCCCTTATAGTGCCTCAGTTCCTCCTCGTCCTCTGCCGTCACCGTGGTGACAGGAACAACACCGGCGGGAAAGTTGAGGAGATTGTAAAGCATCGTGTAACTAAGAACATCTGGGAGGACAGAAAATGGAAACACTGTCATACTGGGCAGTAATTTTATAGCAATAATATTATTGCTGTTCTTTACGGTAATCATGAGTATGATGATGTACAGCTATTTGATAAAGCATCGATAAAGTGATTGATAAAGTCAGATTCCTTTATGTATTGTGGGAGTAAATATCCAAAGGAAAGGTGACATTAATATTTGGTTCATGTTTCCGTCTGTTTGATGTGTCAGTTAAGACTGCAATCTTCATGTGTGAAAAAGTGAATTCCTCTTTTCCCTCAGTGTTTCAAAGTTCACTGACTTGCTCTTGTTCAGTAACCACAGAGCAAGTCTGCAACAACCTCAGAGGAAGGGAGGTACAGCATCAGTGTCCCCTGACAACTCAGTCTTTGAATTCATTCAAACATTAAACAAAACCAAAGATCAAGTCATGAAAATTGAATCACATGACACTGTTAAGAACAAAAAAAGATGCAGAGAGATGCTTCCTAAGCTCCCTGGCTACTACAACAGTTATTTTTAATGGTGTACAGCTATCCATGATTTATGGAAACTATCAGCAAAGACAGAACACCTCTGAGTAATATTTAGTGTGCAGAAAACAACACATGTCACCTCCCCTCTAACAGAAATGTTTGGTGTTGTCCAAGAGGAATTATCTTTATCCAAACAGGCTAATTCAGTAGCTTTTGCTTCTCTAGTAGCTAGACTCTGTTGAAATGGAAGCAAGAATCACCACCATCACATATTCAGTGGATTAGAGATCTTATGCAGTTTCTCCACCTACAAAAAATAAAGTATACTCTTAAACTCAACTGACAGGTTCTATAACTTATGGCAGCCATTTTTATCTTATGTAGACAGACTAAAACTGCGCTACCCTCCCATAGCATAAGGGTCTAGATTTAGTTGGTCTCCTGTACAAGCTCCACTTTGATGGATGTTTAATTATTATTACTTTCATTATGACCACTAAGATTATTATGATTTGTAATACTCTCTGAAAAGGTACATTTTTCTTTTTTTGGGCACAATTTTGAATTGTTTTGTATTTAAAATCTATTAAGAAAAAAAAAAAAAAAAAAAAAAGACAACACACATCGCATCCTGAACAGGATGACAGCCAATAGAAAATGGATGGATAGATGGATGGACGCTATTATATCTCGTACCCCTCTCTAATCATTCACAATGCCCTTTCAGGTATTACACACACATGACTGCTCAGGGTACCGTACGGGAAACCTTGCTGCAGTAGAAGAAGTTGTAGGCTGGTCCGATCACAGGGCACAGCAGCACGTCTATGTTGCATCTTCTCCATTCTGCTATCGTTTCACAAATGTAGTCCTAATGAAAACACAAGAAAATTCAATTTCCCCTCTATGCATTCATACATCTTTAGCTGACAGCTAACAGTACCTCAACAGCAGCATGCTGCTTCCACAGATCTGGAACAGATCTAAAAACAAGGCAGAGAAAGAATCTGTATGTTTTGGCGTTTTGCCCATTACATGCAATGTGTGATTATGTACCAAAATCCTCTAGCACAAACACAAAGTTAACTTCAAAATAACTTTCTCACCCAACTCCAGCGAGACTATTTAAGACGGCAGAACCACGAGGGGACTTCAAAAGACAAGCACAACATAAAACACACTTTAAGTATCAAATCACACAGTGACCGTTTTATCAAATAACGGCCATGGTCATTTTCAAACCAAAATCATGCTCAAGGTCACTGAGGATATTTTCTTTAGCCTGTATTTATGCATGACTGTCACAGAAGAAGAGAACTCACCAGGTGCTTGAGGAGGAATGAGAGGGTTTTCTTCAACCACTTAGGAAGATAGTAAGGTAAAACCTGTGCTTTGAGACAGGGGTCCAGAGGGCTCCCCTCCCTAAGACAGAAACAATAAGGGATCATTGACACACAACAGAACAATCTGTTCAAAGGGATTGCAATATGATTTACTGTAATAGTTAGAAAGGTATAGTAAAGTTTCAGAACATAGAACTAATATTATAGCTCTGTGAGGCTATACTAAATGCTAACACTCACACTGACTATGCTAACTTGCTGATGTTTAGCAGGTATGGTTACCATGTTCCACAATCATAGTTTAGCAAATTTGCATTTTAATGAGATAAATTAATTTTCTTTTTAAACTACTCCTTGAAGCCTCAGTAACAAACTTAACGTGTTATGTGACAAAAACATTTATATCTTATATCAATATACAGTATATCGATATCTTAAATTAATTTAGAATAGCTGGTTGTCATGGTGATTGTGGTGGGGCATTATTCAGATAATGCTAGATATATTAATTCAAAATGTTTAAAGACTGTATATTGTGCTTTGAATATATTCCTCTTTATATCCCATCTATTTAAAAACATCCTTCTGCAAGCAAAACAATCACATGAAGCTTTCGTTTTACTTTCATTGTGTAAGTGCAGCTATTTGTGGGTGTGGCCATTTTAAAAAGGAGCTGCAGCAAACACTCTGAACTCTGCATCTTCACTCCAGCTGCAGTATCGATTCTGTACTCTTTTACCCAAACAGGACCAGCAAGTATTACAACTCAAACATGGCAAGCAACTTAGGTAAGTCATGATACTGTATCCATGTTTTAAAGTACAATTATTCTACAGTGATATAAGAGTGATCACGGCTGAATCTAATTTGATGTAATGCTAATGTACTACCTCAGCTCCTATAAACAAATACTTCTATAGACTGGGTAGAAGTGCATTATATATTAATAAAATATTTATTATTTTGTATATTTGACCTAATCTTTTGTTCCAAGATGATAATCTGACTACAAATTTTGGAGTACTTTTATAAGATTTTTTCAGTTAAAAATCATGATTTCTTGGTCACGAGGAAAATGGTAAAGATTAGGCGCACTTTTTAGATGAATGAGTCCTCTTTTGAAAGTTGTGAATTTCCAACAAAAATAAACCTTGTTTTTTAAATCTAAGAAATCTTCAAACAAATGTGTCAGTCTGGACGAGAAGCCCTTCACTGCAGTGTGCAATGCGCTCAAACACTGCTCAATGTAGCTTCCCCAGCCTTTCCTTCCTGTTTGGGCCACCTGAGGTTGATGTCGAACGTAACAAACGTAAACGGCACATGTTGGATGCAAAGGAAGTTACATCTTCCAAGATCTTAATTGAATACCGACAGAAATATAATATAAAGTGAAACCATGTGAGACTGTCATTGTGCGTGATTTACTTTGTAATATTCATGATAGACCGGTGCAGTGGCATATTTTCATACTACCGCACCAACGAGCAGTAAGCCCAGATCTAGATGTACAGTTATCGAATCGATTTGACCTTTGATTTTCTGTGTTGAAGAAGAACAACGGACTATAGAGAACGGACATATGCGCCTTTGTTTTTGTTGTAAAGTGGAGAAATAAAATCACTGCAAGTTAAACACATTCTGGGATTGTGTTGTAGATGTTTAAATAACTTTTTTGCTAACGAGAAGGGACTTCCTTAGAGTGGGAGTCAACCCAACTCTACCTGGTCTGGGCAGGTTTCTACTATGCAGTTTCACTTTCAGCTGACAGGGTAGGCAGTTTAAAAGAACTGCTGACTTTTCCTGTAAATGGTGAACTGAACAGTATACTGAAGCCCCATTAGATGATGAAAGAAAGCCAGAGAAGTGCATGACTGAACTAATTTGTCACAAATGGAGAGTCTGCAAAAGAAATGTGAATTTCCCACATCATTTTTGCTCTCTCAAAGCGGCTGAATAGATGTTTCTTCTCTCCCATCTTTGTATAAGTTGCATTAAGTACAATGTATGTACAACCTGATGCTTATTCAGTGTCACTCATTCTTCTACACAGGATGTAGGAGAACAAATGATGAGGAGCTGAGGATAGTGATGGTGGGGAAGACTGGGAATGGGAAGAGTGCCACTGGAAACACCATTCTGGGACGACAGTGCTTTGAATCAAACTTCAGTGCAAAGTCTATGACTGTAGAATGTTCTATGGGCAAAGCTGTGGTGGATGGGCAACAGGTTGCTGTCATTGACACCCCGGGCCTATTTGACACCAGGTTTGGCATAGATAAAACCACTGCAGATATAAGGCAGTGCATCCCTTACGCTGCTCCTGGACCCCATGTGTTCCTGGTGATCATCAGGCTGGGCAGATACACTGAAGAGGAAAAGCAGATGGTGCAAAGGATTCAAGAAATCTTTGGCGAGGCTGCAGACAGATACAGCATGGTTCTCTTTACTGTGGTGACCTTATTGAGGACACTATCGAGGACTTCTTGAATGAAAGCTCAGACCTTCAAGAACTCGTGGCCAGATGTAACGGCCAGTACCACGTCTTCAATAATAAGCTGAAGGATCACTCTCAGGTCACTGAGCTGCTCCAGAAGATCAGAAATATAACCCAGGAGAACGGAGGAAGCCACTACACCAACGAGATGTTCCAAGAGGCCGAGAGGGCAATCGAAGAGGAGAAACAACGCATCCTGAAAAAGAAGGAAGAGCAAATACGAAAAGAGAAAGAGGAACTGGAAAGGAAAGCACAGGAAAAATATGAGAAAGAGATGAAGAAAATTAATGAGCTACTCCAGGCTGAGAGAGAGAGGGAGAGGAAAGAGAGAGAGGAGGAGAGGAAGAGGGAGAAGCAGGAGATGAATGAGGACAGGAAGAGGGAGAGGGAGGAGAGAGAAGCAGAGAGAGAGAGAGAGAGGGAGGAGAAAGAAAGGCAGATGAAAAACATGATGGATGAAATAAAGGAAAAGCATGACAGAGAAGTGAGAGAGGAAAGAAACAGGTTGCAGTCCAAGTATGATAATGAGGCCAGAGTGAGAGCTGAGAAGNAAACATGATGAATGAAATAAAGGAAAAGCATGACAGAGAAGTGAGAGAGGAAAGAAACAGGTTGCAGTCCAAGCATGAAAATGAGGCCAGAGAGGAAGCTGAGAAGAGTAATTGTTGTATCCTCGGGTAGATTGTTGTATCCTTTGAGTCGTCCCAAATTCAGTCATCACAGTGTCACGTTGCCATCTAGTGTTCTTTTTACGTGATTTCATGAATATGACCTAAGGAGATATTTAGTGTGTAGGTTTCAACCCAAGCTATGTTTTACATGAAATGACTCTTAATTATATATATAAGAGTATTGCCATTTAACCACTGGACCATGTTTCCTGGTTTGGTCAGATTAATGTGAATGTATTATAAGAAATATGTGTTTATGTGCTAAACTGAACTAGAAATAAAGATGTGATATTAAGACTAAACCCTTGTCAAAGTTATCATTAACTGTCCAATCAGTTCAAAGGTCACAGGTCAATGCTTTCTCAGGAACTTGGAGTCTTCCACTGAACTAGTTGTGGATCCCCTGAAACAGTTAAATTCATTTCAAACAGGAAATGATAACCCAAAACTATGAAATTAAAAAGTGCAGCTTTTCTTTTGCACTTTTGTTCCTACTCTTCATCCTAAGTTTGTCACTCTACTTTATATCAAACATATTTATATATAAATACAAATATTTCTGCTCTGTAAATCATCTAGCCAGAGTTGCCCTTTGAGAAAAAAAATCAGAAAACAAAAGGAACAATTTATATCTTTTGATTTCATGATGGCACCCCCTATTTTTGCATTAATTTGAATACTGCTAAGTTTTGAACTATGTAGATGGAAAACTTGTTTCCATACAGCAATCTTGCGTAAAGCTGTATAATTGGCATTCTATCATATAGGTACACTGCTACACAACTAGTGATGGGTCGTACTGTGCCGATGATTCGGAGCGTGTGTCGAGAAATCCCGGAAGTTTTTTAGCGAAGCGCGTATCGACGCTTGTGTCGTTTAGGGCGAGTGACGTCACTGATGACGTTCGAAGCCTTGCGGGTTCAGGAAGTGGTTCGAGCTGTAGTTGTTCTCTCCTCTTTATCCAATTGTTATGGCATCCCCTAACTGAACATATAATGCTCGACATCGTAGCTTTCGGTGATCGTCTATCGCTAGCTAGCTTGCCTCTCACTCGGAAGTAGAATAACCGGAAGAAGGATGACAAAACGAACGCAATGGCGCCGCCCTTGTTGTCGTGGAAAATAAGGTCAATAGGCACGATTTATGAACATACCGCAATGGATCCGCTCACACTTCGTGGGTTAGTGTTGGAGATTTGTTGGTTTGTGTGTGACATAGAGGTGCATTTAGTTATACTGCCCCTTACCTTGTTAAAGCACTGCAACCGTTTGAAAACAATTGTTCCCCTGTCATTATGAGTTATTCAAACGTTGACAACATTATTTATTGATAAACATTTGACAAGTAATATTAGATTCCATTGTATTGTCATGTAACATACCCATAATAAACTAAACAAAAATAGAAATTTTATTTATATGAATGAATACATGAACGATACATGAAATGCATTTATTAAGATGAATTGATTTCTTTTACTTNTGCTATGTTGAAATTACCAAACTACTGGAAGATGTTTTAGTCACTGACGTGGGACAGTCAAAAATCATTACTTCCATGGGGATGTAAACTTAATGTACATTATTTCTGGTTAATTTAAAGACTAGTTTACAGATATATATTTGAAATAATATTGTAATTCCTTTCACTTTTCACATAGAAATATATATTTTTACTATTTTGCTTTAATTCACTCCTCAAAAGGAGGTGGGACATAAATTCTGCTCCATTCGTGGAAAGACCCAGGCACGATTTATGAACATACCGCAGTGGATCCGCTCACACTTCGTGTGTTAGTGTTGGAGATCTGTTGGTCTGTGTGCGACATAGAGGTGCATTTAGTTATCCTGCCCCTGACCTTGTTAAAGCACTGCAACCGTTTGAAAACAGCTGTTCCCCTGTCATTATGAGTTATTCAGACGCTGACAACATTATTCATTGATAAACATTTGACAAGTAATATTAGATTCCATTGTATTGTCATGTAACATACCCATAATAAACTAAACAAAAATAGAAATTTTATTTATATGAATGAATACATGAACGATACATGAAATGCATTTATTAAGATGAATTGATTTCTTTTACTTCGCAGTCATTCCCATGGATGCACGGCTGCAGGACAGTCTAGAGTGTATTACAAACTGATAAAATTACCTATAATATAATCTGGCTGTTTAACAGTCTTTGACCAGCAGGGGGGTTTGTGTGCACATGAAGCCTCGAGAAATTTGTGAACCATTTGGCTGGAAGGCTTCAGGGCTTCAAGAAGCTTCATCTTGCCATCACTATACACACCACAACAGCCACAGACTTTGAACAACCACCACCAGATTAGCTTCCCTGCTAAAGTCTCCAACATGAACACACTGCTTGTCCTGCACCTTAGCTTGTTGAGGTTTGCAGGCTAGATAGCTGCTCAGCTGCAGCACATTAAACAGCATGTAAACATGCTGAAAATGTGCACTTGGGTCCAGTTAGAGGCTGGTGTGCTCCTTACTCTTCAGTACCACTAACAACACACTGTCTGCCCGAGGCTTGTAAGCTTTTTCACTTTGCCTCCCCTTCCCCTGCCGCTGGTACTGGAGCTGCCAATCAAAGGAGAGGGGGCATTGGGATTGGGGATGGGGGAGGAGTACCTGTTTATTGCACATTCTGGGTTAGATTGAAATAAAATGTTATTTTACGAAGTCTATCTTTGGGCTAAATCTTATTCCATTTTTTGTGTGATTTCTGATTGTATAAGTCCAACATTTGTTCTGTTGTTGATAGCCATAACATTTTTGGTAGATTGGTGGATTTGGCTGTTTCCATGTCCTCATCACCTACTTTATGGCCGTCGCACGCAGTATGTTAAAGAGATGCATGTCAGCCGATTTGATCTTTCCTAGTAAATTAATACCCAAAATATGTTCTAGTTTCAAGGTTCTTTTAAGTCGGAAATATACTTATTCTTACTTTTTGGTTTTCTCAACCTCAGCCTCTCAGCCACAAAATGGCGGATCTCCGCAAGAAGCATCTCTGCAGTTGACAGGTAAATCACGTGATCTCATCAGCATAAGATTGTCTTCTTCTTATCGTTTTTCCCCGTTTTATTCAGGGTTTTATTCAGTGTTGTCTATCAAACTTTAATATATCAGAGTCCAGCGAGCGTATGTTGAAAATACATTTGAAAATGTAAAGTGGCACCAAGCATTTAACATTAGCAATTTTTGTCTCGTTGCTGCAGGTCATGTAAGCACTTTTTAAAAAAATATTTGTGTAAATGAATCCTGAAATGAAATGAGTTTAAAATAGATACCGTACTCTTGAGTACAAACTGTCTGAATCCCGTCACATTAGCTCACGAATGGAGACACAAATTGCTGAAACTGACAAAAGTCACCGGAACCTGATAAAGCAGACAAGTTGAGCCAAGTATGACGATGTAGAGTTTAGCCTGACAAGAATGAGTGTGAGCGGTCCCAAAGTAGCTGCTGTCCAGAGGATAAACCCGCAAAAAGGTAACAACGTGACCTATCTTCTGGTGCCACCCTCTGGCCAAACTTTGACGCTACTTGACCGCTGCACCGTCTGTGCAGTCCGTGTTTATTTGACACAAACAGTCAATGTAACGTTACTGGAACTGTACAGACGTTAGCTGCTAACTGTACGGACGTTAGCTGCTAGCTAAAGCGACGCGGCCACCACGCGCGTATCCGCTGAGAAGGCACACGCCCGCGCGCATGAAACCCGTTGGAGCCTCCTCTGTGTACAGCGCAGTAGCATTGTGGCAGCGCTTCTGCTCAGAGAGGAATAACGACATGACACCACGGGTGTTATGAATGTAGAAAGGGACTACAAACGTCCAGCACATCTACATTAAGCGGTACGTATTTCCTATGTGATTGATTGCACTGGCGAATTTGGCTTTAGCGGCGAACGGCAGGAGGGCTGCTGGAGGATGCTGAACTGATGGGCGTGTATCTGTGTTTTGAGCGCTCGATGCAGTTTCATTTATTTCTCCGTGCGTACCAATAAAGCTATTTCAAACCGTTGTATGATCACGCCGTCAATGCAGTGGCAAAAGGTGATGTGTTCAAGAGCTCAACGAAGCAGGTGTTTGATGTGTGCTTCCCTCGTGTCCGTACAGTTGAGAGGGAGGGATGCTCATTCACTGCAAGCAGGGGTGTTGCCTTTTCCTCTGCTCACTCCAGAAATGAGACATCATCCTCACTTGAGGGCTCTTAACTAAGTGGATCCAAAATGTTCATGTGATTTCTAACATAGTGTCTTAATTAAGAGAAGATATTTGTTTGTTTTCCTGTCTGTATCACAGCTTTTTAGTCACTGCAGACACTATACTGTAATAAACCTGCCTGCCAAAGGTTTCTGGGACACTGTAATAGAATAAATCTAATTGTGAAATTCTGCCATAGTTTTTAAACTACAGACATTATTTTAAAGATTCTGTCAAGTATCCTACCTATCTATCTATGTATCTAAAGAGATGAAAACTGTACACCTAAATAAATCCCAATATCTGATTACAAAGAGACTTGTTTGGGCTAACAAAAGCTGAGGGTCTCTCTTGTTTTGCATTTTGCGATGACATAAAATGGTCATAAATATCTTTTGCAGTGAGAAGCACCATTATATGGAAAAATAGAAACTGGATAAAGAATGTGTTATCACAGATTCTCAATGNCATATGCTATTTTTTAGGTTTGTCTTTATTATTACAGTGCAGTTGCTTCCCATCCAAGTTAACCAATTGGTCTCTTTTGGCATAGAAGCTTCAAGCCTACTACTGGAAACAGTCTCACCACCCCAATATAATGTAGGATAATGTAATTTCTTTCTTTCATTACACTGAATAAATACAGTACTTCTTTCTACTAAATATTAGTCCATATAAAAACAGTTGATAGCATGTATTTTTCCACATCAGCCAT